>CM035124.1:124100584-124128084 GCA_020205555.1 Panax stipuleanatus | reverse complement strand
TTTATGTATAATGAGTTATGAGATGAGCCTTAGATAAAAAGAAAGTCCTGGAGGTAAGCTAAACACAGAAATTAGAATCATCCAAAAATTCTTGGTGGATTTTTCGTGGTAACTGTTTGAATAAAACTGGTCCAAAGGACTTATAGTCCGAAAAATCAGTTTTCTTAAGCTCTATTGTGTGAGTTATAATTCTTAATCCGACCGTTGAATCGTTGTAATTTTTGGATATGTTATACATATATAGGTTGAGTATATGTTCACAAATTTTGAACCTTTAAAGATTAACGTATGATTTGTTATGAATTTTAAGAGGTGACTGGTTTAGAATTTTTATAGCAGAATTTTCAGTAACATGCTTTAATGTTTAAAAATGTATAACTTAATGATTTTAAATCTAATTTAGGTGATTCTTGAGGCTAAACTGGAGTATTTGAAGTCTAGTTGCTGTTAAAATTAATTAATTTGATAAATAAGTTTTAGTTAATGGTGGTCATACCATAATAGTGGACTGACATTTTAAAAATAAATTTTCATATATGAGTTTCTTAAGTTTGTTATTCACTTATAAGTTTTAGAAAATGAATTATGATTTAATGCAATAAATAAAGAAAACTTAAATGAATAATGAATTATTAGTTGGTTTATATTTTAATTAAGATAAATATGTGTTGGTATTGACCCCGACTTTTAATAGAATTTAAATTATTTATAATAAGGTGTTGATTTAATAAATATTTATATATTTATATTGTTGTATTTTATCATCACTTGAGGTGGTGGCTTAGTGGTGTGAAGCCAGACATAAGTCCCCATTAACGTGGGTTCGAGTTCTGGTAAACTCCTCTATGCTCAAGTGATCACACGCCCTGGATTTATTCGAGGGTAAGTTGAGCCCTGAATTTATTTGAGGGAAAGCTGAGTAGTGCCGATGAAGACACCAATGAGGTCTCCAAAATTTTTGGGGATCATGCATTTATTTTCTCCCTATCATACATGTAATTATTTATTATATACGTTAATATATAACAGTTATGATATTATAAGACCAATTGAAAGTATTGTGAGTCTAAAATAATAATTGTTGAAAGGATAAAAATGTGTAAATAATTGACGAATAAAAAGTGTTGATTACAGATAAGTATGTTATGCAGATGTTTGTTCAATTATTTTATTTTTGCAAAAGTAAGTTTGGCAGGACTTGCCAATACTCTACTTTTCCTAAAGTAGTATGGAACACAACTCTATTATTAAAACAAATTTTGTTAAAACGTGTACAAGTTAGTTTAATTTCTTCTGTGGGATCATAAATTTCACTAGTATTTTTATATAACTCATTTGGTTATTTTGTCAAGACGTGTGTGCTAGTTGTCTCCTCAATTTTTACTATAAATAGATTGCTTTGATAAGAAACAAAACACACCAAGACTACACCAAAAATATAATATTGTGAGTATAATATTGAGAGTATTTTTTTCCAGTGTAAGGTTACTCCAAGTATTGATAAAGAGTGCAAGCATTGTTCAGATTGATCAATTTCATAGAAAGCGGCATCTAGTCACGTGTTAAGGTAAGGGATGTCATTTTGTTATATATTTGTAAGGGATATGATTTCCTTTCATACTCCATAGTATGGTTAGATATTATTATTCGTTTCTTCAGCTTATCATTAAATAGTGAAAAGTCCTAAAATGATTAGAATATCTTTAGTGGTTTGTGCTTCATCTAATATCTTGACATGAATCTTTCTATTCAGTTTTAAGTTATTATATTTGAGCCGGTAACTTTACATTTACTTGAACTTTATATTCTATCAAGAATTCTAACCGATTTTCTGAATATCGTGTTGGTAATTTGGACTCTGGATAATTAAGTTGAAAATCATTAAGATCTATTTTATCTTATTATTCTGATTATTTATGTCCATTCATTATATATATCATTGTTATAATCATTGTGGTGAAATTTCTCTTTGGCCCTGTAGTGCAAAAATGAAATGTTGATTGGTATGATCATGATCATTAGTTTTACAGTTTTATGTCTTTGACCCGTAGTGCAAAGATGGACTGTTGATTGGTATGACCATTGGTTTTACAGTTGTATGTCTTTGGCCCGTAGTGTAAAGATGAACTATTGATTGGCATGACAATTGTTTTTACAGTTGTATGTCTTTGGCCCATAGTGCAAAGATAAACTATTGATTGACATGACCATGGGTGTTGCAGTTAAATATCTTTGGCCCGTAGTGCAAAGATAAATTAATGGCATAATTATAAACATGAACTGTGAATTGGCATAACCATGACTTTTGGTGTTTCAGGTAAAGACAGGTGGTGAAAGTTCTCTTTGTCTTGGGTACAATAAAGAACTGTTAATTGGTGTTACATGAGTAAAATATTGATGATGAATTTTTAATTTGGAGAAGATAGTAGACATTATGCTCTACTTGACTCTTCTAATAGATTGTTGATTTCGCCGCAATTATGGTTGTAAACTTTTATCATCAACCATATATTACAAATATCTTATTTATTACTGATAAATGCTATTGATAATTTAATTATCTTAGGCATGATATTTTTTATTGGGCTATTTGTGCTCACCCCTTTTGCTTGACAATTCCTTTCAGAAAATAAAAGTGTAGCTAGGACTAGCAGAGAGAACATGGGTATAAAGTGGTGTTTCGAATTAGTCGCGATCCTCATCAAGTTATAGAACAGGGTGGCATTATAACTATACTGAGAACTTAAAATGTGTGTGTCGTATTTTATACGTCATTTAATAGTTGATTTTGGTGAACCAAATAGGGTGATGTGAACCCGAATTTGGAAGCTTTAAAAATACACCCCATTAGAATGATGAGAACAGAAATCTTCTTGGGTTCCTTTGAGGACTTGAAATATTTGTTGATGTATTTTATATGGCATTGTAATAATTTGGGTGTGAATATTGGCGTACTATATACGACATGGTAATAGTTGTAAATAGAAATATTTGTATTTGAAATTTGTTGTGTGTATTTCTGGCGACTCAGAATGAGTTGTGTGGACCTATTTTGGGAGTGTCACATAAATCTCCTTAAAGAAAGGAAGTCGGATTATATTCTGACACTTTCCTTATGAGTTGCAAATTAAATGTAATTAGAAATCTTTGATTTCTTAAAATACTCAACTGCCAAATCAGATCCCTACGTAGGATAAATACCTCCACGTGGATTTTGGCCCACCATATAATTTAGGCCCTAATAATCACGCCCCAACAGTACTATTTATATTTATTTATTGCTCTTATTTTAAATTAGTTTATTTCATGATTAGTCTGTTAATTTTATGTACTATATTTAGTTAGTTTTAAGATTATTGATGAGAGCTTATAATCCAAAGTAAAAATATGATATTATATAATTTTTCTTTTGAGGTATCAAATGACTTTAGAAATTATCAAAAATATTCCAAGAATTAAACAACGGGCTAATCTTGAGATAAAATAGTTCAAAGTGATAATAAATTAAGGGAACTGATATTTTCACATGTATTTTTGATATTTTCACATAGTCCTTTCACACATGAGCATTCAGTGGGTCCCACCTTCATGTGAGAAGGAACATGTGGAAATATCAAAAAAACATGTAGAAATAGTGTTAACCTAAATTAATACAAATAGTCATATCTCATCATTTTTACAAGGCTTAAATATAAATTACTATCTTGAACTTCTCACCTTTTTCCACTTTGGTGATTATCTTTTTAATTTTTTTTAATTAGATGATTGAACTATCAATTTTTTCCAATTATATTCAATTAACAATACTACGTCATAAATTGATGATGATCTTAATATGGCAAATGAGTGCTTGTGTGTAAAAAGAAAACATATTACTAATGAGATCTAAAGGTAAAAAAATAAATAACAAATTAAACTAATAAATTACACACTTAAAAATTACACAAATAATATAAATTATACAATTAACACTAACTAAACAAATTATAAATAATTACACAATTAACTTAATAACTTAAATAATAACACAAATAACATAAATTAAACAAGTTGAATAGTTAACTTAAAATAAAAAAACACTATTAACGAATTACTATAAAATAAATTCAATTAACAAATTAGACAATTAAAATCACTTCCAAATCATGGACTGAGCCTTCCAAACCTTCACCATCATCGCAGCACCTCCACATTCAACAAGAGCCTACAATTGTCCATGCCTAAATCAAGTTGCACCATGTAATGAATTGGTTATGACCAATTTAATACTTAGCAAGCTAAAATGGAGATTAATGCATTAAATGGTATAGAGATGGAGGAAAATGAAGGAGAAACATATAGTAGAAGGAGAACTAGAGAGAAAAAGAGAGAATAGATAAATTAGAAAGACAAAAAGGTTTCAATCATTCATTTCATAACCAAAATATGTATCAGATCTAATAAATTTACCCTCACATCATCAGTGGAGAGAGGTGAGGCCATGTGCTTGCACATTCTCCCTCCTCATCACAAACACATGAGTTCTAACAGTAGTAAACTGGAAAAGAATGCAATTAAAAAGACTAAGACACCCTTACTTAACTAACTTAACTAACCTCTAATTATTATTAATTAAATATAACTCCATCCATTCGTTACATCCCTTCCCCCTTAAAAAGGACCCTTGTCCTCAAGGGTGGAAATGAGGAAACTTTTTGTGCAGTTGATCCCAGTATTCCTATGTGGCCTAAAAAGGCAGGGTGTTTGCCCATTGTACCAAGACCTCCACTCCAGTTGCATTATTTCTTTTAACTATTCTCCTGTCAAGCACAACAATAGGCTCCACTAGAAACTGCCCTACAGAATCCATGGAAGGTAATGTAGGAGAAGAAGTGCAGTGCAAACCAATTTTCTTCTTGAGTAAACGTGAAAAATGGGGTGAATCTTGGCATAGTCAGGAAGCTGGAGTTTGTAAGCCACTGTATCAATTTTATCCTCTATCAGGAATATTGGTCCATAGTATTTAGGGGTTAACTTTCCATGTTTAGTTTGTGTCAGCGAAGTTTGTTTGTAAGCTTTGACCTTAATTAAGGTAGACCATATCTCCAGGCAAAAATGATATTTATGTTCTGTTCTTGTTAACATATTGTTTAATTCTGGACTGAGCTTCCACCAAATGTTTTACATATCATTTACAACAGCTGATATTCGTCCTTGCAAAATTATCTGGTAGTGGGGTCATATATTTATCTAAACTGATGAAAATTTAGGTGAGGAGGTTTATATCCATAGAGCATTTCAAAAAGAGTAGCTTGTAGGCCTGTATGGAAGTGGGAATTATACCACTACTCAGTTAATGCTAACCATGATGCCTAGTTATGAGGTTTTTGTGTGACCATACACCTGATATAGCATTCTATGACTTAATTTAACCTTTTAATTTGCCAATTTGTTTGAGCGTGATAGGTTGTGCTCATTTGTAGTTTAGTCTCCACCATCCTAAGGATGGATTGCCATAAAAGACTGATAAATATTCCATCCCTATCATATACTATAGTAGAAGGTAATCCATGGAGCTTGTAAATGTGTGAAATAAATATTTGAGCTAACTGCGCAGCAGTGAAGGGATGTTTTAATGCAATGAAATGCCCATATTTTGTAAGTTTGTCCATTACCACCCAAATTATTGTCATTCCCTTTGATTTTGGCAAACCTTCTAGGAAATCCATAGAGATGCCAGCCCAGGGTGTCTCTGGGATGGGTAAGGGTTGTAGCAGTCCTGGGAAAGCCACAATTTCATGTTTTTATTATTGACAAATGTCATATTCCTTCACAAAAGTAGTGACATCCTGTCTCAAAGTAGGCCATCGAAAAAACTTGTTGATCCTTTCAAAGGTACCTTTAATGCTTGAGTGTCCTCCAATAAGTGAACTATGAAACTAAGTTAGGAACTTCTTCCTTAGGTCTAAATCTGAACCCACCACCATTTTGTCCTGAAACTTGAGTCTGTCACTGTGGAAAGAATATCCAGGTAAGATATTTGGATTTACTTGCAGCTGGATTACAATATCCCTCAAATCATCATATTTTTCCCATGAATATGCTATCTCTTACACTCGTGTAGGGACCACTACAGCCATTGTTTTGCAGTCTTCTGTGATTTCATTAGTGTTGGGATAGTTCACATGAATCCTATATCGAATAAATTCAAGAGTGTAGATGAGTTAATAAGTATGGTGGAACCTCAACTTAATAGGTTAACCTTTTAGGTGAAGAGGTGGTCCAATATGCTTATTGGGCCAAGTCTGATAAATTGATGTGGGATGTGGATCGTACAATAACATTACAAATCGTATCAGAGCTCATGGTTTCGATGAGCCCAAGTATCAGGTGCGGTGGAGCAAAATAAAGTTGAATCAGGTGGAGCACAAGGTATGATTTGAGTTGGGTGGAGCGGGCTCAGGAGATGGCTCTGAAAAAATTGCTCAGGGTCCCACGTGTGCCTCGGGCGTGTGGTGGAGTAGTATTAGAGTCGAAGGGGGAGCTCTTGAAGGATTCAAAGAAGGTGTGCTTAATGGTGAATACTCTAGTATGATACTTGTGATGGGTATTCAAGTGAAAGGTGGAGATTGTTGGGATAGTTCACATGAATCTCATATCGGATAAATTCAAGATTGTAGATGAGTTAATAAGTATGGTGGAGCCTCAACCTAATAGGTTAACCTTTTAGGTAAGAAGGTGGTCCAACATGCTTATTGGGTCAGTCTGATGAATTGATGTGGGATGTGGATCGTACAATAACACTACAAGTAGTGTTTACTTGAGTGATAGTCAAGAAGTGGTTCTGCAATGTGGGTTCCCCCACTTCTCTAGATAAACTATGAACCACAATTTTCTCTTTGCCCTTTTTATATGTTATCTCATAGTCAAGCCCCATCAGTTTGGTAATCCATTTTTGTTTGTTTGTAGTTATAATTCTTTGATCCAGTAAGTATTTTAGGCTATGGTGGTCTGTCTTGATATAAACTTTGTTCCTTAGCAAATAATGTCTCTATTTGTTGATTGCATACACCATAGCCATTAATTCCTTCTCATATGTTGACCACCCCAAATGCTGAGGTGTTATGGCTTTAACTGAGGAAGGCTATAGGCCTTTCTTTTTGCATTAAAACTGCCCCAATGCCAAATTGTGAGGCATCTATTTCCAGTACAAATGGTTCATTAAAGTTTGGCATATCAAAGACTGGAGCCTGTGTCATGACTTAATTTCTTGAGGGCTTGGAAACAGTGGCGAAGCCATAAACTTTTGTCAGTTGGGTCGAAATTATTATTAAGCTATAAATAACCCCGAGCCAATTTTTTTAATACTTTATACTTTCGGGTCATATATATATATATATATATATATATATATATATATATATATATATATATATATATATATATATATTACAATAAAAATATAACAAGTAATAATATATGGTATATATACACTATATTGACTCATAATAAAAAAATTTAATCACAACTGTTCATAAATAAGTAATTCATTATTTATTTTTAAAAATAATATAAATTAGATTATTATTTAATTAGTTTAAAATATTATAGAGAGATATACATATATTAAGAGGATATGAGTCATGTATGATTAAAATTTGATTGACAAAGTTATAAATTTTTAATTTGACCCCGTATAATAAAAAAATATAAAATTTTAGTAAGGTCAATTTATATTTCATACTTAAATTTTTTAAAATTTACCTTACATTATAAAGTAATTTTTTTTTCAGTGGGGTCAATTGACCCCACAAGGTTGTATGTGACTTCGCCACTACTTGGAAAGCTTCAGTGGCTTTGTCATTCCATAAGAACTTAACTTTCTTAAGTAACTTAGTTAGGGGCTTACTGATTACCCATAGTTTCTTATAAATTTCCTATAGTATCCAGTCAATCCTAGAAACCCCCTCAATCCTTTTATATTGATCGATAAGGGCCATTTAATCATGCAGCTGATTTTATCTTGATCAGTATAAACACCCTCATGAGTGATTACATGGCCTAAATATATATTGAATTTGTCTTGTACCAGAGATACATTTACTCTTTTTGGCAAACAAAAAATGGTCTTGTAATAACTGTAATGTAAGTCTCAAATGCTCCAAGTGTTTTGCATAACTTTTACTGTTAACTAGTATATCATTAAATACTAGTACAAATTTTCTTAAGTAAGGTTGAAATACCTCATTCATCAATGATTGGAATGTGGTTGGGGCATTAGCGAGCCAAAAAGGTATCATTAGGAACTCAAAGTGACCGGTATGAATTTTGAAGGTTGTTTTTGGTATATCGTCCTTGTTGAATCTAATTTGATGGTATCCAGACCTCAGATCTAATTTGGAGTATCACTTAGAGCCATGTAATTCATCAGGTAGCTCATTAATGGTTGGGATGAGAAATTTGTCTTTAACTGCCATGTTGTTCAGTGCTCTATAATTTATGCACATTCTCCATGTTCCATCATTCTTCTTTACTAGGAGAACTGGGAATGCATAGGGGTTATTATTAGGTTGAATTATGTCATTCTGCAACATTTCCTTTACAATATTTTTCATCTCTTCCTTCTGAACATAAGGGTATCTGTAAGGTCTGAGATTCACTAGTTGACAACTATCCTTTATATTTAATAATTGGGATATAAATATCTTTATTAGTCACATAATTTAGATTTATTTTTTTTATTTTTGTTTTTCGACATGTTTAATTTAACTAAAATAACTTATTGTCCATACAAAGTATGTGGTGCTATTTGTTATTTATTATTAGCGACATACTTGAAAATTTTGTGCTTAATAATTGAATAAATCATGAATTGTTATTTTATAAATATATTAAAAAATATATAATTTACTAAGTAATACAAAATTTTAATTAGTTCGATAGTACTTTAATGATTGTTGATTACATTTGACAATAATCATATGGGTGATTCATTCAACTAAAATTAATACAAATATATTTTAGTAAAAGATCAATATTATTAAAAATATATATATACCCAATAATGTTGAATTCATACCGAACACTCACAATAATAATTACCGATAATCACATACCTCCAAACAAAAATGACATATTATAACTATTTTCTATTACCGATAATTAGATATCTAGGAATCAATATTTAAGTGAATATCCATCATAACCCGTAACAAACATCCCCTCAAGTCTAACATAATAACATCACCTAGTACTCATCATAATTTACTTGGTTCAAAGCCATGAAGAACCGACAAACGCAGCCAAGTTAGATAATCTTCAGTTGTCTAACCTACTAACGCCTACTTTTAGATCTGTTACGCTCTCTCCTTCAAGGCATCTAGCAATCTAGAAGACCAAAATAGAAATGTTAATTGTAAAGAACCCATTTAATTTCTTACTACTATAAATATTTCTAACAAATCCATACTAGTTGATGACTACTTGATCCACTGGTATGACTATACCTAATAAAAAATAAGTTTGGGTTAATTTTGGGTTACATAAAATAGTTATGGATTAGTTAAGGAACCAAAACCATATTACTATATTTAATATGGGTTATGTGATTTAGATTTAAATGGTTATGGGTCGAATCCAGGTCGATCTATTTTTTAAATTATAATTTCACTAAAATCTTAATTTTTGTTATAATAAAATAGTCTTATTTTAATTTTTTAGATCCAACTTTCAAAACTAAAAATTTTAATTGATGTGACTAATTTAAGTATTAAAAACATTATTTTTGTGATTATAGGAACTTTAAAAAAATTACATTAATAATTATTATGTTAATTAAAATTAATAAAATTATTGAGAATTTATTACAATAATCAATAAATATTTTTTTTTGTATACATAATCAGTAAATATTATTTTTTTTGGGAGGCGGGTGGGTGGGTGGGTGGGGCGGAGGACGGGCGGGGCGAGGGGTGTATACATAATCAATAAATATTATATTTTGGGGTGTGGGTGGGGGCTGGGGTGGGGGCGGGGCGGGGGCGGGGACGGGGTGGGTGGTCGGGTGGGGGGTGCGCGGGGTGAAGGTGTATACATAATCAATAAATATTTTTTTTGGGTGGTGGGTGGGGGGTGAGGGTGGGGGGTGGGGTTGAGTGGGGGCAGGTGGGGGGTGGGGGGCGAGGGGTGGGGTGTATACATAATCAATAAATATTATTTTTTTGGGGTGGGTGGGGGTGGGGTAGGGGTAGGGGTGGAGGTGTTTACGTAATCAAAAAATATTAAGATTCAAACTAAGTCCTCATTACAATTATTATCACACTATTTATCAGCAATAGTGAGGACTACTACTGCTCTAACTCGGACCATCACTCTGTTTCTCGACTAGTTCCCGCAACATTCTCATTTCCTGAAGAGGACAACAGATGAAAAGGGTGAGCTCAACTAGCTCAGTAAAGAATATTATGACTAAGATAATGGAAAATAAATTATCGTTAGCCTTCAATAAATCAGATAAAATATAATGGACAACCAATCTTAGATCAATATTCGCAGCGGAAATAACAATTCATTAGAAGAGTTAAGCAGAGAATCAAGTCTACTATCTTCTATGATTTAAAAGTCCATCATCAATATTTTATCCCTGTAACATCAATCAATATACATCTCGAATCAAATATTCATCTTTGCACTACAGGCCAAAGATATTCATTTGTATCATCAGTGGTCATATTCATCTCAACACCTGTCATCTTTGCACTACAGGCCAAAGATATTCATCAGGTAATCATTCATCTTTGCTCTACAGGCCAAAGATATTCATCAAGTAATCATTCATCTTTGCTCTACAGGCCAAAGATATTCATCAAGTAATCATTCATCTTTGCTTTACAGGCCAAAGATATTCAGTTACATCACCTTTTAGGACTGAAAATGATGAAAAATATTTTAAAAAACAACGAATCCAGTGAGATAAAAGACAAAGACTAAGGATTCGTATTTTAGTATATCCAATTCAAAAATACCTCGTAATAATCAATTATGGAGCAAAATTCAAGAATAGAGCTCAAAACTTGGATACAATCAAAGATAGTGACCTTAACAAGCAATTTGGACAAATCGAAGAAATTTTAATTTTTCCGTGAATAGTGCCGTATACGTGAATTGTAACTCCGACGGAAAAAGTAAGAATTTCAACATAAAATCCATGACAATATTTTTTGTATAATGATATTGAAAAGAATAACATCATTTACGAAAAAAAATAACATCCCTTACCTCAAAAAGGTAGTACCTCTGACTGGAATATCGGATATAATATCAAAGGAAACTTGCACTGAATACTAATACTCAAAGTATAGAAATACTCACAAAAATACGCTCGATATTATAGAGAGAGAAAACTTCTGATTCTGGTGTGATTTTCAATTCTAACCTAAGCACCCTATTTATAGGAAAGGCTTAGAATGCCAAAGGAGACTAAAATAATAAAATAATATTATTATTTTTTAAATTCTCCAGCCGCCGGCTGCTACCAAAAAAATCAGATTTTTCAACCAACAACAAAAGTGGGGCCCACCATTTTATTTAAAAAATATTTATTTTCTGAAACTTCAATAACTCATAACAAATAGCCCCTTTGTCAGAAAAATACAAATTCTATGTCCTTCCATAGGAAATTTAATTCTCTACAACTTTGCAGAAGAAAGTTTTTCCAAATTCCAAACATAAATTATCCGAAATCCATAAACAGATGATTTCTCACACCAAAATATTGATAAAAACTCATCAGCGCCAATTCCTTCTTTAATATCCACAAAATAAATATTTTCTTATCATATAAATTAATAATTAATTATTCACAAATAATATTATAGAACTACAATATTAACAACCAGGTCGTTCCCAGGAAAGAGGGGGCCTTCCGATAAGGACTTCTCCTTACTGGCGCTCAATTAAATAACCCCTCCTAGACAGAACTTCCTTAGACATTGTCAATAATGCTATCTAATAATATTATTCAAATAATATGAATTATTGAGTTGATAACGTGAAATACTGTGCAACGACAATTATTGAATCAATATTACAAAATATCAACTGTAGTCATTATTGAATCAATCATATAAAATGGCAACGTAGCAATTATTGAGTCAATAATATAAAATATTGAACAGTAATTACTGTAACAATAATTGAGTAATGGCTTCTCACGTAAGACTCAATAATTCGAAATACTGTGCAATACCGTGTGCTACTATGCAACACCGTGTATCACTGTATTTTAACCACCGAGTGTATTTCAACAGTACTAACGGTAACAACCACGCCGTTATTTTGTAAAAAAGTTATTTCTGTCGCTTTCTATATCCGACAGTTATTCCGTTGTGGGGGCCCACAAATAGCTGCGCCGTCGTACGAATATTCCCTGACAACAAGAATATTCCACGACCAAACGAATATTCCCCGACAACAAGAATATTTTATAACCACTTGCTCATTTTAAAAATGTTTGCACATTTCATCCATAACTTTCATATTTATCAAAACAACACCTTGCTGTTTCGAAATAATATATAAAGAAAACTAAATCTTTATTCATAAAAGTTGGGGTCTTACAACCTCCCCTCCTTATGAAATTTCGTCCTCGAAATTGACGTACGTACCTGGTATGTCGAAAAGGTGAGGATACCTCGCTTTCATTTCCGATTCCAACTCCCAGGTCATTTCCTGAATTGCATGGTTTCTCCACAAAACTTTAACTTGAAGTATAATTTTCGAGCGTAGGACATGCTCCTTCCTATCCAAGATCTTGACAGGTACCTCCTCGTACGTTAAATCTTCGGCTATCTCGTCTGGTTCTAACTCAATAATGCGGTTTGGATCCTTCACATATTTACGCAACACGGATATGTGAAATACATTATGAACACGAGACATGCTTGGAGGTAAAGCGAGTCTATAGGCCACATTTCCTATTCGGTCAAGAATCTCGAACGGACCAATGAATCGTGGATTGAGTTTTCCTCTCTTCCCAAACCTCGTAACTCCTTTCCACGGAGCAACACGTAATAACACATGGTCTCCAACATTAAATTCCACGTCCTTTCGATGAAGATCCGCATAACTCTTTTGTCGATCTTGTGCTGTTTGTATACGTTGTCGAATCATTTGGATCTTTTCTGTAGTCATACGTACTAACTCCGGTCCCAACAATGTTGTTTCACCCACCTCGTTCCAACATACTGGAGAGCGACACTTTCTCCCATACAACGCTTCGAATGGAGCTACGCCTATACTTGCCTGATAACTGTTGTTGTAGGAGAATTCCACCAATGGTAAATACTTATCCCAACTCCCTTTGAAGTCTAGAACACAAAGTCTCAATAGATCTTCAAGAGTTTGGATAGTCCTTTCCGATTGTCCGTCTGTTTGAGGATGATAAGCCGAACTAAATCGTAAATCCGTACCCATAGCTTTCTGCAAACTGATCCAAAATCGTGAAGTAAATCTGGGGTCACGATCCGAAACTATGGATACTGGCATGCCATGCAACCTCACAATCTCATTCACGTACATATGAGCAAGACGTTCAAGGGAATAAATTTCTCGTATCGGCAAGAAATGAGCAGACTTGGTTAATCTATCAACAATAACTCAAATCGCATCTAAGCCTTGAGAAACCTTGGGAAGACCCGTAACGAAATCCATCGTAATGTGTTCCCACTTCCATTTCGGAATCTCCAGTGGTTGCAATGGACCCTTCGGCACTTGATGCTCCGCCTTTACACGTTGACAAGTTAAACATCTCGAGATGAACTCCGCGATCTCTCTCTTCATATTGCCCCACCCAAAATGTATGTCGAAGATCACGATACATTTTAGTACTCCCAGGATGGATCGCAAACGGTGTGTTGTGTGCCTCCATCATGATTCTATACTTCAAGTCGGAATCGTTAGGAACACAAAGTCTGGAGTTGACTCGAAGTATTCCCTCTTCATCGATTCTTGCTTCTGGAATAGCACCTTCTTGCACCTTCTTCTTCATCTTCATCAGCTCCGCATCCGTAGCTTGAGCAGCTTTAACTTTATCAATCAAAGCTGGTTCTACGCGTATACTTGACATCATCGCACTCGTTCCCACATATGATCTTCTACTCAACGCGTCAGCTACCACGTTCGCTTTTCCAGGATGGAATTGGATAGTATGATCGTAATCTTTCAACAGCTCAAGCCAACGTCGTTGACGCATGTTGAGTTCCTTCTGAGTGAAGAAATATTTAAGGCTCTTATGATCCGTATAAATCTCCACTTTTTCTCCGTACAAGTAATGTCTCCAGATCTTCAACGCGAAAACGACTGCTGCCAACTCTAGATCATGAGTAGGATAATTCCGCTCATATTCTTTGAATTGTCGCGAGGCATAGGCTATGACTTTTCCATGTTGCATGAGAACACATCCTAACCCTTTGCCCGAAGCATCGCTGTAAATAACAAATCCATCCGAACCAGATGGTATTGTCAAAACAGGTGCCGAAATAAGTCTCCTCTTGAGCTCTTGGAAGCTCTTCTCGCATTCCTCGCTCCAAATAAATTTCGTATCTTTCCGAGTCAACTGAGTTAATGGAGTAGCGATTCGAGAAAATCCCTCTACGAACCTCCGATAATAACCAGCTAAGCCCAGAAAGCTTCGTACTTCAGTCACCGACTTAGGTTGCTCCCAGCTTTGTATTGCTTCAATCTTCGCCGGGTCCACAAATACTCCACGTTTTGATACCACGTGCCCAAGGAATGCTACTTCCTCAAGCCAGAACTCGCATTTCTTTAACTTGGCGTATAGCTTGTTCTCACGAAGCTTTTGAAGTACCAGCTTCAAGTGGTGCTCATGATCTTCACGGCTTTTAGAATAGATGAGGATGTCATCAATAAAGACAACAACGAATTGATCTAAATACTCCTTAAATACACGGTTCATCATATCCATGAAAGCAGCAGGAGCATTAGTCAATCCAAAAGACATGACTAAGAACTCATAATGCCCGTACCGAGTTCTAAAAGCAGTCTTTGGAATATCCTCAGTTTTAATCTTCAACTGATGATATCCAGAACGAAGATCGATCTTTGAAAAGAATTGCGCTCCTTGCAACTGGTCGAACAGGTCATCAATACGAGGTAACGGATACCTATTCTTAATGGTGACATGGTTCAACTCCCGATAGTCAATACAAAGTCGCATACTCCCGTCTTTCTTCTTTACGAATAAAACAGGAGCACCCCAAGGAGACGTACTAGGACGAATAAAACCGATGTCTAACAACTCTTGTAATTGAACCTTTAACTCCTGAAGTTCAATAGGAGCCATTCGATATGGGGTTTTAGAAATGGGCTTTGTACCGGGCTCAAGGTCAATAAAGAATTCAACTTCACGTTCTGGGGGTAGACCGGGAAGTTCTTCGGGAAATACATCAGGAAACTCATTAACAACGGAAATATTATTCAAATCTGATGTATTCTGGTTTAGATCAGTGATATGAGCTAAGAAAGCTTGACATCCGTTTTTCAATAAACGAATAGCCTTGGGATTTGAAATGATATTGACTGATTTTAGTGGTTTGGTTGTTTAAATTCGTACAACAGGTTGATTAGGAATATGAAAACTAACAACCTTACAAAAACAATCAATTTTGGCATGGTAAGTGGTTAACCAGTCAATTCCTAAAATCACGTCAAATGCAAGTATTTTCAAAGATATAAGATCAACAGGTAAGATAAGGGTACCAATCTGAATCAAGCAAAATTTGTAAACTGTAGATGTAACAAAGGTTTCTCCTAACGGAGTTTCAACAAATAAGTCAAAGTCCAATTTATCAGAAGTCAAGTTTAAACGTTGAGCACAAGCAGGTGAAATAAAAGAATGGGTAGCACCGGTATCTAACAAGGTGTAAACTTCGCAAGAGTTTATGATCAGCTTACCCGTAATCACCTCGTGTGGATTCCTCGCGTTTTGGGCTGTCACGACAAACGCTCTTCCAGGAATCACCGACTTTGACTTGTCTGCAACCGCCTTTGGAATCACCACCCCCGCTGAACTTGGTTTTGCAACAGGACAATCTCGAGCTATATGTCCTTCTTTTCCACAGTTATAGCATCCTTTGAACTATTGTGGGCAGTTTGGGCTGATATGTCCCTTTTTCCATCATTTAAAGCATACGACCGGTGGTCGTTCTCCTCCCCTCGAAACAGTTGATGCTGGTGCTGATGTTGACATCTTCGCGTTCTCATTGTTGTACCTTCTCTTCTTGAAATCTCCTCCCGATTCGCTTCTTCTACTATCATGGCCACGATAACCACCGGAGTGGTTACCGCTTCTGTCATACTTTCCTCCTCGCTGGTTGTCATTGCTCTGATGACTGCTGCCACCGGTACGACCTTGGTTGTGGTCCCTCGGTTGAACATAATCATTATCTCGTTCTAATAACTGGGCCCTATTTACTACATCCGAATATAAAGAAAATTTATGAGAAATGAGGTATTGACGTATTTCGGGTTTCAAACCTCTTAGAAACATCCGCGTCATACGTTCCTCATTCTCCACCAAATGAGGTGCAAACTTGGACAGCTCCGCGAACTTAGCCTCGTACTGGGATACCGTCATGTTATTTTGTTCGAGTCTAATAAACTCTACTTCCTTCATATGACGAATACTTTCAGGAAAGTACTTGTCATTGAACAGTTTTTGGAACGCTTCCCAAGACATCTGGAGTGCGGCAGGCTGGGTACGCTTCACGGATTCCCACCAGTAATCTGCCTCTCCACGGAACATAAACGTGGCGAATGGAACCTTCTGTTCCTCCGTATATCCCAAGACATCAAATATCTTGGTAATTTGTTTAATCCACGTCTCCGCCTTGATCGGATCTGGATTTCCCAGAAACTCTGGTGGTCCCAATTCTTTGAACTGCTTGGCAGTGACAGCTCGTGTGTTGTTATTATCTCCACTTGTATGTTGCACACGAGTCTCCCTCGTCTGGTTTTGCATAAACTGCAAAAAACTTCTAAACATCTCATCATTTATCGTCTGACCAGCGTTATTTTCAGGATGAACATTGCCTTCTTGTTGCATGTTCTCCTAGTTAACGATTAAAGGTGTCTCCACGGTCTCATTCACTTCGTTGTTAACATTCTCAGCTGCCATTCTCAAATACTGCCATAAAACAAGGGTTAATTAAACAAATCAACATATCACATATTAACCCTATGCTCCGACTGACCAATTAAATACCACATAAGCTTAGGTAGGACACACTAGCGAAGAATTTACTCGTCTCTCCCCTCCTAGTTCTATTCCCCGATCTCCGTCAGAGATCATATCCCTAAGCTCTGATACCAACTGTGACGCCCCCCAGAATAGGTCCATTCAACCCAACCCATTCTGAGTCGCCAAATACATGGTACAGAATTCAAATACAAACTTTATATCATACGGTCGTGCAAAATACGACCACACAACTGTGAGTGTCAATACAAATATGTAGAAAATATTAAGATTCAAACTAAGTCCTCATTACAATTATTATCACACTATTTATCAGCAATAGTGAGGACTACTACTGCTCTAACTCGGACCATCACTCTGTTTCCCGACTAGTTCCCGCAACATTCTCATTTCCTGAAGAGGACAACAGATGAAAAGGGTGAGCTCAACTAGCTCAGTAAAGAATATTATGACTAAGATAATGGAAAATAAATTATCGTTAGCCTTCAATAAATCAGATAAAATATAATGGACAACCAATCTTAGATCAATATTCGCAGCGAAAATAACAATTCATTAGAAGAGTTAAGCAGAGAATCAAGTCTACTATCTTCTATGATTTAAAAGTCCATCATCAATATTTTATCCCTGTAACATCAATCAATATACATCTCGAATCAAATATTCATCTTTGCACTACAGGCCAAAGATATTCATTTGTATAATCAGTGGTCATATTCATCTCAACACCTGTCATCTTTGCACTACAGGCCAAAAATATTCATCAGGTAATCATTCATCTTTGCTCTACAGGCCAAAGATATTCATCAAGTAATCATTCATCTTTGCTCTACAGGCCAAAGATATTCATCAAGTAATCATTCATCTTTGCTCTATAGGCCAAAGATATTCATCAAGTAATCATTCATCTTTGCTCTCCAGGCCAAAGATATTCAGTTACATCACCTTTTAGGATTGAGAATGATGAAAAATATTTTAAAAAACAACGAATCCAGTGAGATAAAAGACAAAGACTAAGGATTCGTATTTTAGTATATCCAATTCAAAAATACCTCGTAATAATCAATTATGGAGCAAAATTCAAGAATAGAGCTCAAAACTTGGATACAATCAAAGATAGTGACCTTAACAAGCAATTTGGACAAATCGAAGAAAATTTAATTTTTTCGTGAATAGTGCCGTATACGTGAATTGTAACTCCGACGGAAAAAGTAAGAATTTCAACATAAAATCCATGACAATATTTTTTGTATAATGATATTAAAAAGAATAACATCATTTACGAAAAAAAATAACATCCCTTACCTCAAAAAGATAGTACCTCTGACTGGAATATCGGATATAATATCAAAGGAAACTTGCACTGAATACTAATACTCAAAGTATAGAAATACTCACAAAAATACGCTCGATATTATAGAGAGAGAAAACTTCTGATTCTGGTGTGATTTTCAATTCTAACCTAAGCACCCTATTTATAGGAAAAGCTTAGGATGCCAAAGGAGACTAAAATAATAAAATAATATTATTATTTTTTAAATTCTCCAGCCGCCGGCTGCTACCAAAAAAATTAGATTTTTCAACCAACAACAAAAGTGGGGCCCACCATTTTATTTAAAAAATATTTATTTTCTGAAACTTCAATAACTCATAACAAATAGCCCCTTTGTCAGAAAAATACAAATTCTATGTCCTTCCATAGGAAATTTAATTCTCTACAACTTTGCAGAAGAAAGTTTTTCCAAATTCCAAACATAAATTATCTGAAATCCATAAACAGATGATTTCTCACACCAAAATATTGATAAAAACTCATCAGCGCCAAATCCTTCTTTAATATCCACAAAATAAATATTTCCTTATCATATAAATTAATAATTAATTATTCACAAATAATATTATAGAACTACAATATTAACAACCAGGTCGTTCCCAGGAAAGAGGGGGCCTTCCGATAAGGACTTCTCTTTACTGGCGCGCAATTAAATAACCCCTCCTAGACAGAACTTCCTCAGACATTGTCAATAATGCTATCTAATAATATTATTCAAATAATATGAATTATTGAGTTGATAACGTGAAATACTGTGCAACGACAATTATTGAATCAATACTACAAAATATCAACTGTAGTCATTATTGAATCAATCATATAAAATGGCAACGTAGCAATTATTGAGTCAATAATATAAAATATTGAACAGTAATTACTGTAACAATAATTGAGTAATGGCTTCTCACGTAAGACTCAATAATTCAAAATACTGTGCAATACCGTGTGCTACTATGCAACACCGTGTATCACTGTATTTTAACCACCGGGTATTTCAGCAGTACTAACGGTAACAACCACGCCGTTATTTTGTAAAAAAGTTATTTCTGTCGCTTTCTATATCCGACAGTTATTCCGTTGTGGGGGCCCACAAATAGCTGCGCCGTCGTACGAATATTCCCTGACAACAAGAATATTCCACGACCAAACGAATATTCCCCGACAATAAGAATATTTTATAACCACTTGCTCATTTTAAAAATATTTGCACATTTCACCCATAACTTTCATATTTATCAAAACAACACCTTACTGTTTCGAAATAATATATAAAAAAAACTAAATCTTTATTCATAAAAGTTGGGATCTTACATTCAAGATAATTGAATACTGAGCAGTCACTAAGGACTATGAACTTCTACTAGAATTAACAGTAATATACTGAAAATCCAATAAAACAAGTATAACAGGTGATCAGCCTAAAGTACCCTATATTATGCATAACATTTAATCATACTTAAGTGCGCACTTCGGTCTCCCGACAAATATATATCCCTTTTAAAGAAGGTTGTTCAACTCAGCTAACACAAGAATTCCGCATCATTCAATTGGTTTGGACAGCTTTCTAATATGTTATAAGTCTAGCCGAATCAATTGGCATAGACAGCTCTTTAAATGAATAAGCGAACAATTATAAGTTCAATACTCGAATCAAAGTTCAAGAATAAACTCTATTCTATTTATGAGGCATTATGTCATAGGATAAGAATCATGCTTTCAATTATTTACTTGTATAACCAATAATAGTACAAGCTCCAGTAATGCTCAATAAAGAGTAAGGTTCAAGTACTTGCTTACGATATCCGTTGAATAAAGTAATGCAAGGGTTTAGGATACTTGTCTTATGCGTAGTCTATCCACGAAAAGCTAAATCAACACTTTTCAAATCCCTATCGTAATATAGTTATGCGTATAGGATATTCATTAGTTACGTATACTTATACATGATATGTAAGTTTAAACGCATACATAAACGTCTAACTTACTTGTACATTCTTTACATACTTCATTATACATCTTGCGTACTTATAGCACAAAAGTTTAGTTTATAAATCACCATGAAGTCAAATAACATAGTTTCTAATCATTGCTTTATAGTTTGCAAATACCTTTTGGACTTAACATTCAAAAGTTTATAAACATATATCAACATACTCTTATTACACATGTTTATCCATGTATTCGACACATATTTAAAATCATAGATGTATAATCCACATTGTTTTGAAAATCTTAGAACATCTTGGCAAAACTTAGTTCCATAAAGTCACTAAATGCTTGAACAATTAAAACATTGCTTGAGCCATGTATTATAGCTTAAGGCATTCTTACATGCATGTTGAGGAACTAGGTTTGGTCTTTTCTATTTACTTTCAACAATGGATAGTTCTATTCATAAATCTTCATTTTACAAAGTCAAGAAGGCTTGTTATGTCAAAGACTAACCATAGTACTCATTAAACCATATAATAATGCTAAACAGTCTTTACTACGCATGCTTGCATGTATTTGATTCATGTATTCCAAATCAACATAACTTTACTCTTTGAAAACTTGTTCTAAGCAACATTGAGTAGTGTACATATTTGTCTTAAGAAATCTCATGTTAAACAAATTAAGTATGCAAAGCATTTCAAAACCACATTTCATATGTATTCATAAAACTAACTAAGTTGCGAATACATGCTAAAAATTAGATTTCAAAAAGGCGTAAGGTTTTATAACATAACAGCACAATCTTGGTTCCCTGGTCACCCCCCGTCGGGGCGGGTAAATGAACCATAGGAGGCCCGCCGGGGCGGCATTGGCTAAAAATTCCTCTGGCCACCCCCCGCCGGGGTGGCAATTAAGCTTATAGGAAGCCCGCCAGGGCGGGCATAGCCGATTCAGTTCAAAAATTCTTCCCCTGCTGCGGACCAAACTTTCTCAAATCACAATCAAACAGCAATTTTAAGCATACCCACTATGTATAAACTCCATAAACTTGCTACCCAACATACATAGCATGATTCTAACAACTCCAAACACATAAACAATCAAATTCAAGAATCAATTTCAAGATTTTTGCCATATTTCAAAGTTTAACCCATTTAGTGATTCTCTTCGCTACGAATTCGTTACTTAACCAATTTATTTCGTTTAACTTCTGTTGATTTCGTATTCAACCATATTAACATTATCTAGCATCAATTGACATATTCAACCATAAATTTTCCAACTCAAACAAGTGTTTTAGCCCTTTTCTAAGAACTTTGCAAAACTTGAATTCAAGAACATATAAAGGGATATTACCTTTTGTGAAGTTGAAATGCTACTTTAGCTTCAATTTGCAGATAGTATATGCTCCACGCACACATAACTCCGAAGTTTAATAGAGAACTTAGCAAAATGTCTGTGAATGAGAAGGTCTCCATTTATAGGGAAGCTTATGACCAAATTTGGGCTTTGCTCAATGAATTAAACTATTGGAATGAAGAAGAAGCTGATGGTTATGGAGAAGTGGGTGAGTAGTTGTTGGATTACACTATTTTGCCCACTCCCCTTTGAATCATGATAGCTACTTGATGAACTTGGGAGAAGAAGAGGGAATAGGCTTCTAGCCTTTGCCATTCACGTGAGAGAGAATTGGACACTCATTGTGGGACAAGAAATAAGAACTCAGCATTGTAAGGAATGAAATACCAAATATTACACACTTAATACACATATATGCTTACCTTAGGTTAAATATATACTTAGGGTATACATGGACCTAAAATGTCATAACAATATTTCAAGGTAGCACATTGGGGTAAATGTATACACATTGATATATAATCCATGTACATTTTAATAATGTCAAATTATGAGTTAATTGAATAGTGACATACTACATTATTACCAACCTCATTATTCCAATTATGTAACTTATTGAAATAATTATTGCTATTAATTATTCACATACTTTAATATACCATATAGTATTCATTAAAGTATTATACATATAACATGGTCACATAAGTTCATGTATGTAAGACCCCAGATTTTATGAAATAAAAGTATTCAATTTTTCTATTTGGTAAATGGTTAAATTGATAAAAGTTTAAAGTTATGGGTGAAATGTGCAAATATTTTAAAAATAAGCAAATGGTTATAAAATATTCTTGTTGTCGGGGAATATTCGTTTGGTCGTGGAATATTCTTGTTGTCGGGGAATATTCGTACGACGGCGCAGCTATTTGTGGGCCCCAACAACGGAATAACTGTCGGATATAGAAAGCGACAGAAATAACTTTTTTACAAGATAACGGCGTAGTTGTTACCGTTAGTACTGTTGAAATACCCGGTGGTTAAAATACAGTAATACGCGGTGTTGCATAGTAGCACACGGTATTGCACAGTATTTCGAATTATTGAGTCTTACGTGAGAAGCCATTACTCAATTATTGTTACAGTAATTACTGTTCAATATTTTATATTATTGACTCAATAATTGCTACGTTGATATTTTATATTATTGACTCAATAATTGTTACATTGATATTTTATTGACTCAATAATTGCTACGTTGCCATTTTATATGATTGATTCAATAATGACTACAGTTGATATTTTATAGTATTGATTCAATAATTGTCGTTGCACAGTATTTCACGTTATCAACTCAATAATTCATATTATTTGAATAATATTATTAGATAGCATTATTGACAATGTCTAAGGAAGTTCTGTCTAGGAGGGGTTATTTAATTGCGCGCTAGTAAAGAGAAGTCCTTATCGGAAGGCCCCCTCTGTCCTGGGAACGACCTGGTTGTTAATATTGTAGTTCTATAATATTATTTGTGAATAATTAATTATTAATTTATATGATAAGGAAATATTTATTTTGTGGATATTAAAGAAGGATTTGGCGCTGATGAGTTTTTATCAATATTTTGGTGTGAGAAATCATCTGTTTATGGATTTCGGATAATTTATGTTTGGAATTTGGAAAAACTTTCTTCTGCAAAGTTGTAGAGAATTAAATTTCATATGGAAGGACATAGAATTTGTATTTTTCTGACAAAGGGGCTATTTGTTATGAATTATTGAAGTTTCGAAAAATATATATATTTAATGGGTGGGCCCCACTTTTGTTGAAATCTGATTTTTTTGGTAGCAGCCGGCGACTGGAGAATTTTAAAAATAATATTATTATTTTATTATTTTAGTCTCCTTTGGCATCCTAAGCTTTTCCTATAAATAGGGTGCTTAGGTTAGAATTGAAAATCACACCAGAATCAGAAGTTTTCTCTCTCTATAATATCGAGCGTATTTTTGTGAGTATTTCAATACTTTGAGTATTAGTATTCAGCGCAAGTTTTCTTCGATATTATATCCGATATTCCAGTCAGAGGTACTATTCTTTTGAGGTAAGGGATGGTAAGGGATGTTATTTTCTTTCGTAAATGATGTTATTCTTTTCAATATCATATATAACATTTTTATAATCCTGGTGATGAAATTTCTCTTTGACTTGAGTGTAAAGATGGGTAGATTATTGGTATGATCATGACTATAGATTCTCTTTGGCCAGTAGTGCAAAGATGGATTGTTGACTGGTATGTTCATGACCATTGAATTTACAATTGAATATCTTTAGCTTAAGGGCAAAGGTGAATTGATCAACATGGTTATAATTATTGTTTATATAAATTCTGAAATTGTTAGATATTTTTTGAGATATGAATATCTTTGGCTTGTAGCGCAAAGATGAGCTGTTGATTTGTAAATATCTTTGGCCTGTAGTGCAAAGATGAGCGGTTGATTTGTGAATATCTTTGGCCTGTAGTGCAAAGATGAATGATTAATTATTGAATATCTTTGGCTTGTAATGCAAAGATGAATTGATTAGCATGATTATGAACAGGAACTGTGATTTGGTATAACCATGATCTTTGGTGTTTCAGGTAAAGACAGGTGATGAGAATTATCTTAGTCCTGAGTGCGAAGAGGAATTCATCAAGATAATTATGATCATGAACTTACATGATTGTGGACAGGAATTGTTGATTGATGTTACAGGGATAAAATATTATTGGTGGACTTTTAACATGGAGAAGATAATAGACATTATAGTCTATTTGACTCTTCTAATGGATTGCTCGTTCCGCTACAACTATGGTTGAAAAATTTTACCATATGTTTAAATCTCTGATTTATTACTGATGGAGACTATTGATAATTTAATTATCTTTAGTCATGATATTCTTTACTGGGCTATTTGTGCTCACCCTTTTGCTTCACAATTTCTTTCAGGTAATAAGAGTGTAGCTGGGTCGAGCGGGATAACAGGGGAACAGAACGAGGGTCTAGAACTGTTGAAGTTTTCCACCAAACAGTATGAAAATAATTTTATTGAAAATTTTAGATAAGTACGTCGTATTTTATACGTTATTTAACGGTTGATTTTGGTGACCTGACTTAGGTGAGGTGAACTCAACTTTGGAAGGGTGTTTTGTCACTATTATACAAGATGTCTAACCACATACGACTTCATGTTATCATAAGACATGGTTGTGCACATCCACTTGCTGATTATATCCATGAACACTACCTATATAATCTTGGAGTACGGTTAGAATATAATGTAGGGGTTTTCGGCACATAAACGCAGCGGAAATTAAAAATTTTCGAAACCCTAAAACAGGATCCATGCGAAAATATATTAATTCAGAGGTTAAGATATGTTTTACCGATTATTCAAGCCTGAAAGGAGACGATGGAGATTCTGGAACTGCTTCGAATCCTCAACGCAATCCAACGGAACTGCGCCTCTACGGTATCCACACGAACGTCCCGCGAATCGTCACAAGATCTGCAGCAAGGAAAGCTGCGGTACTAGCCGCCAAGGATCTGGACCTTTTGAAATTTTTCTCTCTAGTCTCTCTCTAAGAGTGGCTAGGGTTTTGATATTGAATAATACCTTAGACGGCTGATATATCATATATATAGCAGTTAAAGGAATTAACCAAAACCTAATCCAATTAGAAATATAAAATTCGAATTTATATATATATATATATTATATCTTAATTAAGTCTTACTTAATTAATATACATATATATATATATATACAAATTATCCTATTAATTTAAATTCATAATTTAAATACTATCAATCATATTGATATATTTAAATCCATATAATTTAAATTAATTCCCTTTTAATTACGTTCTAAGTGTGTGACCCTATAGGTTATTATTATGTTGGCAATAATTTTAAAATCATATTATAAAATTATAAACAGTGAGCGGCATCTAGTAATGCATCACTGCTACCCAAATAATAATAAGATCGGTGATTCGATACAACTTTTTCGTGACCAATGTTTCAATGTAATTTAATCCTTTTAACCTTGACATCCTAGATTAAACTCGAGGCATGGAATGTGTCATCCTCTTCATAATTTAATCTGAGTTTTCTTGATCGATGAGTAGACTATATGAAACAAATCACTATTTGAGCATGGCCATGCATTTCATAGTCCTACTCAATCAAGAGGCCTATGGATATCACCCCTAATATATTGGAGGGTTAAATTCCATCTAGATCACTCATATTCCTCACACGATTCATGATGTACCCAATAATCACCTTTATCGTCCATCTATTAAAGGTGGCCTTTGATGATATCAAAGTACATAAATTCTCGTGTAGTAATATAGTGATTTCAGGTCGGAGGATCATTACATCATTGTCACTATGAGAATTGCTTATGACACTTTGCATAATGCTCCACGTAGAATTCTCATGGTGGGTCTGCCCAGTACATTGTTCTCTAACATGTACCTATGCATTGACTCAATATCTCATATATTTATGACCAATGAGATTTTGCCATCAGTCAATCCACATACTAGTCTCAATGTATCATTGTTGTCCCATTAACAATGACACTCGACTAGGGACATTTAAGAGTAATGATACTAATTGTAACTATATGATCTCATGTTCAAGTCACATACTTGAAGCCATATAATTTGTATCACTATTCTAAGGACTTTTATTATGTTAACATTTATATAACGCAGTAAATAAAACCGTAATAAAATAATTCATTTATTCAATCAAATATAATATCAAAAATGTTTAAGCAATTACATCAAAGAATTAGCCTCTAGGGCATAAACTCTAACATATAATTCTCAGTTTGAGACAACAGAGATAATTATATGGCAAGAGAAGACCCACCATTGGAATGAACAAGATAGTAATCTTCTCGTTTTTCTTTGGGGTCTATTGGGTCAACCAAGGATAATTCTCGAGTCCTACGATATCTATTATAACATGGATGCATGGCCTCCCATGTACGAAGGTTTCCTTGAACATTTTTCAAAGATTTTAATTCCTAAAACAGTTATTAACTGTACCTTTCTGTAACATATTATTGATTTGGAGTATGGGCACTGTATTTGTATTGAAACTCACAGTTTAATTGTGGTCGTATTTTGTACGACAGTTTAAAAAAGTTAGAACTTGAAGATTTGTATTTAAAATTTTTGTTGAGTGTATTTTGTGGCGACCCAGAATGGGTTGGGTGGATTAGACCTATTTTGGGGGCGTTACATTTTGGTATCAGAGCTTAGGGATATGGTCGCTGGCGGATATTGGAGTCTAGAACTAGGAGGGGAGGGACGAATAATATACTTCGCTAGTGTGTGACTTACCTAAGCTAACTTTTCTTACTTGTTATATGTCAATTAACCTTGTTTTGAAGCGATATTCTAGAATGAGCAATG
Organism: Panax stipuleanatus; assembly: GCA_020205555.1. NCBI lineage: Eukaryota > Viridiplantae > Streptophyta > Magnoliopsida > Apiales > Araliaceae > Panax > Panax stipuleanatus. The sequence goes on along the minus strand of CM035124.1, from coordinate 124,100,738 downwards.
GAGAAATCATGATGACAAGGAAGATGGAATCTGAAATGAAAGCAAGGTATTCTCAACTTTTCGAAATACCAGGTACGTAAATTTCGAGGACGAAATTTCATAAGGAGGAGAGATTGTAAGACCCCAGATTTTATGAAATAAAAGTATTCAATTT
>CM035124.1:124083192-124093112 GCA_020205555.1 Panax stipuleanatus | reverse complement strand
AAACACATCATGGCATGCATCCTATCCCTACCCACCTCAGGAAATTGACACGCCTATGTTTTGTTGTAGGTGAAAAATTGGTCCTGTCACTAGGTCTAAGTCTAAGAAAGCACTAAGTCCACCCACGGACATGACTTCAAGTGCTCAACTAGAATCAACCCCTGTCTCTAGGGAAGAGTTTGAAGGACTAAAGAATCAGATAGCTGAATTGGCCAGTTTCCTAAGAGAACAAAGTAAAGCTCTTAGAGGGAAGCAAACCCAAGCTCACACAGAACCGGGAACACCTGGTGGTAGTGGTGGTAGTGGTGGCAGTCAAGAGACCGAAAAGGCAGAGACTCAGATTCCTGGACCACAAAACCAGGACACAACTAACAAAACCCCTGAAATCACCACCCTCAACAAAGAACAGGAAGTTGGTGGCATTCTAAAGAAAGTACAGCAGATAGAAGAAACCATCCGGTCTATCAAAGGGACTGGGGCCTTTAGCAGTGTCAATTATTCAAACCTCTGTATCTTCCCCGGGGATCGTTATCCAGAAAAATTTAGAACTCCTGATTTTGAGAAATACGATGGATTGGGAGACCCTTATACACACTTGAAGGTATTCATTGGAGAACCCGGATCCTATGCAGAGGACGAGAAACTCCGAATGAAGTTATTTCAGAAGAGTCTGATCGGAGAGGCTAGAGCCTGGTACGCCCGTCTAGACAACTCCAAAATTCACAGTTAGGAAGAGGTGGCCCATGCCTTCCTCAGTCAATACAGTTTCCAATCTCAGCTGGCTCCAGACAGATACCAAATAACCAAAATCAAGAAATAAAACACTGAATCATTCAGAAAAGATGCCCAACGCTGGAGGCGGGTTACAGCACAAGTCACCCCATCCATGACTGAATTTGAGATAGTCATGACCTTCATCAACATCCAAGAAGCTCCATATTATGAGAGGGTCCTAGCAGGCATAGGAAAACCATTCTCTGAAATGATCAAACACGACGAGATGGCAAAAATGGGGCTCAAGTCTGGGAAGATAAAGGATCTAACCACCCTTGAAGATGTTACAGAACATATCCAATTCGAAAATTATGGAAGTAATCCCCGGAGGTTACACAAAAAGAAAGATGAAAAAGTGTCCTTAGTGTTACAAGGACAGAATCAAATAGGCGAGTCAAACAGTATGCCCATTCATAGGAGGAACTATACCCATTTCCAAGCTTCAGCACAGCCTTCAAACCCTCCATTTCAGAAAAATATGGAGGTCAGGCATCAAAGAACTTTCACCCCTCTAGGGGATTCACTCGAGAATGTGCTAAAGCTGTTGACGGCACAGAAGAAGATTGTCCAACTCTTTTCACCAACCAACACTGGTGGACGAAATTTTGACCCAAGCAAGAAGTGTGCTTACCATTCCGGATCCCCGGGCTATAACACTCAAGACTATTGGTCTCTCAAGCACAAAATCCAAGACTTAATTGACAATGGAGAGATTGTGGTGACCAAACCAGAAAAACCACACGTACAAGATAATCCCTTACCTCAGCACAAAGAGGAAAATGTCAATATGATCAACGCAAAAAATGGAGGAGAATCCAAATACCTCCAATATGTCAAATAATCAACTTCATCCAGCAACAACAACCTAGACAGTTGGGTAGACTTAGAAAGGCCATTCCTGATAGAGCAGGAGATAAGGTCTATCAAGGAATAAATTGAACAGTTAGCAGAACTGATCGTATACCAACATCAGATCACCAGAAAGATGATGAACCAAGCCAACCAGTCTGATGCCGATCGTCCTCCCACACAGGAGATCAGTCTCATCTCCAGGAGGGATCACTACCGGTCTCATGAGCATGACCCTGGGCCGACAAGATAGTTAAAGAGGAAAATTTCCAAGCTGGTAAGAAATTCGCTTTTCAAAGGAATTTCACTAACCTAAACTAGCCAATGGAGGAAATCCTCCAGATGTTAATCAACGAGGGAATGGTTGCAGATTTATTACCTCCCTTAAACCCTCGATCCAAGAAATTCAAGCCTGATCAAATCTGCCAGTACCATTCTAATGCACCCGGCCATGATACTGAGGATTGCTGGGCACTTCGTAATCTGATTCAGAACATGATTAAAAGCGGTGAATTGATAAGAGGGAATCTGGATTATGGCCTCCCAGATGAAGACACTCTCTTTATTCCCACTGCGTGGAATCAGGATATAGTGGCTGTCGTTTCCTGTGAGAAAGAGCCAGTCCTCACACCCTTAGTACTGCCAGGGAAAGGGGTCAAAGAAATATAAAATCCTGTGAAGGTGGCCGTATTCGAGCCTTTAATCTTTCCCTTCAGACCTCAGTATCCAATTATTAGTCTGAAGAGGGTCCCATGGAACTACGGGAATGATGAAGGTTCCACCTCAAATAACATTGCCATCGTACTAAAGGATAATCCACTATACCTGCCTCAGCGGGTGATCAAAGCAGTCATCAAAGCCAAAGAAAAGGTGACCGATGAGAAAATCGAAGAGTTCCTTAACAAAATGGGACACAATGAAATCAAAATAGTGCAAAGCTTGAGAGACGCACGCAAGCAAATGTCTATCCTAGACTTGGTCTTATCCTCGGTGGAGCATTGTGACATTCTAGTGAAAGTACTGGAAGAAGCCCATTTGCCACATACCGTGGATGCCGAGAAATTCTGTCACGTGGTAGAACACATTTTCAACAACAATGTGATATCTTTCACTGACGATAATATCCCTGCAGAAGGGACGGGCCATCGTAAGTCCCTACATATAACTGTAATGTCATCCGATTATGTGATCGGAGGTGTGCTCATAGACGGAGGATCATCCCTCAACATCTGTCCCTACGATACCTTGGAGAGAATGAAGATCAACCCGAACCGGATCAAAACCAGTCATGTGATCATCCAGGCTTTCGATAGATCTCACCGACAAGCTTCCTCTGGAGATTGGTCCTCGCACTTTCTATGTGTCCTTTCAGGTGCTCAGCATCGCCACTGGATACAACTTGTTGCTGGGCAGGCCATGGATCCACATGGCAGGGGCAGTGCCATCCACCCTCCATCAACAACTCAAATACATTATCAACGGCAACCTAATCATGGTCAATGCCGAACCAGAATACCCTGTTTGCCTACAGAGAGACATACCGGTGATCAGCCTGGATGCAGGGATTGAACCTGCAAGTTTTCAAGCCTTGGAAGTGAGTGATACTCAATATCTACCTATCGGAGCACCAGCCTTGAAGCCTAAAGTCTCTCCTGAAGTGATGACAGTGGGCCAGGAAATGGTATCTTTGGGTTTCCAACCTGGAAAAGGGTTAGGGAAGAATCAACAATGTGACGCCCCCAAAATAGGTTCAATACCAACCCGTTCTGAGTCACCAAATACATGGTACAGAATTCAAATACAATCTTTTAATTTCAATTATTATACGGTCGTCCAAAATACGACCACACAACTCTGAGCGTCATTACAAATATTATGTAGACAATATTAACGCTCAAATTCAAGTCTTATTCATTACAATTTTTAATACACTATTTTACAAAATAGTGCGGACTTCTATAGCCCTCCCTCGGACCATCACTCCATCCCCCAGCTACTCCCAGCTATATTTTCATTTCCTGAAGAGAACAATAGAAGAAAAGGGTGAGCTCAACTAGCCCAGTAAAGAATATTATGACTAAGATAATGAATAATAAATTATCGTTAGTCTTCAATAAACTAGATAAAATATTATGGACAACAAGTTTTAGATCAACAACTGCAGCGAAAATAGCAATCATTAGAAGAGTTAAGTAGAGAATGATGTCTACTATCTTCTTTGATTTAAAAGTCCATCATCAATATTTTATCCCTGTAATATCAATCAATGTACATCTCGAATCAAATATTCCTCTTTGCACTACGGGCCAAAGATATTCATTTGTATCACCAGTTGGTCATGTTCATCTCAACACCTATCCATCTTTGCACTACGGGCCAAAGATATTCATCAGGTAGTCATCTTTGCACTACAGGCCAAAGATATTCATCAGGTAATCATCTTTGCACTACATGCCAAAGATATTCATTAAATAATCATTCATGTTTGCACTACAGGCCAAAGATATTCGTTTATATCACTATTTAAGACTGAGGATGATGAAAAATAATATAAGAAACGAATCCAGTGAGATAAAGGACAAAGATTAGGGATTCGTAATTTAATTTATCCAAGTTCAAGAATACTCCGTAATAATCAATTGTGGAGCAAAATTCAAGAATGAAGTTTAAAACTTGGATACAATCAAAGATAATTTAAAAGAAAATAATATTTTTTTTACCGTGAATAGTAACTCATGAATAGTACCCCAATATGAAAAGATCAAAATTTCACAAGAAAGTTCAGACCAATATTCCAGTGAAATGATATTAGATGAAGCGCAAAACTCAACAAATTTCTGATCATTTCAGGAATTATAGAAGCAATACTTACAGTAGTAAGTTTAGAGTTAGAAATTTGAAATGAAATAATATACGACACTGCAAATGAATTTTCACCCGTCCTGCGGTAGTCCGCGTAGACAGATCATTTCCACAACTTAATAAAGAATTAATACAAGGGGTTATTCACCAGGCATGCGGTAGTCCGCGTAGACAGGTTATTCCCATAGAATAATAAAGAATGGAATAACAACAGGATTTCACCATGCATGCGGTAATCCGCGTAGTCAGGTTATTCCAACAGAATAATAAAGAATGGAATAACAACCCTTACGAGTATTGAAAGAAAATTACTCTCTTCATGAATACGAAAGAAATAATACCCCTTACCTTAATAAAAATTTGGAGACTGCACTAGTGTAATAGCAGAATACTTTTCTTCTTTCTCTTTTATTCTCTCTATACTTTCTCTCTCTATAGCTTTAGTGAATTGGTGAGAAATAATGAAAAAATGAGCTTCTATCTATAAGCTCGGCAGAGTAAGGGTAAAATAGTCTTTTTGCCATAATTTATGACATCATCGCTTACATCATCGATCATATGACATTATTGCTTACCTCATCATTCTGATGACATCATTGCTTACCTCATCGTTCTGATGACATCATTGATTACATCATAAGAATTCAAATTCAATTTGTTCTCTTCTACCTCATTTTACTTTTATACCATGAATTTACTATAATAATGTTACCATTCAAATTATAAAAATTATACTATTATATAATCACATCATACTACTATAATGTAATATTATAATAATATATTTGAATGAATTATTTTATCGAAAAAGATAAAATACCAACTTTCAACAAATGTCACATGCTAAAAATTCCTCCGTTTAAATCTACATTGAATAAATATTTTTTTATCAGATATATCAACAATTAATTATTCACAAATAATATTGCAGAACTACAATATTGACAACCAGGTCGATCCCAGGAAAGAGGGGACTTTCCGATAAGGATTTCTCCTCATTGGCGCACAATTATATAACCTAAACCCTTTTCTCGACAGAACTTTTTAGATATTGTCAATAATGCTATCTAATAATATTATTCAAATAATATGAATTATTGATTTGATAATTTGAAATACTGTCCAGCCTGGATCATTCCGTGGCTTTTATACAGCTTTTATAAATATATATATATATATATATATATTTATATTTCAGTCTGGGCATCGGTGTGAAAATCCATCGCCCTTTACAGCTTTTATATATCTAATCATATATATTGCTTTACTCATTTTTATTAAATTGTTACTTTAAATATTCATTTGATATGAATCGACACTGACATTTCTGCGGGCGAACTATATTTCTTTAAATCTCTCCAACTTTAGCTTTCAAACGGTTCAAAAATAGGTCCAGACAGAACCGAAAAGCTAGAATGGCTGAGATTTATTTAAATCTAGTATTTTTTCTAGTTTCAGTTATAAAAACAACCTCGCGACCCTTAGATCGCTATCTAGTGGGAACGAGATGCTTCGGCCATGTGCGAGCCAAGATTTACTGATGAATCCTTGGTTCTGGCGATATTTGGATATCTTTTTCTGTACAAATTTGAGCTGTGCAGGTTTGTTAGCTACTCATATGTGAGCCTAAAAATTGTGGGATTCATGATCAAACTGATCAGAATCTGATTCCCATGATGGACAAACTCCACTTTAAAAATGTACCCTGCCAGTTTTTCTGTAAAAATGTACATACAAAAGACCTTAAAACGGTTATCCGGATTTAAGGTCTCAACATAGAGAAAATATGGTTGTCGTGTCAGAGTCACTCTGATGGCTATCATGCCCATGAGGAGATCGACACTTGTATATTTTGTGGTCAAGGATGCTTCGCAGCCCGACAATCACCATTTAAATTGAGCCTTAAGGCTGAAAAGATAAAACTGAAGTATCGATATATTTCAATTCCTATATTAGCGTAAGGGTTTGAAAACCTTCTTTCAAAACATCATTTTAATAATCTTTTCAAAAAAAGAAGCTTTTGAAAATATAATCAAACACTTTTGCAAATCAAATCAAAGACTTTTTACAAATCAAATCAAACCCTTCGTATATAGGTTCAACGATGCATAGACATGCTTTCCATCAAACATAGGCCCAATTTCTTACAACATTCACCCACACATTTCAGATTTTTTAGGAAAATATTGAAAAGATGCGGTACCGTGTTTACACAGGAATCGTGGGGTGCCTAACACCTTCCCCACACTTAACCAAGCCCCCGAACTCAAAACTTCAGTTTCAAAGATCAAGTTTCGACAGTGTCCAGCAATTGGGCCTACTTTCAAAAAAAATCAGTTTAGTTGATACAACCATTTCAAATCTACCAACTGGCGACTCTGTAAAACATTCAATCATCGACATGATACATGTTGGCCTTTTCCTAAAGAACCCTTCAAAACCTTTTTTACAATAAAAAAAAGTAAGGGTAGAGATAACTTAGAAAGAGAGGAAGATTCGGGTTGTGACCCGACCCGCAGTCCCGACGTCGACAATGGTGAAAGGCATGCCTCCTCTTAATGCTTCCTCTAAAGTATGCATAATATGTATGGTAGGCAAGTAACATCAAGAGACCATTCCTAAGAAGAGTTTGTGGAAGGCTACTGAGAAGCTGCAACTTGTACATGCCGACATCTGTGGTCCCATCACACCCGAATCAAACAATCATATATAAAAGGTACATAATCACATTTATTGATGACTATAGCAGAAAGTTATGGACTTATTTTTTGAATCTCAAGTCAGAGGCATTTATTGTGTTCAAAAATTTCAAAAGTCTAGTAGAGAAAGAAACTGAAAATTTTATATGTTGTCTTCGAACTGACCGAGGTGGGGAGTTTACCTCACTTGAATTCAATAAGTATAAAAACTTAAATGGTATAGCTAGGCAGCTCAATGCGACCTACACCTCACAAAAAAATGGGGTTGTAGAGCGGAAGAGCCGAACGATCATGAACATGGTACGATGCATGTTGACAGAGAAGCTTGTCCCTAAAGAATTCTGGTCGAAAGCCGTCAACTGGACCGTTCACTTGATCAACCGATGCTCTACTCTTGCTATAAAGGATAAGACACCAGAGGAAGCATGGTATGGCTTCAAACCCTCAGTGGAACACTTTAAGGTGTTCGGTTGGATCGGACATGTGCACATTCCTGACAAGAAGAGGCAGAAGATTAATGATATGAGTCTCCAGTATGTCTTCTTGGGCTTAAGCAAGGAATCTAAAGCCTATAGGATGTATAATCCTGTGTCAAAAAAGGTAATTATAAGCAAAGATATGGTGTTTGAAGAGGATAAGACATGGGATTGGAGTACAACAGTTGAAGGAGCTAGCTGTGCTATTCTTGAATGGGGAGATGACGATGAGCTACAAGAGCATGCAAAAGAAGGTGTGCATGAAGAAGAAGAACAAGTTGAAGATGGTGTTACTAGTTCTGGTTCGTCATCAAGTGAAGAAGTTGCACACAACCCTCCAAGTTCAGTTCAAGGGAGGGTAAGAATGGCGCCAACTTGGATGGAAGATTATGTAAGTGGGGAGGAATTATCGAAACAAGAAGAGAATAATTTGATGATGTGTATGAAAGTAGTATGCATACAAGCCAATCATGTATGATGATAAAGCATATACTTTGGAGACAATCTTATTTATTTATTAATAAAAATATTCACTTATTTAAAGGCGTTTAATTATCTACATGATGCTATTTTTATAATATGTAAATTACCCATAGTTTTAAGCAATGCTTTTAGAATCATGATGTTGATCATACTAATGAGATATAAATTCTTAGAAAGCTTAAAACTAAAATAGTTCCCAATCGTTAGATTACTAAATAGGGGATTAGTAAATCTGAATAGATTGGTACATATGTTGCTTGCTCATTGGATGAGGATGATTGATCTCATGATCATTTGTGTGGAGAAACTAAAGCAAATATGTAGGTGCTTATTGAAGAATAAGTTCACTGAACGTGACTCGCTATGGAATACCTAATGGAGTTTTACTTGCCTGTCAATAGGAATTCCTAATGTGATAGTAGTACAAGTGATCCTTGGACTTGAGATCATCATAGTATCTTGTGTGTAATGAATTATACTTTGACTTATTTCTTAAGACCCTTAGGGTATATCAAAGGGAATGCTTGGGTATAATAAGTTACATATGGAGATAATGAATGGTCAATAAAGAATCTACCACTTCTAGTAAAAGAAGAGAAATGTCCTATGTGATTCGTTAAATGACAACCCAGTAGTCCTTGGCCAAGGCAGAATGAAATTAGAAAGGAGTTTCTAATTTGCATTATTTGGAGTTGTGTATTTTTTAATCGAAATACATATAATTAAATAAAATAAGACTTGACAGTAATTCCATATCTTATATTTAATTGGAACATTGTGTGGTGGAAGGATTGAATTGTACGGTAACTATTTACTTACAAGTTCTTTTATGATTAATGTTTAAATCTATATTATCTGGAAAGTCGTCGATCGCTAGGGAGGCTTATCCCTATTTTAGAATAAATATTATTTATTTAAATATATTATTAGTTTAATTTATTTATTTAAATAAGATTATAATTGTTCTAATTGATTTATTCACAACCGGTTTAATATGGAGAACCTAAAGAGTCACACCATAAAAGAAAGAATAATTATTTAAGAAGGTAATGGCATAATCGTAATAATGCATTAAGTGTAATTAATTTAATCTATGATGATAAAATAAATTAAATAGCTTGATGTTTATTATTTAATATTTTGAAAATATTAAATATAAATTAATAAGAGGAGTCTTATTAATATTATTACAATTATTATTATTTTATTTTCTAAAGGGGTTTAGGAATTAATTTAATATTAGTACTCTCATTTATTCCTAATAAGATTAGGAGGCAAATTAATTAAATGAATTTAATTAATTATTCCCAATGTAGTGGGAAGCCTAAATTAATTAAAGAAGTTTAATTAATTAAATGAAACCCCATGTCTAATAGGATTAGAAGGGTTGACCAATATCTATATAAGAGGAGTCTTATAATAAATATCAGTTGATGCAATTTCAATTGTTGGAGAGTACTCCTTTTCTATAGAGGATAGAAAACTAGGGTTTAGCCAACCACCCTCCTTGATAATTCCTCTTCCTTGGTGGATCATCTCTAGAGGCCAAACACTTGGGTGGCTAACGTTGATCAAAGGAAGGAATCTAACCCAAAAATTCAAGGAGACCACGAAGAACAAGGAATTGAACTCGTACCTATGGAAGCTTCGTTCTACAAGGGTATGATTCAATAACTTCTTATTTATCGTTTTAAATTAATAATTTGCATAAAGGATGATCCGGTAATGATTTTGTAGAAATTTTTAAACTCTGATTTTAGTATGCTTCCGCTAATTT
>CM035124.1:120787183-121098092 GCA_020205555.1 Panax stipuleanatus | reverse complement strand
GTGACTTGGGATCTATAAAAGAAAATATTTCACAGCTATATCCACCTAATATTTCTCGCGTAATTTATTTACTCAACTAAATCGTTACCTGTCACCACCTCCTGCGCAGCTACTGCTTCTTGTACCGTCATGTTAAATGTACGGGCCGTTGGTCTTCTTGATTGTGCAGGTCCTCTAATCGTCAGGGTTCTGCTACTGAGTCCCTTGTTGGTACATCCCTTCTCCACATTCTTCTTCGAATAATTTTGAACCAGATGATCTATCGATCCACACGCAAACAACCTTGTATTTTTTTGGACTAGGATAATTAGGCAATATGTGTCCCTCTTGACCACAGTTATAACAGACTCCCTTCCTCTTCAGACAAATTCCTAGATGATTCTTCCTACAAGTCGCACAAGGCTCACCTCCCTTCCTATTCTCTTCTGACTTATTACCCGATTGGGTATTCTCACTCCATTTCCGCTTGTTCGGATTACTACCATCACTACTACCTCCTTCATTTGTTTTCTTCTTCTTCTCCTGATGATATCGGGATGCAGCTTCGATTCCCCCTTCAGCAATTATCGCTTTCTCCAACAAAGCCGCAAACATATTAATCTGCAATACAGCTACCTTGTTAAATATCCCTGGCCTCAATCCATTCTCAAATCTTCTCGCCTTTCTTGCCTCCGTGTCCACCTGATGAGGTGCAAATCTCGCTAACTCATTAAACTTAGCAGCATATTCTGATACCTACATATTCTCTTGCTTTAGTTCTAAAAACTTGACTTCCATCCTGGCTTGCATACTCGGCGAAAAATAGTTCTCAAAGAACAACTCTTTAAACTTTGTCCAAGTCACTACAGCTGTCCCAGCTCTAGCCTGATTGGTTTCCCACCAGTAATTGGCTTCTCTCTTCATCAAATAGGTGGCAAAAACAGTCTTTTGCTCTTCTTCCACTCTCGCAATAATAAATGCTTTCTCTATCTCCTTTACCCAAGTTTGAGCTTCAATAGGATCCGTAGTTCCCTTGAATTCTGGCGGTCCTACCACTTTAAAATCTTTAAAGTTTGTCAATCTATTAGTTGGCTGATCTTTTGCTCTTGCTCTTGCTGCAAAATTCTGCAACGGGTCTGCTTGACCTCCTTCATTTTCACTGATTGCTCTTCTCTTTGATTTCGATTCTATTGTCTAGGCGGCATTATTTGATTTAAATGAAAATCTTACAATAATCCTTTTTTTTCTCTACACAAATTCTTATTAGTAACATAAAAATTTAACACCAAATTTCTCATATAATCGCATATTTATTCAAATAGCACATAATACTTTTAGTACTTAACACCTACTGTTATAATCAGTCACTATCCCTTTTGATAAATATCGGGATTAACAACACAACCTTACATAAAAAGTTGCAATTACCACAACTTTACACAAAAAGTTACAATTACCACAACTTTACACAAAAAGTTGCAATTCTCCAAAATCATCTTCATATTCATATTGAAAATAAAGACTACATTCATACAAACAGATATATTACATATGCTCACTCATTGCTCTCGATATTATAATATTTATATTACACTTTGTTACCAAAAGGTACTACTGCTTATACTTAAGCTGTCTACAGTCTACTCCCTTCTCCTGCCTTCTTACTGGGACACTTGTTAAATCCGTGACCCATTCCTCAACATGAAAAACATTTTCTCATATTCGGCTTAGGACAATTTGGAGAAATATGTCCTTCCTATTTACAATTGAAACACACGTTCTTCCACATCATACATTCTCCCAAGTGAGTCTTTCCACACTTGCCACAAACTTTCTTCTTTTTTGGGTTTGAGTTCCCTGAGTTATTATCACTGTCGTTGTCCCTTTTCCGCTTATTGCTTCTCTTTTTCTGTTTGACTACTCCCTCAGATGATCCACCACCTTTAGCCATCATTCTTTCTACTTGTGTCTTCAGTTCGTTTCGTTCCTCGGTCATCTTGCGTAATGCTCGCTCCGTCTTCCACAACTCCTCCAAGAGAAATACTTTACTCCGGAGTTCTTGAACTTCTGCAGATACTTGATCTTTTTCTCCCACTTTGGTCTTAATCTCTGTCTCCACCTTAACTTCTTCGGACTCTGCCTCCTCATCTTCATTCAGATACGTTTCGGGATACTCATTATGATCACTCCCCAGATTCACCATGGGTTCATCTTTTTTAACTTCCTCAACTGACTCACTCTGCGCTGGCGCCTCGGCTACTGGCATTGGTGCAACAGCTGCCAACACTTCTGTACTCATTTCATCTTCTCCGGACATCCTACAATCAGTTTAAACAACTTGATTAATACTTTACCAGTACGAATTTTATACTCACTATGTGTCCACACATCTTTCTATTGATGTACTTCAGCAATCCCTCACTTAGTATTCTGAATGAGTTTTCTCTATCTCGCTTATGGTTATAATCCTAGGGTTTTTCCCGCCCACTTAAGGTTTATAACCTATAGCTCTGATACCAACTTGTGACGCTCCCAAGTCCGGGTTACCTGACCCCCGAGTTTGGTGCTCATGATCCAACATATTAATATCATCTAACTACCCATTTATTTATGAATAAAAATATGCATCTCATTAATTGATATTTATAATACATTGTCCTAGGTTTTCTAACCTTAATATAACAAATATACCCTTAGATATACAAAAAGGGTTATACAAAATAACATAATTAATATGTTCATTATGACTACTCCAGCAATACACCTTTGTCTTTGTCTTTCTCTGCCCCTCCGGCTACGTCGTTCCTAGCTGAAATATTGTATTTAAGCAAGGGTGAGCAACAAATTTGCTCCGCAAGTTAAATCATACAATAAAGTATAAGAATCAAGAATATAAGACTATCAATTCGATATAATATCACCAAAGTTCAAAGGACTTTGAATTAGCTGAATAAAGCATTAATCAATAACAAGACTTTCTCGCATTTTATGTAAAATAATAATTCGATAGTGAAAGAGTAAAACGCTTTTGAAATTTCCCAATTGAATAAGAAGAATCAATTCTACGCTATAACAAAGTGGAATATTATCCAGATTTTTGTAAGCTGAGCGACCCTATAGGATCTTGAACTTCTCGAGTAACTATCAAAGGTTTTACTTTGAAGTACCCAGGTGTATCAGATAACCATAAAGATTAAATCATACCCCTCCGCAAGTATATAAAGTGATCAGCTTCATATACCCCATATTATGCATAATACTTATACGCGCGCAACGGCCGAATATACGACCACAAAGCTCCTTTTTATATAAAAGGTTGTTCTTCTCAGTCTTATAACAGAATTCGAATCACAACAATGAAATACAATGATTTTAATATCTAATAGCTTTCTCGATCTAGCTGGAATAATTGGCATTGACCGGTCAATAATAATTGAGTTCTCTTCTCGAACCTATCAAGTTTCAACAAATAGTCGTCTAGCCAAAACAATTAGCTACGACATATCTCAAAACGATTTAATAATAGACAAAAATTAACTATACTATTTGCAATCAATAATAACTTCTACGGATGTGAATAACCAACAATAGTTATTCCCCAAGCATATTCTCAAAATCAATAATTCAATTTGAATTAATAAATATGCACTAACTGCGAATAATCAATAATAATGCTCAGACGTTATATAATCAGCAATAATTAACCACCACTATATTTGAAAAGTAATAACTCGAGATTGAGTTATGAAAACTTGCCTGATTCGTTGACTACTGCTATGCAATTTAAGTTAAACTTGTTTTGTAAGACCTACCATTAATAAGATCGATCTTTCAATTAGCATAACATACTTGATAAGTAAACTATCTAACATTTAAACACATAGTCAAATATTAAATAACCTTAACACTACTGTATCATATAACTTGTGAATTAACACTTAATTCTTCATTTTATAAGTCTTTTATAATCTAGTAAATTGAATACCTAATCCAGCAACCTGGATTCAGAATTAATTTTAATTTAGTAACTATTCTCCAATCCAGCAGACTGGATTCAACTGACCTCCAATCCAACAAGTCTGGATTCAACTGTCACCTAATCTAGCTTGTACAAATAAATGTAAATAATGTTTGAGTTAGAAGTTGACATTTTAATAGTATGACAGTTTCAAATTTAGATTACAAAAAAAAAAAGAAACTGTCAAAAAAGCCTCCCACTACCTGATACACAGTTCGAATCTTCTTGCCTTGAACTGTGTTTGTATATTTTTATTTGAAGGGAGGGGAAGGGAAGGAAAAATAATTAAAAATCCTTTAAATCTCATATTTGTGATTTTTTTTAATGAAGAATATAATAAATTTGGAGGTAAAATTGATCTAATTTTTCGCTCAAAATTTTTCCCTAAAAAGTAAGAAGATTTGGATGGATGAGAAATGCTAGAAAAATGAGATATTTTACATTACCAAAAATAACATTGTAAAATAAATAACATGACAATTTTCCCCTCACTAGCATAACTGATAACTCTAAATTTTGATCCCTATTTTTGAATAGAAATTAAACTGCATATGAACATAAAACTTAAATATACGTCTTCCTCTCGTGATATCATATACGTCTTCCTCTCGAGATATAATGTAAATGATCTTGAATTCAATTCTTAAAATTAAAAATTAATAGTAACTTTATTTAAGTTTTAAAAATAAGAAATAGATTTAATGTCATACATAATCTTAACTTTTTATATATAACTAAAATGTATGTGTCGACGTCGGGAAAAAAATTTGTTTGAAGATTAGATGTCTTCTTTTATTTTCTGTTTTTCCTATTGTTTCGTACCTTTTTTTATTTCGCTATGTTAGTTAATTCGTCTAAAGAGTGAGATTCGGGAAAAGACCGACACTAGTCGACTTATTTTACAAAGTTTGATTCTATTGATTAATTTTAGTGATTGGACCAAATGAGACAGAGTCGCCAGTTGGTATGGTTTAAATGGATGTACCAACTCATCCAAATTTTGAACGTTTTTGCAATATGGTCCAATATGTGACTCCGTAGCATTGGTCTGAAATCGAGATTCTTAGAATTCAGGGGCTAGCTTAAGCGAGGGGAAGGTGTTAGGCACCCCACGACTTCCGTGAAAACACGGTTACCGCATCTTATTGATTTCCTAAGCATAAAGTGTGTGTGTGTGTGTATGTGTGTGTGTGTGTGTTTATTGTGCTTAGTGCTTTTATTTTAAGTTTTCTAGGCTTTATTTGTGTTGTTTGAAAGTAGTGATATACCTCTTTTGCACCTAGGTACGAAGGATTTGATATAACAAAAAGTTCATTTTAAACAAGATATGGAAATTAAAATGATGTTTTGAAAAAGAGTTTTCAAATCCTTCACCCGACTAGGAATTGAGGACTTCGATACTTCCTTTTACCTTTATGTTGATTAGGTGAGCTAGCCCAAATCACTTTATTCTTCATGAAAGCTCTTTGTGATTATTTTTATTTGAAAAACATTTTGGGTGATAATGTATGCCATAAAGCGCCAAAAAGGGTCGTATCATCATTGGGCATAAAAGTCATCTCGATGAATTCGAGCACCCACAATTAAAGTTTTAACTATAACGAGATCTTGAATCCGAACTCTTAAGACTAACCCCTAGAATTCATTTTCAAGATCCAAACATTACATGTACAAGGATTTCGCATTATTTAAACATTACATCGCAAAAACAAGTCCATCGTGGGAATCAAGTCAAGATCTAATCATTGGATCTCGACACCGGGATTCCTAGGCTCACATTATTATATTTAAGTATGTATGTACAACATATCCTAAACTCGATAATGGATGATTTCATCGATTGAAATCTCCATCACGAGACATTAGCTTCACCGCTAGATAGAGATATAAGGCTCTACGGAGTGATCGGGACTGACCAAAAGCAGTAAAACATCTAGATCTACCATGGATCTAAACCGATCTAGCATATAGGTTAGAGCTTCATGCTCAATAACCATCCAAAGGGCTAGATTCGGCTTAGATTTAGGTAGATCTAGTCTCCGGACTTGATTTACAACTATATATGCACAATATAACCGGTAAAGACTCAAGGTCTACCAACTACTACACAGTATATGTAAAAAACAACAAGTTTAACTAGATTCAAGCAATATATAACATAAATCTAGTATATTGAACAATATTTACAAAAAAAAAGTGGCTAAAAATGAGTGTTTTTCACCTTTGGGGACGCGTGAACAAGCTTCTAATGGCTCAGGATCACTCTATATTGCTCAAGACACTCAAAGTATACAAGATATGAGCTTAAACAACTCAAATTTATGAAGAAATACTCAAACCCAAGGGTTTCTCTTTATAAATTAGTTTCTCTCTCTAACTTGTTCTTTTTTTTAAATGAGTTGTTGGTTGTCGAATTAAAGGACCCGAGGCAGTAGCAGGTACACCGGCGGCTGAGCCTCGTAGGTTCTGCCATCTCAAAGTTTGTTCCTTCGGTCTCGATCCGGTGAAAGTTGGGCTCCATACCCAAAAATCTTGAAAAGTTATTGCGGAAGGCTGCGAAATAAGGTCAAGTCTGACTGAATCGGAGTTTGGGAAGATGATGCAATAAGCTGAAAGGTATCTTCTAGTTTCTGAGTTTCATCAATTGGCTCGTCTTGAATAGCACGCAGTTCAATGGTTGTTACGGTGACTTCTTATGGCCACTTTCTCAACATTACAATCCTCGTGCGGTCCGCATCGTGTCTGGACATTGTTGGCACTTTGATTCCTCCACGAGGTTGTCTCCGGGGTGAAAAGATGCATTTGCCCTACCTCGGGGTCATCTTCAAAGTGAAATTACTCTTTTACCCTCCTGAAAGGTTAGTCCAAGGAAAGCAAAATTTTGAGTGTATACAGATGCCCCTCTTTGTCATGTTGATGCAATGAAATGGAATGAACACCACAAAGATTACTAGACACAAAGATACATGACAAGGAATATCTAATGATGCAATTTCATGTGTAAAGTATGCAATGAAATGTATGATTTAGATTTAAAAAGGGTTATTCTCACCTGTTGGGGAAGATAAAGATTGTGAGAATGTCGTTGGGCACTGCCAACACCTTCGTCGGGTTGTATCCAACGAATTCATCATCGGGGTTGAGCTGATACCTTCACTGCGGTCCATGCTAGTGGATTTTACATTGAGGTCAAGCCGATGCCATCACTAGGGTTAATGCTAGTGGATTCTACATAAGCCGACGCCTTCGCTGGGGTCGATGCCAATGGATTCTACATCAGGGTTGAGTCGACGCCTTCGCAAATTGCATTTTGAATTATTATCAAATCCCATTGCACATCGTATATTGACTCATTGTCAAATTCCATCGCAAATTGCAGACTGACTCATTGTTAATTCGCATCATAAATCGCATACTGACTCATTGTCAAGTCGCATCACAACCATCGGGTGCTGTCTAGGTCTTCAGTGGGTTGCCGCCAACGGATTTTACATCAGGGTTAAGCCGACGTCTTCATCGGATTGTTGCCAACAGATTTTACATCGGGGTCAAGCCGACGCTTTCACTGGGGTCCATTCCAGTGGATTCAAAGATAGATTATCGATAAAGTGATTTTGAACAACATTCCTGGTTTCCCATCATTTTTTGGCGGGTTTCTGGTTTTCCCTGGTTTTCTCCCCTTTTCTGAGGGTTTTTTTTAGGATTTTAAGGCTTAAAAATGACCTGGAAGTGCAACTTTTTAAATGACTATTTCGTTTCGGACTAGTAAGAATGAGTTTCAGACTGCCTTTACCAAACGGGGAGCCGCAGGACCCACCTTGGGCAATCGCAGGTACACCTACGGATGTAGCAGGTGTACTTGAGGCTAGTCCTGGATGGGTTAATACCCTCGGTCAGGCTCATTTTTGCTCTTTCAATTTGAGTTTTCTTTCATTCTTTCTGAAAAATCTGACCCTTATTCTCAGATCTACTCAAATCGGGATTGATTTAGGGTGTTCCGCCACCGTACGTTCGCTCTACGCAGTACAGGTAACATATACATCCAATTTTTTCGCATTTTAATCGGTGTTTTATCGTACTTTCTTCTTTAACTGCAATATATTGAACATGTATGCATAGATAGCTTGATAGACATGTTGTAATACAATGCATGCTTACGTATCATCATATGGGCCGTATGGATGCAATATATTTTGCTTTAATTGTTAGTCTAAACATGTATTCTGACAGTGTATTAGAAAAACTATTTAAATTGCTATTTAGTTGCTTGGCTGTGATGATATACCCTTATATAGTGGTTTAATGCATGCTTATGTGCACGTGGATAGTCTATATTATAGAGGAAACTCTGGAATTTTTTTTTTCATGAGTTAAATGACAAGCATGCTTAGCTATGCTATGATATTTATGCCAAAATGAAATATGCATCTAGTGAGACACGTGTAGGACATGCATGATGCTATTACCCAAATTAAATTCCTAGGAGTCTTTTGTCTCTAGGTTATCACAAATGCATATTAAAATAAATTAAAGATAGAGACTTACCTCGTCTTATTCTGATTCCCATGAACTCGTTGTCTAAGCATGGAGTCAAATAGACCTAGCAGCTCTTCTTCTCTTAGGGCTTCATCTGGGGTTTGCCTTTAGAGATCCACTTCGGATATTCCCACTCCACGGATTACCCGACAGTTTCATCGCTGTAAGGACCAAGAATTTTACATGATTATATATGTAAATTTTTACGAATAAATTTTTTATTTATTTAGAAAGTATTTAAACCATATAAGTGAATATGTGAATTAAGCAATATAGTTAATTTATTTATTTTAAGTTAACTAGATGAATACTAAATCAATTTGATTAAGAAAGAGTAAGATAAGTTATGTTAAAAATTAACATAGCTTGAATGTTAACCTTAATTGGTAAATTAAAAAGATTTATAATCTTTAAGTAATTAATTATCGATATAGATTATATGAAGTGATTATATGAGTGATAATAACTTATGAAGCCAATTAGGGCTAATTAAGTTAATAAATTAATGGAATATATGATGACTTATATGGATTATGTACGTGATTAAATAAATATATATTATATAATGTGTATATATTTATTTAGCATAAAAAGAGATTTAAGAATAAAGTCTTGTAACCTAATATATATATTAAGTATGAAAATTAAATAACCTAAGGGTTATAATATTGAAGAATATTAGTGTTTAAAATATATACTTATAACCCTAAGAGATTTATTTTATATATCTCAATTAGTTAATTTTATAACTTAATTAAAGCAAGTCTAATTGGGTTATAAAATTTAATGTACAAGAGTAATGATTTAAATTACAAATGTGGGGGAATGGAAATCCTAATTAAATAATTAGGGTAAGATAAAATTAAAAGTATTGGACCTCATCTAAATTTCATGGCCCAAATATTTTATTAGAAAGCCTAAAAAAATTAAAGAATTAGCCCTAAACTTTAGCCCACTTGTTAAGGGACATTTTAGTTATTTAATTAAGTAAATATTAAAATAAACATTAAATCACAAATGGGCAAAAAGGGGTGGAATTTCGGCAAAATGGGGGACGGAACAAGAAGGTGAAAGTAGTATGCATACAAGCCAATTATGTATGATGATAAAACGTATATGTAGACACTCGAAATTTTCCTTGCCCCAATATGAACACGGTAGGAGGGCAAAGCCGTCATTCAAATCAACCCCGGTACCGATACCGGGCTTCCAATCCAAATTCGGCCACCAATGCTGGTCATTCAGTTAAATCCGATCCCCAATTTCAGTAAACCCAAATCCGATCCCTAATATCGGTAAACATAAATACGGACCACCAATGTCGGTAAACCCAAATCTGATCCCCTATATTGGTAAACCCAAATCCGATCCCTAATATCGGTACTCCAGTCAAATCCGATCACCAATATAGGTACTCCAGTCAAATCCGATCTCCAATCGAACCGTCTATCTAGCTTTGATCTCCAATCAGACCGTTTATCCAGCTCTGATCTCCAATCAGACCGTCTATCCTGCTCCGATCTCCAATCAGAACGTCTATCCAGCTCCGATCTCCAATCGGACCGTCTATCCTACTCTGATCTCCAATCGGACAGTCTATCCAGCTTTAATCTCTAATCGGACCGTCTATCCAACTCCGATCTCCAATTGGACCATCAGTTCAAACCCCGATCTCAATATTGAGCCTTCAAGTCAGCCCCGGTATCAATCCGAAAGGCGCAGGTCAACCTTGACATCAACCCAGGACATGTCGAGTCATCCCGGTCTTAATCCAGGAAGTGCCCAGATATGACTCTGGGAAGCCAGATCCACCAAGGACCACCCCCGGAGGGGCAAAATGGTCATTTTATCAAATCTCAGTCTATTCGGTCAAACTCAAGCCGAATTGATGCCATCGAAGTCAAAATGAACCATAACGACGATCCCGAGTACAAACAGCGCAAGACAGCTCAATGGACAAACTGTGGGGAATTGAAGACCTGATTATGAACCCATCTTCTGGGACTCAGAAAACGTTTTATCCCATGTCATTACGACACTCTCGGCGAGGGCTTTCCGTAAAGGTATCGCACCCCTCAAACGGACGCTCCGATCAAAAGTTGGAAAGTTTCGACTTCGATTGCGCGTTGTCGGAGTGCACGTACTTTGAGATGACATAACCCAGCACCACGGGCCCCACCAGGAGAGCCGCACCTCTACCTACGAAAGCAACAGGTAGAGTGGAGGCTCCCTGGCCTATAAATAAAGGTGCCCCCTTCATTTCAAAAAAATCAAAAACGCAGCGAAGCTCTGCCAGTTCGATTTTCAGACTTTTACACCTCTTCCAAACCCAAATATTTTCACTCTAGCACGTAGATATACCCATATACTACCACATATCAGAAAACCACATGTAGATTACGTATAGAGCCTGTAATTTGGTAAAAAGCCCGTGTAGCAGTACATTATAAGTATTTTCACGATCAAAAAGTGAATATTACTTCTTCGTACTTTTATACACTTGCATATTAAGTTTCGTTTTCTAACAATGCCCGGAACTTAGTTTCGTGGCCGTTTTTGTCAAAATTTGGTACATTTTTGTACATAAACTGATTTTCTGGCATTTCTACAACTCGAATTGACGATCCGTCAGCTCCAGTAGCTTCGATGCACTAGCACACATGTTCTGCCAACTTCGCTGGACTGTGTTATCTTCTCAGTCCGGGTTTGGCCCTTTTTTGTATATATTTAACTGTATATATACTAACATTTCAATTCTGTCAAGTCTGGATGCCAAATCCGAGGTAGTTTACCGCTTTTATATATATTTAAGCATATATGAGCGATTTTCACCATAACTTGGTTCTCTTCCCAGTATTGGTTGACTACATTTCTGTCAATATATATATATATATATATATATATATATATATATATATATATATATTTCAATTCTAGTCCGGCCCCAGCTTGAAAACCCATCGCCCTTTATGTTGTTTTTGCACTCTTCGCCATACTGGGTGATCTCCCCAGTCACTGGTTGACTACTTTTCTGCAATTTACATTCCAGTCTGACCTGGACTTATTCGTGGCCTTTATTCTGTTTTTGCACACTTCACCATTACTGGGTTATCTTCCCAGTCCCTGGTTGACTACTTTTCTGTATATTTACATTCCAGTTTGGCCTAGATCATTCTGTGACCTTTTTACTGCTTTTATATATATTTATGCATATATAAGTAGCCTTCACCATCACTGGTCCTCTTCCCAGTCTTAGTTGACTATATTTCTGTCCATATATATATATATATATATATATATATATATATATATACAAATATATATAAAAGCTGTAAAAGGCGGTGCCCGAACTGGAATTGAAATATATATATATATATATATATATATATATATATATATATATATTGCATTACTCGCTTTCTATTTAACTGCTACTTTAAATATTCATTTTATATGAATTGGCACTGACATATCTGCAGGCGGACTAGATTTATTTAAATCTCGCCAATTCTAGTTTTCAAACGGTTCAAAACCTCCAGACTGAATCGGGAAGCTAGAATGACTGAGATTTCCTTAAATCTAGCTTTCTTTCTAGTTTTAGCTTCAAAAGCAACCTTGCGTCCCTTAGATCGCTATCTAGTGGGAACGAGATGCTTCGGCCTTGAGGACCAGAATTTACTGAATGAATCCTCGGTTCTGGCAATATTGGGATATTTATTTGTTTCTGTACAAATTTGAACTGTGCAGGTTTTGGCTACTCATATGTGAGCCTAGGAATCTTGGGATTCACGATCAAAACGATCGGAATCTGATTCCCACAATGGACAAACATCGATTTACAAATGTACCTTGCTAGTTTTTCTGCAAAAAATGTACATGTAAATAGAACTTAAAATGGTTATCCGGATTTAAGGTCTCAATATACTAAAAAATATTGATTGTCGTGTCAGCGTTCCTCCGATGGTTTTCATACCCATAAGAAGACCGACACTTGTATATTCTGTGGTCGAGGATGCTTCGCAGCCCGATAAATCACCATTCACATGCAGCCTTAAGGCTATAAAGATAAAATTGAAAGTATCAACAGGCTTTAATTCCTATGGCAGCGTAAGGGTTTGATAAACCAGCTTTCAAAACATCATTTTCAAATCAATCAATAGAAAAGCTTTTCAAAAAAAATCAAATTAAATGCTTTTGCAAATCAAATCAAAGATTGATTTTCAAATCAAATCAAACCCTTCGTATATAGGTTAAACGAAGTAAAGCACTACTTTTAATCAGTCAAATCAATAGGCCCAATTTTCAAACAGCATTCACACAAGTATTCCAGTTTTTAAAGGAAAATATTGAAAAGATGCGGTACCGTATTTACGCGGGAGTCGTGGGGTGCCTAACACCTTCCCCACACTTAACCAAGCCCCCGAGCTCAAAACTTTGTTTTCAAAGATCAAGTTTCGACAGTGTCCAGCAATTGCGCCTCATTCAAACAAAACTCGATTGAGTTGGTACAACCATTTCAAATCTCCCAACTGGCGACTCTGTAAAATGGTCAAATCGTCGACACGATACATGTTGGCCTTTCTCCTAAAAACCCTTAAAATCCTTTTTCCTAAATAAAAAGAGTAAGGGTAGAGAGAACTTAGGAAAAGAGATTAAAAGATCCTGGTTGTGACCCGACCAGTAGATTTTTTAAACCAACGTCGACTGGTGACGACTCTGCTGGGGACAGTAGAGGGCTTAGGCCACTTTAAAATTTTTCAAACATTTCCCTTTCAAAACTATTGAATGTGTGAAATTCTGCGTCTCCACAGTCAATGAATGTATGAATGCTGCGTTTTTTTATTGAATGAGTGTGAATGAATGCTTTCCGGCTTTTTAGTGCTTCACACCCATATTTAGTACTTCGCACCCATGTCATCATATGCACAACGGTGAGGCACGATGTATGTATGGTGTGTCTCCCTCTCACAAGGAGGAAAACCCGGTCAGTGATAAGTAATGTCTCTGGGGACGATTAAGTCTCTGGGGCTCATGAAAATGCACCACCCAGATTCGCTTTAGTTGAAAGATCGGATTAATTTCCCCTCTAGTAGATTGCAATGATTTGGGAACCTTCATGCCGAAACAAAAGCCGCGAGAGTAACCTAAGATAGGTCAGTCTCTTATTAACCAAATCGGAAGGGAAGCTTCTTCATGCCTTTCTCTTTCAATTCCATGTTAAGTCTCCAATTACTGAGGAGCACAATGTAAATATCATAATGAAAGATTTACTTTCCCTATCAAAATACCATGTCATCCTGCCATCAAAACAACTAACCTCGATTTTTGTAGGATAAAATCTAAAGAACATATCATGCATCCTGTCCTTACATACATCAGGAAATTGACACACCTACGTTTTGTTGTAGGTAAAAATTGGTCCTGTTACTAGGTCTAAATCTAAAGCACCCAGTCTATCCAGAGACATGGCTTCTAGTGCTCAACCAGAATCCACCCCGGTATCCAGGGAAGTGTTTGAAGGTCTGAAAAATCAGATAGTCGAGTTAGCCGATTTTCTACAAGAACAAAGCAAGGCCCTTAAAGGGAAACAATCTCAAGCTCACACAGAACCAGGAGCATCTGGTGGTAGTGCTGGCGGTCAAGAGACTGAAAAGGACAAAACTCAAATTCCTGGACCATAAAACCAGGACACGACCAACAAAAGCCCTGAAATCACCCCCTCATCAAAGAACAGGAAGCTGGTGACATTTTGAAGAAAGTACAACAAATGGAGGAAGCTCTCCGATCAATTAAAGGGATTGGGGCATTCGGTAGTGTCAATTACTCCGACCTCTGTATATTCTCCGGGGCTCGTTATCCTAAAAAATTTAAAACTCCTGACTTCGAGAAGTATGATGGAATGGGAGATCCTTACACACACTTGAAAGTATTCATCGGAGAACTCGGATCCTATGCAGAGGACGAGAAGCTTTGAATGCAGCTATTTCAGAAGAGTCTAACCGGAGATGCGAGAGCATGGTATGCCCGTCTAGACAACTCCAAAATACACAGTTGGGAAGAACTGGCCCACGCTTTCCTTGATTAATACAGCTTCCAATCTCAGCTGGCTCCAGACAGATACCAAATTACCAAGATTAGGAAGAATAACACTGAATCATTTAGAGAATATGCCCAGCGATGGAGACGGGTCACAACACAAGTCACCCCAGCCATAACTGAATCTAAAATAGTCATGACCTTCATCGACATCCATGAAGCGCCTTATTATGAGAGGGTTCTAGCAGGCATAGGAAAACCATTCTCTGAAATGATCAAACATAGTGAAATGGCCGAATTGGGGCTTAAATCCGGGAAGATAAAAGATCTAACCGCCCTCGAAGCTGTCGCTAAGGATATCCAGTCCAAAAATTACGGGCGTAATCCCCGAATGGTTCGCAAAAATAAAGATGAAGAGGTCTCCTTGGTCTTACAAGGACAAAATTAAAAGGGGCGAGCCCAACAGTATGCCCATTCAAAGGAGGAACTATACCCCTTTTCAAAATCCAGCACAGTCTTCAAATCCTCCAATCCATAAAAATATGGAGGTCAGGCGGCAAAGAAATTTCACCCCTCTTGGGGATTCACTTGAAAACGTATTCAAACTTCTGACAGCCCAGAAGAAGATTGTCCAACTCCTTCCACCAACCAACACTAACAGTCAGAATTTTGACCCAAGCAAGAAGTGTGCTTATCACTCTGGATCTCCATTCCATGACACCCAAGACTGTTGGTCTCTCAAGCACAAAATACAAGACTTGATTGACAGTGGAGAGATTGTGGTCACAAAGCCTGAGCAACCCCATGTGCAGGACAATCCTCTACCACAACATAAAGAGGAGAATGTTAACATGATCAGCACCACAAATGGAGGAGGATCCAAATACCTCCGTTATGTGGGAGAATCAACTCCATACAACAATAGCACCCCAGATAGTTGGGAAATATCAGAAAGGTAGTTTTTGATAGAGCAAGAAATAAAGTCTCTCAAGGAACAAATCGAGCAGTTAGCAGAACTGGTCGTTTACCAGCATCAGCTCACCAGGAAGATGGTGAAACAAATCAACCAGTCCATTGTCGATCGTCCTCCTACACCGGGGATCACTTCCCCGAGAAATCAATACCAGTCTAATGAGAATGATCTTTGGGCCAATAGGGTGGCCAAAGAAGAGAATCTCCAAACGAATGGGAAATTCCTATTTCAGAGGAACTTCACCAACCTAAATCAATCAATGGAAGAAATCCTTCAAATGCTAATCAACGAGGGAATGGTTGCAGACTTGTTACCTCCATTGAATCCTCGAGCTAGAAAATTCAAACCTGACCAATTATGTCAGTACCATTCCAATTCACCTGGCCATGATACCGAGGATTGCTGGGCACTTCGTAACCTGATTCAAGACATGATTGAAAATGGGGACCTAGTAAGGGGAAATCAAATCCTTGATCTCCCAGACAATGACACTCTCTGGATCCCCACTGTATGGAACCAGAACACAGTGGCTGTCATATCCTGTGATAGGGAGTCAACTCTCAAACCATTAGTACTACCCGGGAAAGAGGTTCAAGAAATACCAGATCCTATGAAGGTGGCAGCTCCTCAGCCTCTAATCTTGCCCTGCAGACCTCAGTATCCAATCATCAGTCTGAAGTGTGTCCCATAGAACTACGGGGATAATGAAAGAACTACTTCAAATAACATTACCGTTGTGCCAAGGGACAATCCCTTATACCTACCTCAGCGGGTAATCAAACCGGTTATCAAAGCAAAAGAGAAGGTAGCTGAAGAGAAAATTAAAGAGTTCCTCAACAAAATGGGACACAATGAAATCAAAGTAGTGCAAAGCTTGAAGGACGCACCTAAGCAAGTGTCCATCCTCAACTTGGTCCTATCCTCAGAGGATCATCGCAACATTCTAGTAAAAGTACTAGAAGAAGCTCGTTTGCCACATACAGTGGATACTGAGAAATTCTGTCACATGATAGAGCACATCTTCAACATCAATGTGATATTTTTCACTGACGATGATATCCCGACAGAGGGAACGGGCCACCACTAGTCCCTACATATAGCTGTAATGTCCTCCGGATATGTGATCGGAGGTGTGCTCATCGATGGAGGATCATCCCTCAACATTTGTCCATACGATACTTTAGAAAGGATGAAGATCAATTCGAACCAGATCAAAACAAGTCATATGGTCATCCGGGCCTTCGATGGATCTCGCCGACAGGCTATGGGGGAAATAGAGCTTCCTCTAGAGATTAGCCCACACACTTTTTACGTATCTTTCCAGGTGCTCAACATTGCCACCGGATACAACTTATTGCTGGGGCAGACCCTGGATCCACATGGCAGGGGCAGTGCCATCCACCCTCCATCAACAAGTCAAGTACATTATCAACGGCATCCTCATCACAATGAATGCCGAACCATAATACCCTACCTACATACATGGGGATATGCCAGTGATTAGCCTGGATGCGGTGATTGAACCCAATTTTCAAGCTCTAGAGGTGAGCGATACTCAGTATCTACCTATCGAGGCACCAGCCCTAAAGCATAAAGTCTCCACCGAAGTAATGATAGTGGGGCAAGAAATGGCATCTTCGGGTTTCCAACCTGGAGAAGGGTTGGGAAAGGATAAGCAACGTATCAAGATGCCAGTCCAAATCCCAAGTCAGACTGGGAGAGCAGGATTGGGATATTCATCCGTGTCAAGCCGCTGAAACTCACATAAACATCTCAAGGCTCATGCCTCCACAATTCTGCTGCCAAACCTCACAATTGTCGGATGGGAGAAACCTACAAGGAAAATCCCGACTGCGGTATCAGCCATGCTACTTCCTCCAATCATACCTATCCATGAAAGAAAAGCCTTCAAGCCTGAGGCAGACAGCGAAGGACGAGACCCATTCACTAACATGAGGGTCAATATCAACTACGAGGGAATGAATGACGAACTCCCAGACAGCGACGACGAGGATCAAGTTCAAATTCCTTGCATCAAGAAGGGAAAAGAGAGTAGTTCAAAAAAGAGCTATGGCTCTATTATAAAGGATGTCTCAGTCATCATCCAAGACGAGACAGATAATCACAAATCCCTGATCCTCCCGGTTCATGAGGATCTGACCTTAGACAACTGGAGCAGTGTCCCTTGCCTCGGTCAAAAACGGTAAAGGGGCAGAGAGTACATCTGGCCTTTAATCATGCTTTCATTTACTGCTTACTTTTGCTTGCACATCTATAGCAGTAACTTTTGTCATACTTTACAAATGCTCTGTATGTTTAAGCAGTTATATATATTAATGAAAGCATTTTTGTTTTGAGGACCCAAGCATTGGATATGTGTGTCTCTGCTGATGAGATGCCAACCTGTCAAAATGACTACGACTTTGATGTAGAACTGAACTTTGACTTGATGGATATTGATCAAGAGGAGGAAGATGACTATGAGGTGCCCGAGGAGATCAAAGAATGGGTCAAAGATAAACCCAAACCAAACCTCGACCAAACCACCACCATCAACATAAGAACCTTCAAAAACATCAAAGAAATCCAAATAGGTTCAGACCTCACACCCAATCAAAATACCGACCTGATCGAACTCCTAACACAATACCAGGATGTATTTGTATGGTCACATGAAGACATGATTGGCTTATCCACGAATATCGTCATCCATCAAATGCCCATGGTTCAAACCAGTCAAACAAAAGCTTAGGCTATTGAAACCTGAGTGGAGTCTGAAAGTCAAAGAAGAAATTGTTAAATAATTCAAAGCCGAAATCATCATGGTATCAACATACCCAGAATGGCTATCAAACATAGCTCCCGTACCTAAGCCCGAAGGGAAGGTACGAGTCTATGTGGATTACTGGGATTTAAACAAAGCCTGCCTCAAGGACAATTTCCTGGTAGCGTTCATCCACATCCTGATCGACAATACTGCACAGTATGGCATGTATTCCTTCGTGGATTGCTTTGATGGTTATCATCAAATCATGGTTGCTGAAGAGGACCGGGAGAAAATAGCTTTTATCACTCCTTGAGGAACCTTCTGCTATAGACGACTATCCTTCGGCCTTATCAATGCCGGAGCCACGTATCAACGAGCCATGATGGCCCTCTTTCATGACATGATGCACAAAGAGATCGGAGTTTATGTGGATGACATCATCATCAAATCCCGGAGGGAGGATAATCACATCGACCATCTCAGGAAGCTATTCAACAGGTTACATAAGTACAACCTCAAGCTCAATCCCGCCAAATACACTTTTGGCGTCAAAGCAGGCAAGCTACTAGGATTCTTGGTGAGTAATCGGGGCATCAAGCTCCACCCTGCCAAGATCAAAGCCATTAATGAAATGCCCGTACCTCTTACAGAGAAGGAGATACGTGGATTCCTAGGAAGGATCAACTTCATAAGCCGATTCATTTCCCAACTCACAGCAACCTGTGAACCCATCTTCAAGCTATTAAGGAAGAATTCCTCCACCAAATGGAATGAGGATTGTCAACAAGCCTTCCTTGCCATTAAGAAACAACTGACTGAAGCACCTGTTTTGGTACCCCCAAGGGATAGAGTTCCCTTATTCATGTACCTATCCGTCAATAACAACGTAATGGGCTGCATGTTAGGACAGAAGGATGATAGTAGTAAAGAAAGAGCTATCTACTACATCAGCAAAAGATTCAGCAGTGGTGAACAGAAGTACACCCTGATCAAAAAGACATGATGTGCTTTAGCATGGGCCGCCATGAGGTTGCAACACTATTTGCATGGACATACGACCTACGTCATATCCCACATGGATCCACTCAAATACGTATTCAACAAACCAATGCTGAATTATCGACTACCCAAATGGCTATTAATCCTACAACAATTTGACATTGTCTACGTGACTAAGAAGTCAATCAAGGGTTAAGGCATTGCAGATTAATTAGCTGAAGCACCTTCAGGAGGGTTCGAGCCCCTGGAGACATATTTCTCGGTTGATGGGATCATGACAATTCAACAACTCTAGTTAGAGAATATAGTCCAACTATGGAAAATGTATTTCGATGGAGCGGTAAACATGGAAGGTGTCAGAGCTGGGGTAGTCCTCATCTCTGGTGTAGGAAAGTAGTATCCTGTGGCTACCAAACTTCAATTTGGAAATACCAACAACACGGCCGAGTATGAAGGCTGTATAATGGGGTTGAAATTAGCCCAATCCATGTCTATCAAACACCTACTCGTCTTCGGAGATTTTGAGCTGGTCATCAGACAAACCAACGGTGCATATCTCACCAAAGAATTGCATTTGCTGCCCTATCATCGACAGGTCCTCAAAATATCCAGGGAATTCGAAGACATAACGTTCGTTCATATTCCTCGGGGTCGGAATGACTTCGCTGGTGCATTGGCAACGTTGGCTTCATTAATTTGCATATCTGATAATAGTGGATTTCCCAACATCAAGTTCACAGTTCAAAAAGCCCCGACATATGGGAGTTACGTTGGAGAAGTATCAGATGAAATACCTCCTGTCAAGTAGCCTTGGTATCAAGACATCAAGGAATATCTCCGAGATGGATCCATACCCACTGGGGAAAGTCAATCCGAGCGAAAGCGAATTCACAAAATGGCCATGAAGTTCTATCTGTGCGGAGATGCACTTTACAAAAGGGATGCTAGAATAGGCCTATTGAGATGCCTCGACAAAGAGCAAGTCCAAAGACTTATGGATGAAATCCACGGTGGAGTCTGTGGTCCACACATGAGCGGTCATCTGCTGGCCAAGAAAATATTAAGAACGGGACATTATTAGATCTCTCTTAAGGCCGACTGCGACGATCACGTTAAAAGATGTTTTCAATGCCAAATACATGGAAATGCCATCCACGCTCCTCCAAATGAGCTGCACAACATAAGTTCACCATGGCCTTTCTCCATGTGGGGAATGGATGTGATAGGTCCAGTGGAACCAAAAGCCAGCAATGATCATCGATTCATTTTCACCATGGTCAATTACTTCACCAAATGGGTTGAAGCAGCATCCTTTCCCAAACTCACAAAAGAGGTTATCATTAGTTTCATCAGAAATAATATCGTCTGTCGATATGGACAACCGGAGGTGATCGTATCAGACAACGCCAAGAACCTAAACAATCAAATGATGAAAGAATTATGCAGTAAGTTCCACATCAAGCATCTCAATTTCGTCATCTATCAGCTCAAGATAAATGGTGCGGTCGAAGCGGCCAATAAAAACATCAAGAAGATCATGCAGAAAATGTCTGCCAATCACAAGGAATAGCCTGACCTGTTGCCTCTCACCCTGTTAGCATACAGGACGTCAATGCGCACCTCTACTAAGGCTACCCCCTAATCGTTGGTCTATGGCATGGAGGCAGTCCTTCCCGTAGAGGTAGAGATGGAATCCTTACGAGTTATGATCGACGCTCTGGTAGACAAAGATCAATGGTTGCAAGACCGATATCATCAACTGTCCCTAATAGATGAAAAGAGGGTTACAACCATTTTCCACGGACAGTTATACTAGCAAAGGATCGCCAGATCCTATAACAAAAAGGTCCGAATCCGGCAATTCAAAGAAAATGACTTGGTGCTAAAGAAAGTCCTGGCCAATCAGGATGAAGCCAAAGGAAAATTCACCCCTAACTGGGAAGGCCCTTTCATTGTCAAAGAGGTGTTGACAGGGGGAGCTATCAGACTACAAGAAATGGATGGGAACGAATTTCCCCAACTCATCAATTCAGACACCAACAAAAGATACTACGTCTGAGACACATGCATACCCGCATTCGGGTCCTACGAATCAAATTAGGTTCGGTTTTTCACTAGAAAGCCGGAACTACGAATAACCTGATCTCCCTACACCCGGGAGTACGTAGGCAGCCATTTCTGGTGCTGTCAAACCAAATAAAAAACTCAAAAACTCATCAAACCAAACTCAAAAACCCAAGATAAATACTTTTTAAACCTCTCTCCAACCAAACAGCCTGAACTACGAATGACCTGATCTCCCTCAACCCAGGAGTACGTAGGCAGCCATCTAAGGTGCGGTTTGACCTTTAAGAAAAAATAAAAAAACAAATAAAAGACTAGTTCCAAGACACCGAAGATAAATAGAAGCCAAATTCTATCAATCTATCCTGGTCAACAGGCCGATCTGAGATACTCCTTGACATCTCAACGGTCAGTCCATCAAAGAGAGGCTCAAGATACATCTACAACTGCGAGTCATGAAAGAAGTGGTAATCACTCAGCAATGACAGTACATATCCAATCAGGGAAGTGAATCAAACTTATATTTCTCTGATATATAACACTGTTTGAGATATACATAATGCTCTATACATGACAAAAATGGTTGATCTAGTCTATGCAGGAAAAATAAAGCTAGTCTATGGACCCAAGGAAAAGCGGGTCAGCAATGTTAGCAATACCAGTATGACATCTCTCTCTAAAGATGGGGGAGCAGTTGTAAGTGCAATCCACTCAGCCTCCATATAGCCCAAAACCTCCACAGTCATCTGCAAGGAGGCGCTGTGGTCATCAATGTATGCACTCATCTCGGTGACCAAACCATGAGTGTAAGATCAAAGAGCAGTACTATCAGCAATGTGGAAATCACGGGAAGCTATAGCCTCATCCTTCTTCGCAAAAGCTGCGTCTCGAGCAATTAAAGTCTCCTCGATCTCAACATATGCTACGTCTCTAGCCGAGCAAATCTCATCTCGCTCTACAACAGCTGCATCTCTGGCAGATCGGAGCTCCTCCCGCTCAACCAATCTAGCATCTAGAGCGACCCTGAGTCCATCTCTCTCAGCAAAAGCTAAATCTCTGCCAGACAAGGCAGCCAACATCTGCGCTCAAGCTGAATCTCGCTCAAAGGTCATCCTAGATAGTGAGTCCGCTAAAGCCGGATCCGTCTCTGCAGGAATAACCTATGGATCACTCACTAGAGCCACTGTCAAACTCGTGAATAGCTCATCCTCGGTAGGAGAATCTGGAACCTCCATAGGCTCCTCCTTGTCAGAGTCCACAATCGGAGATAAATGAGGTTCTGCTGCTACAACTGCTATCTCTGCCTCCAACTAGTCAGAATACTCTGGAGAACGGCCCGGATGGCTACTAGAGAATTCATCCCTCTCTCGATGAGTCCAACACTCATATACTCTAACCAAGTTGGTGGATGACATAGACGAAGCCGACATCCTCTAATCAGTAGCCCCCTCAAAGTGGTACAGACTCTGCAGCTGATCGAACTGACACATGACTGCCAGGGGATGATAGGTAGTCACTCCCCTTAAACCCGCTAGGGGCAAATAATCCAGGCCGGATGCATGGGTGATAAAGTTTTATGGGGATGCTAGCCCTGAGCATGGCAAGATCACGAACGAATGCTCAATATGCGACATGAATGCCAACTATGACTTTGCATTAATGCACTTTGTAGGCTGAAAGGAGTAAACTGTGGATGTCTCGTGAGTGAAGCAAAAACCCCGAGGCCTGAAGAATCTAATCGGTCGTATATAGGACATCAACCATATATACAGCAAGACCGAGCTGCCCCTAAAAAACTCCTCTGGATGGGTTCTACAATGTGTGGCGGATCTAAATGTCTCAGCCAATATCATCAGGACGATGGTGCTACCCTGTCTAAGGGCCCGAACCACAACTACTAATCCCACGTCTAAATGATCCTAGCGAAGCGGCATATAGACATATGTCACAATACACATCAACAGAATGTCTACTCTGGCCAAATGCCATGCCTCTGCTGAAATAATAAAATCCTCGACATGGCAATCATAGCTGTCGAGCTTGCCAAATCGATATATCAGGAAATCAATCGAGATCACGTGTCCAGATACAATCTCATCTCTGATCAAGCTCTGACGGAGACTAGACATATGGGTAAACGGTCTCCTCATATCACTAATAGCAGTACGAGCACACGGTAAATCCAGAGCCAACCTAGTAAATCGCTCGTACTCCTCGAGAGTCGACGTCAACTCATACCGCCCGAAGCAGAACACCTGTCTCTCAAGTATCCAGAAGGATAAAATGCCATCAACAAATCCAGATGGCACCCGAAAATCTACGAGGGCCAACGAATGCCCCAACATATGGTCCACTATCCCTCTAACTGGGTAGGGCAGACTCTCATACCATGACCTCAATGATGTGGCCACCTCAGACGGTGGTGAATGCTCAATACGGTTGACCGTATATGACGTCATCTGTAGCACCGTACCACAAGACCATCCAGAGGTCAAATCAAGTCACAGCTGTCTGAGCATACACATGACATAATATATGCATGATAACAAATATAAACATGATGCGATAGATAAAAAAGATCATAAATATCTACAACAAACTATCTACTGCAGGCATCATCCCTGTCTGATAATACAAAGCAAAAATAAAAAATACAGGGAAATGGGGCACCACCACCCAACTAATATAGTGGTCTATCAAAATGATGGCACAACCGCCAAATAGCCAAAACACTGGCTGACCAAAAATATAGCTCCAATAGCTATTCAGAGGAGGTCGAAGACATCAGTGTAAAAGCGATCGACCTGCTCCATCTCCTCAGTGGATATAAAATCGCTGCTATAAAGCATGTCTGGGCGGTATAAGGGAGGATCTTCCCCCGCATAGCTGCTGCTAAATGGACCAGAAGAGGGGCCTGCTCCAAAGCTAGACGGGTCAAATGAAGATGCCTCTGACGGATCTCGGCCAAGGTGCCTGATAAAGAAACGAGCTCTCTCTAACTCCCTGGTCAGATCTGCTATCTAGTTTATATGAGCGGGCTCCCTAAGGCAAGCTATCCAGTCTGTCATCATCACGGACCCTGGCACCATGTCTGCCATGAACTGGGTAGCATGAGTCTAAGCTCTAATAGTGCGAGGACTCCACCTGCTACTACATGCCTCCTGGTTGTACGGGCCCTCTGATAAGGCAAAGTTATCTATGCCCTCCATAGGGATATCTGTCAATGACATGGTCAATAGCCAATGATGACAAGTAGGAGGAGCAATGGGAATGCAGATCTCCCCCGTAATGCTTCTAATGGCATGCTCTCCAAGATAGGGCTCCCAGCCTCCCACCGTCAACAAAGGGACTCTGCGGGTCGACAAAATAAACTCCCGGCCAGTAGGGACACCTCTCTCGAATTCGACGGTCAAAAACTCGGAGGTATACGATGTCCAGGTGATTAAACCAGCCGTCAAAAGCTCCAACTACAAACGGGTGTGAGTGAATCCCTCAGCAACAAGGACCTCCGTCAAAGTGGAGTGATGCCATCTCCGTCCCCGAGGATAGGTCTCCAGACCTAGGTGATAAGTGGTTTTATTACCACTTATTCAAATAGTAACCAGCTCATTCTGTTGCTTAAACTCAAGTAATCCTGCATGTTTAATATGTTTTTCCTTTGTTTTGCAGTGTTTTTGTTTAGGAACTCTCCAGGTGCAATTTGAGCGTAAAAGGACCTAAGATGGCCTAAAAGGGGCATCGCACTGAAATAGGCTAGAAGAGATGATGGTATGATAGGGAAAAGCATGATGTCAAACGGCGAAATGGGGATGTACTGTTGTAAAGAGGCTAAAAAGGAGTTCACTTGCCAAGCATGGGAGTGGCAAAGCCAAGTCTAGCAAAAAGTAGTAGAAAACCCAAGCTTTAGGTGCCGTGCGACCGCGCCGGGTTCAAGGCAGCCAGCCGCGCGCCCGCGCCATTATCCAGACCAGAAGCTCAGCATTTTGCAGCCGCGCCAGGAAATAGGCTTGGACGCGCGCGGCCGCGCCAGTTTATTTTCGGCCAGACTTTGACTTTTTGATTTATTAAACGGCAGAGGTAGAGAGATATAAGGGCTGAGCCCTCATTTTGTAACATATCTCCACTAGGGAGTTCATGCCCTAGTTTTCCATTTTCATTCGCTTTTCATTTCTTATTTCATCTAGATTAGGAGTAGATTAGAGAGTAAATTAGGGTTTAGTTTAATTAGTTAGTTTCTAGGGTTAGATTAGGTTTGAAGATTGAAGTGAGTGGATTCCATTGGAGATTCAACAAGGAGCTTGAGCACTCAGATTTGCTATTTTCTATCTTTTGAATCTCTTTGCTTCCTATTTGCAATCTTATGATGTATATTCAACTTGTGGATGATATGTTTGAGTCATTTATGACTTAGACCTTATTTTGAGGTTCCAATGGAATCTAATGAGTAGTCTATGTTGATTTCTCTTCCATTTTGGTTCATATTTATTGTTATGTGATTGTCTACTACGATATATGCTTTCATTGCTTAATTGAGTCATGACCAATTACTGTGATAACCCACATGGGATTGAAAGACGAAGTGTGGGTTTAGATCTAATCGTACTAGCGGGCGATTGTACGTTCACGTATGATTTGTGCTTAGGATAGACATATACCGAAGCGCCGCTCGTAGTCAATAGAGGACTTGACCTTAAACCCTATTTATTTGTAAACACCATAGACATATAGGGGTTTAGATAATGTGGGTGTTCATGTGCGTTCTATCATCTGTGGATTGCACGTGATATGGATTAGGTGCATCGAAAGATGGCCTTCTCTTACCTTCTTGTTCTCGGCTAACAACTGTAATGATTAATTTGAGCTAATTGGAAGTGTGTCGACTTAGACGAATCATTAGAGGAAATTGGAATATCTTATCTTCATTATCTGATTTTAACTCTAGAATTAATTAGTTTAAGTTTAATTTCTTGCCTAGTTAACTTAGTTTAAATTCATTCTCTTTACCGCTCGTTTAAATAAGACTGAGATGATTATAGGCTAGTGGTTTGGCGACCTTTTATCTGTTAATTCCTCGTGGGAACGATATCTATACTTACACTTTATTACTTGTTGACCGTGTATACTTGCACGAATATATTGATCGGTAAAACGACCAACAAGTTTGTGGCGCCGTTGCCGGGGAATTATTTGGATAACTGTTTGCCAACATTAGTTTTAATCAAATTAGTCTTAATTTAAACTTTCTATTTTTGTTTTAATTCTCTTCATTTGTTCTCTTTTCAGGTACAATGGACTTAAATTTCTATCCATGGAACTGTACAAGACAAGAGCAACCAAAGGAAGCAAGCATTGACGGACTCGACCCAATTGCCACACTCTCAGCACAGTTAGAGGAGCTCTCGAGAAAGTTGGATACTGTTTCAGTCCAATAGAGTCGAGAGCCAGTGACATATGACTATGGTGCTGGGAGCTACATGAGCCATCAGGAGCCTATCAGTTATGGACAGGAGCAGTATGGGGGTGAGTACTCCTATAATGAGCCTTATCCCATTTATCAACAAGATTGGGGGTATCACCCAGACCCTTTAGCAAACCCTTCATCAGACTATTATCAAGACCAATATTGGGATCCAAATCCCGTTTACGCCCCAGAATGCACTTTCCAGACTCCAGTTTACGAGCCTCAATACAATTTTGAGGGTGACACAGAAAATGGAAGATTGGAGGAAGGAGGTGACATATCACTGAACGACATCTTGATTGAGCAACAGAAGTCAGTCAAGAATATCCAGAACTGGGCAGAGCAAATTAGCAAGGCCTTGATGATAGAGGAAGAACAAGGGATTCTGACCAATACTGCGAGCTATCAAGAACAATATGAGCCAAGTCCAATTTATGCACCCAAACCCACATACCAACCCCCGTGTTTACAAGGAGAGCAGTCTTCAATGGAATTCATGTATGCAAGCTCAGAAAACCAAGAGGAGTTGTTTGGGAGCCCAAAAGAATCGAGCCAAAATTTTTAATATCAGATGGCCCCAATCAACCATGCTTCTACTAGTGAGACTCAGTACATGGATCCCGTGGCTAAAACAGAAAAGGAAGGATTGGATAGTTTGTGGGGGAACTCATTAGCATCAACACAGGAGACCTTGATTGAGCAAGAGCAATCGATTGAGGATCTTCAGATTTGGGTGGAGCAAATTAGCACGGCATTAAGGAAGGAGGAGGTATGTGAACAAGAGACAACAATGCCAGATTGTGTGCCTCCAGTGACTGAAGCCGTAAGTTATGATCCCCAGACTACGTGGTGCTATGACATGGGTGCAGAAACTGATTGGGAATCTGAAGTACAATTGCAACTGGATGAGCCTAAGACAATGGAACAAGAGAAGATAATTGGGGATGTGGAACAGTATGAACCAACAGTGATAATACCCCAAGAGCCTTCTCCGTCGAAGTTTGAGAATCCAGTGAAGTTTGCACACCCTTGCCCCCTTGGTAGCCACATCACTGAGACGGGTCTCGATGACACGAGAGATTCCGCAGTCTTGACACCATGGTGGTCAGAAGAAAAGAGAATAGAAGAAGAGTCCGTTGTGTGTTCTATGCCTCCATGCCCCGATCATTTCACATACACAATGGAACCATTGCCTAGCTCCCCGACCTTCAGTCCGTGGAATTCTCATACATATTCAATGCTAGGTAGTTTAAATTTGAATCCGCTCCTACTGGGAAGCCGCCAAAGTCACACAACTATTCTAATGGATGGAGGGGTTATCCAGTATCGTCGGGGAGTCGGATAGCAGTGGTCAGACACAGTCCAGCTAGAGGACTATAAATCAAGCGCTAGATGGGAGGCACCCCATCATTTCTCTCTCTCTCTCTCTTTGTTTAATTCTCCATTACCTACTTCCCATCATCCCTCTCTCTATCTCTTTGTTTAATTCTCCATTTACATGCTTTCTATCACATTTCCCTCCCCCTCGTTTAATTCTTATTAGTTTAGTATTTAGTTTAAATTTTTTGAATGCCCTTAGGAATTAGGAGTTCATTGCCTACATTTTTGAACTTAGGCATGAATGTGTATATTTTTGGGATTATAAAGCTCATAGCATATTTTTGATGCACTTGCATTGCTTATACGCACTTAGAGAATTTTTGGGAATTTAAATGCATATATCTTTCCATGTTCATTCTCTTGATGTAAATAGATAATATACTTTTGATAGTGTATGAGGGCTTAATAAAGGTTATATGTCTTTCTCAGGATCAATGCATGCTGCAAGAAGCCAAACTAAAGGGCCAACCAAGTGCATAGGAAAAATTCTGCAGAAACAAAAATCTGGCAGCCCGCGCGGTCGCGCCAAATCCAAGGCATTACCACGCGCGGCCGCGCCACATGCAGACTGGACCTATCTTGGGAAAAATTCTGGCAGCTTTTGGGGGCACCGCTTCATGTCAATTATCTGCAGCACCCAGCCTCATTCCCTCTCATCCTAAACCATCAAGTTAATTAATGCAATCCCCCATCTCTTCCATCTCATTCAATCCCCCCCCCCACTACAAGCCTTAGTTTTGAAAACCTCCTACCTCCTCAATCCAAAGTACCAATTCTCATCCGCCTCATCCTCTCAACCTGATCAATTGGGATAGTGAGTGTGGGATCTCTAGCAGAGCAAGATTGATATGGAGCTGGGTTGGTTCGTTGAGTATAGTGTTGAGCGGAGTTTATTTTACCAAGAGCAGATATGAGACGGGGAAACTTCTGAGAGGGTGCCACTTCATTTCATGTAGCATAAGAAGCCAAATAGGGGAGTTTCTTTTTACCTTTACCTTCAATGAGGACATTGAACATTTTAAGTTTGGGGGTATTGGTTTTGTTTTTGCATGTAGTTAGTTCATTTCATGTTGTGTCAGTTCATTTAGTGCATGTAGTGTTAAAATTTGGCAAAATTTTAAAATTTTTGCATTCTGTTTTGCATTCTGTGTTAGGACATTTTGCATGAATCCAGTTTCAGTTGGTGAGTTACGTATGTGGCCTATGAAGAAACTGAAATCACTTGATTGTTGAACTGATTGGAGACTTAAGCTTGATTTCATTGTCATATATGTAAATCCTTACCTGTCAGATACTGTGTAGCCAGTGAGCACGATAGAGTAAACACCATGATATGCTAAGTTTAAATGTTTACATACTTATCTTCTGGTGGAAAAACTATATTTTAATAAAAGAGTTTCAGTTCGTATATAATAATAACTAGACTGTTAAAAGCTTAAGTTTGGGGGAAACAGGGGACATGCATGATTTATGCGGGGAGATGGAGCGTAAAACGCACTCCCTTGCAGAAAAAAAATAAAAGAAAAAAGAAAAATGATTATGAATAAACACTTTGGCTATGTCGAGTTTTGTGGCCTTTGATATTCTAGCAAGTAAACCCTAGGGGTGTCTCTACACCCAACACCCTAAGGCCGTCTGGTCTGGGACTCGTTGGTCGAAAGCTCGCTACATGGATATCATTGAAGAGCCTAAGAGAACTAGGCATTGCACAGTCGATAGTGTACACGGGAAAGTGCGAATATGCCTTCGTGAGTAATAAAAGCTTAATGAAAACCCCCTGTTGACTCTTAACTCTAGTAATACATGGTCTTAGTTAGAACTTATATGATTTACTATTTTTCTTAAGTTAAAGCTTATTTTTCCCCTAAGAAGCATAGTATGTGAGTTATTTATCTGAATGCATATCGAATGGTTGCTAGGCACACAACGCACAATACATCAGTGCTGACAGTTTTGGATTTGCAAGAATATGCGTTATAATCTTGTCTTGGGTAGCTTTTCTGTTTGATTATCTTGTGGTTTTCAGAGGCATTGCTTAGAAAGTTCGATACTGACTGAAGCTTGGATTCGCATTCATGATAGCGTAGGTTGCATACATTATAGATACTGCATTACATATGTTGTTTAGTTTTGTTTTGGTTTCTCGAGGGCAAGCAACGTTTAAGTTTGGGGGTATTTGATAAGTGGTTTTATTACTACTTATTCGAATAGTAACCAGCTCATTCTGTTGCTTAAACTCAAATAATCCTGTGCGTTTAATATGTTTTTCCTTTGTTTTGCAGTGTTTTTGTTTAGGAACTCTCCAGGTGCAATTTGAGCGTAAAAGGACCTAAGATGGCCTAAAAGGGGCATCGCACTGAAATAGGCTAGAAGAGATGATGGTATGATAGGGCAAAGCATGATGTCAAATGGCGAAATGGGGATGTACTGTTGCAAAGAGGCTAAAAAGGAGTTCACTTGCCAAGCATGGGAGTGGCAAAGCCAAGTCCAGCAAAAAGCAGCAGAAAACCCAAGCTTCAGGTGCCGCGCGGCCGCACCGGGTTCAAGGCAGCCAGCAGCGCGCCCGCGCCATTATCCAGACCAGAAGCTCAGCATTTTGCAGCCGCGCGGCCGCGCCAGGAAACAGGCTTGGACGCGCGCGGCCGCGCCAATTTATTTTCGGCCAGACTTTGACTTTTTGATTTATTGAACGGCAGAGGCAGAGAGATATAAGGGCTGAGCCCTCATTTTGTAACATATCTCCACTAGGGAGTTCATGCCCTAGTTTTCCATTTTCCTTCTCTTTTCATTTCTTATTTAATCTAGATTAGGAGTAGATTAGAGAGTAGATTAGGGTTTAGTTTAATTAGTTAGTTTCTAGGGTTAGATTAGGTTTGAAGATTGAAGCAAGTGGATTCCATTGGAGATTCAACAAGGAGCTTGAGCACTCAGATTTGCTATTTTCTATCTTTTGAATCTCTTTGCTTCCTATTTGCAATCTTATGATGTATATTCAACTTGTGGATGATATGTTTGAGTCATTTATGACTTAGACCTTATTTTGAGGTTCCAATGGAATCTAATGAGTAGTCTATATTGATTTCTCTTCCATTTTGGTTCATATTTATTGTTATGTGATTGTCTACTACGATATATGCTTTCATTGCTTAATTGAGTCATGACCAATTACTATGATAACCCACATGGGATTGAAAGACGAAGTGTGGGTTTAGATCTAATCGTACTAGCGGGCGATTGTACGTTCACGTATGATTTGTGCATAGGATAGGCATATACCGAAGCGCCGCTCGTAGTCAATAGAGGACTTGACCTTAAACCCTATTTATTTGTAAACACCATAGACATATAGGGGTTTAGATAATGTGGGTGTTCATGTGCGTTCTATCATCTGTGGATTGCACGTGATATGGATTAGGTGCATCGAAAAATTGCCTTCTCTTACCTTCGTGTTCTCGGCTAACAACTGTAATGATTAATTTGACCTAATTGGAAGTGTGTCGTCTTAGACGAATCATTAGGGGAAATTGGAATCTCTTATCTTCATTATCTGATTTTAACTCTAGAATTAATTAGTTTAAGTTTAATTTCTTGCCTAGTTAACTTAGTTTAAATTCATTCTCTTTACCGCTCGTTTAAATAAGACTGAGATGAATATAGGCTAGTGGTTTGGCGACCTTTTATCTGTTAATTCCTCATAGGAACGATATATGTACTTACACT
The DNA here is from genome assembly GCA_020205555.1 of Panax stipuleanatus. Lineage (NCBI taxonomy): Eukaryota > Viridiplantae > Streptophyta > Magnoliopsida > Apiales > Araliaceae > Panax > Panax stipuleanatus. The sequence goes on along the minus strand of CM035124.1, from coordinate 121,066,159 downwards.
TTATTACTTGTTGACCGTGTATACTTACACGAATATATTGATCGGTAAAACGACCAACACTAGGGCAGAAGCGGGCCGTAGGCAAGGAAGACTCTCAAATGCCCAAAGTTGATCATGCAAATATCAAAAGACTTCAATGACCAAGACTGACAAAAATGAATGCTGAAATCAAAAAGGTACAGAAAGATGTACTCACCAGCAAAAATGGGTAAAATCCTAATCAAGCCTCTGTCACACCCTCCGAAAGTATGCGCATACCACGGAGAAAATAGGCAAAGGTATAGGAGCCCCAATCACAGTCACTGAGGTGCTCTACATGTCGAGTGGTGCTAATCAAGGTGAAGGACACAGTAGACGAGTTGTCCGCCACAAAACAACCCCTAATGATCGACAAAAATAATCGCCTCAGAATGTGATCTCTAGCCCTCTGATCATCAGGCGGGGGTTCCTATAAAGTCCTGTCCTGGGCATCTATACTCAAGGGACCATATCGGACCGTCCGACCCTTGAACGCCGTCGTAGGGACTCCCAGCAGGGACCGAACGATAGAGGGCGTAATGTCAGCCACGACAGGCACTGGCTCGCCCTCAAACTCAATGCTGGTGATAAACCTCCAATCTATAGGAGTCATCATCACCTCGCAGTCCAGAAGATGAAGGGACTGAGTCTGGTGGAACCAGCGCTCAGACAAAGTCCTCATATACCCCCAGGGGCAAAGGCTGGGAAGGATCGAGAAAAAGGCCTGAAAGCCCCAACCATCTACGATCTCCCTGTAATCCTCGTACAAAGTGTGATACAGAGAATGCACGCTGAACCAGTTCCCTCGAGGCTGAGTAAAGTCGGGAACCTGCATCAAAAATTAACCATGTCAAAAACCTATGCCCCGAGAATGGCAAAAAGGAAGAAAAGAATCCAGAGAAAAGAAAAACTTCAAGTCACCTCGTTGGCGTGAAGATATCTCGATGGACGGCGACTCAAGTTGCCCAGCAACTCCTGCGTCTGGACAACAATGCCAAGGACCTCCGCACGTAAAGCCTGAGCGGGAACAGGAGCAGCAAAAAGAGCCTCCTCATCGTCAATATCAAGTGGCTGCTCATCCTGTGCTAGACAAATCACCGCCTCCATTAGTCTACGAGGCGACTGAGCTGGACGAGGCTGAGGAACATCAGAAGCCCTCCTCCGTCTGATACCTAAGGATACCCTACTGGAACTGTCGGGTCTATCGTGATCCATCGCATACACCAATACTCCAAATCACCTCAGAAAGGGTGTGGTAAGCCTAAAACCTGTGGCTTATCATTTTCAATCAGTTCAGCATATATCTCTAGGTCCTAAGACGTGCATGGGTCGGTTAAAAATACCCAGTAAAGTCAAAACTGCATGTTTTCATAACCTAGAAACTAAAAACCTGCATGGGTCAGTCAAAAAAATCCCCAGTAGAGTAAAAAAATGCATGTGTTTCAATGCCTAAGATTTTGGAAAAATTTCGTCGGAGTCTCCTTTGTAAAATAGACTGTCCACATGCACACAGGCATGTCTAGGTGGCCATTCAGTAGCACACCTACCCAAAAATAGAAACAGTTCATATTTATGAAAAAAAATCAAAAGTCAACCTCACATGGTAGCCAAATTATCATGGACATTTTTAGTTGAAAATCCAGGCTCACTAGGCCTAAAAAAAGATGACTAAACTGGTCAAAAAGTGCAAAATAGCACTGTCTCAGAACCTGAATTTTCTTACATCCAAACGTGCATTACAGTAAGATATGCATACATATGTAGTCAAAAAAATTTTAGCAGGTCATATAGGTATACATTTTTTATACATTGCATCTGAAAGGCCCCTAAGTGGTTCACATGCTTTTAAAGGTCAAAACTTACGAAAAAGGACGTAAAATGTTACCTGCGCTGCGCTGATCGCGTAGGAACTGACGAATTCAGAAAACAGTTGTCCAAGCTCCGTAGATCTGAAAAAGAAGAACAAAATCCGTTTGGAACTCAAAACTAAAAATTGAAAAATGAAAATCCCACAGCCCATTAAATAGCCCAGGTGGAAGCGGGCCCACCTGTGGTTGCCGCACCTCCAATTGTGGCACCCCAGGGTGGGTCCCACTCCCCCGGGCTCAGTTTAGTTTGGATCAAAAAGGAGTTCTTATGTGCTACCGAGTCAAATCTGAAGAAAAATCGCTACACAATTGAGCGGTTTGTCCTGAAAATCTGCGTTTAAGCAGCGGGAATCTGACAAAAAAGGGAGCCCCCCTTGGTATTCATCCCGGAGCCATGTTCGGGGATCAACAAAGTAAACTACGGAAAATTATGCAAAAAACTACGCAAAACTGCCAAAAACTGCCACTTTCAGAGCGTCGGGTACAGATCGAGTCAAATTCAACTATTGGTTCTATTCCAAAGAAGTTCAGGTAGAGCCCGAAGTCAAGTTCAATCGTTGGTTCTATTCCAGTAAAGTTCGGGTACAGACCAAAGCTAGTTCAACCGTTGGTTCAACTCTAGCAAATTTCGGGTACAGACCGAAGTCAAGTTCAACAGTTGGTTCAACTCCAACGATGTTCAGGTACAGACCGAAGTCAAGCTCAACCATTGGTTCTATTCCATCAAAGTTCAGGTACAGACCGAAGTCAAATTCAATCGTTGGTTCAACTCCAGCATAGTTCGGGTACAAACCGAAGTCCAGTTCAACCGTTGGTTCAACTCCAGCAAAGTTTGGGTACAAACCGAAGTCAAGGTCAACCGTTAGCACAACCCCAGCGAAGTTTAGGTACAGCAGAAGCCAGTTCAACCGTTGGTTCAACTCCAGCGAAGTTCGGGTACAGACCGAAGTCAAACTCAACCGTTGGTTCTATTCCATTGAAGTTCGGGTATAGACCAAAGTCAAATTCAACCGTTGGTTCAACTCCAGTGAAGTTTGGGTACAGACCGAAACCAGTTCAACCATTGGTTCAACCCCAGAAAAGTGTCGGGTACTGACCGATGACAATTCAGCTGTTGGCACAACCCCAACGATGCGTCGGGTACTGATCGATACAGTTTAACCGATTGCTCAGCCCCAATAAAGCATCGGGAATGACCCGGTGATGGAGGCAATTTTAGGAATCCATCGTCAATGATGGAATCTATTATACACATCCTCAAAAGAGAATGAGGTAAAAGATTGGATATTCAGCTCCCTACTGCAAGCTGCCAAGTGAAACCTATCATTTGGATAAGCATCAAAAGATCCCAGCAAGATGACTAGATACCTGAGGGATAACACCCGTCAGAGGAACCTTTAAAAACACACAAATGGCATCAGCAGAGAGGAAATCTGCCCCCTGATAATGCTGACAGATGCAGGAAACCATGGGTTGCAAACCATGGTAGCATAATAGCATCCCCATCAGAGTTAAACAGGCTACCTTGAATAACGTCATCCCTAGCAGAAAATGACAAGAATAGTTCGCGGTAACCTGTCAATAATATCAAGGGCTATCTGTGAGAATGTTATCCCCAACAGATAGATGACGTAAGCAATCGAGAGCAGCCCCGTTCCACTCAAAGACACCCAACCTTCGTAACGTCTCTAGCATGTGTCTTATTTCCAGTGTCTACTAATCTTTATCATGTCCATTCCACTACAATGCATGGACATGATAAAGAGGGGCATCTGTAGACACTCAAAAATTTCCTTGCCCCAATACGAACACTGTAGGAGGGTAAAACCGTCAATCAAATCAACCCCGGTACCGATACCAGGCTTCTAATCCAAATCTGGCCACCAATGCCGGTCATTCAGTTAAATTTGATCCCCAATATCGGTAAACCCAAATCTGATCCCCAATAATGGTAAACCTAAATTCGCCTCTAATTCCGGTAAACCTAAATCTTATCCCTAATATCAATAAACTCAAATTCGATCCCCAATATCGGTACTCCAGTCAAATCTGATCACGAATGTCGGTACTCCAGTCAAATTTGATCACCAATATCGGTACTCCAGTCAAATCTGATCTCTCATCGGACTGTCTATCCAGCTTTGATCTCCAATCGGACCTTATATCCAGCTTTGATCTCCAATCGGACCGTCTATTCAGCTTCGATCTCCAATCGGAATGTCTATCCAGCTCTGATCTCCAATCAGACAGTCTATCCAGCTCTGATCTCCAATCGAACCGTCTATCCAGCTCTGATCTCTAATCGAACCGTATATCCAGCTCCAATCTCTAATCAGACCGTCTATCCAGCTCCAATCTCTAATCAGACCATCTATCCAGCTCTAATCTCTAATCAGACCATCTATCCAGGTCCGATCTCCAATCGGACCGTCTATCTAACTCCGATCTCCAATCGGACCGTCTATCCAGCTCTGATCTCTAATCGGACCGTCTATCTAGTTTAATCTCCAATCGGACCATCAGTTCAAACCCCGATCTCAATATTGGGCCTTCAAGTCAGCCCCGGTATCAACCCAGGAGGCACGGGTCAACTTCGACATCAACCTAGGACATGTCGAGTCATCCCGGTCTTAATCCGGGAAGTGCAGTTCAGCCCCAGATATGACTCTGGGAAGCCAGATCCACCAAGGACCACCCCGGGAGGGGTAAAATGGTCATTTTATCAACTCTCAGTCGATTTGATCAAACTCAAACCGAATTGATTCCATCGAAGTCAGAATGAACCATAACGACGATCCCGAGTGCAAACAGCGCAAGACAGCTCAACGGATAAACTGCGAGGAATCGAAGACCTGGTTATGAACCCATCTTCTGGGACTCAGAAAATGTTTTATCCCAAGTCATTGAGACAATCTCGGTGAGGGCTTTCTGAAAAGGTATCGCACGCCTCAAATGGACGCTCCGATCAAAAGTTAGAAAGTTTCGACTTCGACTGGGCTTTGTTCGGAGTGCACGTACTTTGAGACAACGAAACCCGGCACCGGGGGCCCCACCAGGGGAGACGCACCTCTACCTGCGGCAGCAGAAGGTAGAGTGGAGGCTCCCTGGCCTACAAATAAAGGTGCCCCCTTCATTTCAAAAAAATCAGAAACGCAACGAAGCTCAGCCAGTTCAATTTTCAGACTTTTACACCTCTTCCAAACCCAAATATTTTCACTCTAACACATAGATATACCCATATACTACCACATATCAGAAAACCACCGATAGATTTGGACGTATAGAGCCTGTGATTTGGCAAAAAGCCCGTGTAGCAGTCCATTGTAAGTATTTTCACGATCAGAAAGTGAATATTACTTCTTCATACTTTTATACACTTGCACGTTAAGTTTCTTTTTCTAACAATGCCCAGAACTTAGTTCCCTATCCGTTTTCATCAAAATTTGGTATATTTTTGTACATAAACTGATTTTCTGGCATTTCTACAACTCGGATTGATGATCCGTCAGCTCCAGCAGCTTCGATGCACTAGCACACAAGTTCTGGCAACTTCGCCGGACTGGGTTATCTTTCCAGTCTGGGTTTGGCCCTTTTTTGTATATATTTAACTGTATATATACTAACATTTCAATTCTGTCAAGCCCGGATGCCAAATCCGAGGTAGTTTACCGCTTTTATATATATTTACGCATATATAAGCGATTTTCACCATAACTGGGTTCTCTTCTTAGTATTGGTTGACTATATTTCTGTCAATATATATATATATATATATATATATATATATATATATATATTTCAATTCCAGTCCGGGCACCGGCGTTAAAATCCATCGCCCTTTATATTGTTTTTGCACTCTTCGCCATACTGGGTTATCTCCCAAGTCACTGGTTGACTACTTTTTTACAATTTATATTCCAGTCTGGCCTGGACTATTTCGTGGCCTTTATACTATTTTTGCCCACTTCACCAATACTGGGTTATCTTCCTAGTCCCTTGTTGACTAAATTTATGTATATTTACATTCCAGTTCGGCCTGGATCATTCTGTGGCCTTTTTACTGCTTTATATATATATATATATATATATATATATATATATATTTATGCAAATATAAGCAGCCTTCACCATCACTGGTCCTCTTTCCAGTCTTGGTTGACTATGTTTCTGCCCATATATATATATATATTTCAATTCCAGTCTGAGCACCGACATGAAAACCCATCGCTCTTTACAGCTTTTATATATATTTGTATATATATATATATATATATATATATATATATTGCTTCACTCACTTTTTATTCAAATGCTGCTTTAAATATTCATTTTATATAAATTGGCACTGACATATCTGCAGGCAGACTAGATTTATTTAAATCTCGCCAATTCTAGTTTTCAAACAGTTCAAAACCTCCAGACTGAACCGGGAAGCTAGAATGGCTTAGATTTCCTTAAATCTAGCTTTGTTTCCAGTTTCAGCTTCAAAAGCAACCTCTCGTCCCTTAGATCGCTATCTAGTGGGAACGAGATGCTTCGACCGTGCGGATCAGGATTTATTGAATGAATCCTCGGTTCTGGCAATATTGGGATATTTATTTATTTCTAAACAAATTTGAACTGTGCAAGTTTTGGCTACTCATATGTGAGCCTAAAAATCGTGGGATTCACGATCAAAACGATCTGAATCTAATTTCCACGATGGACAAACTCCGATTTACAAATGTACCCTGCCAGTTTTTCTGCAAAAAATATGCATGTAAACAGACCTTAAAACGGTTCTCCGGATTTAAGGTCTCAATATAATAAAAAATGTTAATTGTCGTGTCAGCGTCCCTCCGATAGTTTTCATACCCATGAGGAGACCGACACTTGTATATTCTGTTGTCGAGGATGCTTCGCAGCCAGACAAATCACCATTCACATACAGCCTTAAGGCTATAAAGATAAAATTGGAAGTATCAACAGACTTCAATTCCTATGGCAGCGTAAGGGTTTGATAAACCAGCTTTCAAAACATCATTTTCAAATAAATTAAAAGAAAAGATTTTCAAAGAAAATCAAATTAAATGCTTTTGCAAATAAAATCAAAGACTGATTTTCAAATCAAATCAAACCATTCGTATATAGGTTCAACGAAGTAAAGCACTACTTTCAATCAATCAAATCAATAGGCCCAATTTTCAAACAGCATTCATTCACGCATTCCAGTTTTTAAAGGGAAATATTAAAAAGATGTGGCACCATGTTTACACGGGAGTCGTGGAGTGCCTAACACCTTTCCCACACTTAACCAAGCCCCCGAGCTCAAAACTATGTTTTCAAAGATCAAGTTTCGACAGTGTCCAGCAATTGGGCCTCTTTCAAACAAAACTCGGTTGAGTTAGTACAACCATTTCAAATCTACCAACTGGCGACTCTGTAAAACGGTCAAATCGTCGACACAATACATGGTGGCCTTTCTCTTAAAAAACCCTTCAAAACCTTTTTCTTAAATTAAAAGAGTGAGGGTAGAGAGAACTTAGGAAAAGAGATTAAAAGATCCGGGTTGTGACCCGACTAGCTGATTTTTTAAACCAACGTCGACAGTATACTTTGGAAACGATCTTATTTATTTATTAATAAAATTATTCATTTATTAAAGGCATTTAATTATCTACATGATGTTGTTTTTATAATATGTAAATAACTCATAGTTTTAAGCAATGCTTTTAGAATCATAATGTTAATCATGCTAATGAGATCTAAATTCTTAAAAAGCTTAAAACTAAAATAGTTCTCAATCGTTGGATTACTAAATAAGGTATTATTAAATTCGGATAGATTGGTACATATGTTGCTTGCTCATTGGATGAGGATGATTGATCTCATGATCATTTGTGTGGAGACACTAAAGCAAGTATGTAGGTGCTTATTGGAGAATAACTTCACTTAACATGACTCGCTATAGAATACCTAATAGAGTTTTACTTGTCTGTCAATAGGAATTCCTAATGTGATATTAGTTACAAGTGATCCTTGGACTTGAGATCATCATAGTATCTTGTGTGTAACGAATTATACTTTGACTTATTCCTTAAGACCCTTAGGGTATGTCAAAAGGGATGCTTAGGTGTAATAAGTTATATATGGAGATAATGAATGATCAATAAAGAATCTACCGCTTCTAGTAAAAGAAGATATATGTCCTATATGATTCGTTAAATGATAACCCATGAATCCTTGGCCAAGGTGGAATGAAATTAGAAAGGAATTTCTAATTTGCATTATTTGGAGTTGTGCATTTTCTGATCGAAATACATATAATTAAATAAAATAAGACTTGACAGTAATTCTATGTCTTATATTTAATTGGGACATTGTATGGTGGAAGGATTGAATTGTACGGTAACTATTAACTCAAAGATTCTTTTATGATTAATGTTGAAATCTATATTATCTAGAAAGTCGTTGATCGCTAGGGAGGCTTATCTCTATTGTAGAATAAATATTATTTATTTAAATAGATTATTAGTTTAAGTTATTTATTTAAATAAGATTAGAATTGTTCTAATTGATTTTTTCACAACCGATTTAATATGGATAACCTAAAGGGTCACACCATAAAAAGAATAATAATTATTTAAGAAGGTAATGACATAATCGTAATAATATGTTAAGTGTAATTAATTTAATCTATGGTAATAGAATAAATTAAATAGCTTAATGTTTATTATTTAATATTTTGGAAATATTAAATATAAATTATTAAGAGGAGTCTCACTAATATTATTACAATTATTATTATTTTAATTTCTAAAGGAGATTAGGAATTAATTTAATATTAGTACTCATTTATTCATAATAAGATTAGGAGGCAAATTAATTAAAAAAATTTAATTAATTATTTTCAATGGATTGGGAAGCCTAATTAATTAAAGGAGTTTAATTAATTAAATGAAAAGCTATTTCTAATTGGATTAGAAGGGTTGACCAATATCTATATAAGAGGAGTCTTAAGTTAGATATCAGTTGATGAAATTTTAATTGTTGGAGAGTACTCCTTTTCTATAGAGAATAGAAAACTAGGGTTTAGTCAACCACCCTCCTTCTTGAACAATTCCTCTTCCTTGGTGGATCACCTCTAGAGGCCAAATATTTGGGTGGCTAACGTTGATCAAAGGAAGGAATTAATCCCATAAATTCAAGGAGAGCGCGAAGGATAAGGAGTTGAACTCATACATGTGGAAGCTTTGTTCTACAAGGGTATGAATCTAATCCCCTTCTATTTCATTTTAATTAATAACTGTGCATAAAGGATGATTCGGGTAATTGGTTTGTAGAAAAATTTTAAACTCTGATATTACCATGATTCCGCTATTTTTGCAATTTGATTGCGCCATGATTTCATACAAACCTAACAGTGGCATCAAAGCCAAACCTTTATATGAGTTATTAATTATTTTGATTTGATATATATACTGATATATGTTTTGAACAATTTAATTAGGCATAATATTTAGCTAGGAATTAAGTTTTTGGAGAAGAACTGCACAATTCACGAACAAAAAAATCGGACACTGCCCAGCGGCGCTTTAGCACCGGTCACAGGCCTTACAACAGCGCCGACTCCGTATCTCTAGTGTTGATGTGGCGCTGCAGCGCCTGAAGCGCCTGAAGCCAGTACTTCAGCAGCGCCAGCTCCGTGTCTCTGATACTGACGTGGCACTGCAGCGCTTAAAGCTAGTACTTTAGCAGCGCCGCAGCGCCAGCCAACTGTCACTTGTTTTGGTGACATAGCGCGGCAGTGCCGACTGCTAGTTCACAAGCAGCGCTGCAGCGCCACCCCACTAGAAATAAAAATTTATTTTAGATTATTTTTTAAAATTAAGATAAAAGATTTATTTTAATTAAAAATTAAAATTAAATATTTTTTCTGTAATTCCAGATTAATAAAGGAGTTTATTAGATTTGGAATTGGATTGAAATAAAGATGTTTATTTTAATTAGAATTGGATTTAATGCTAACTAATTAGAGTTGAAATTGGATTCCATGATAACTAATTAGAGTTGAAATTGGTTTCCGAAACTAACTAGGATTGCCCATTAAATCGATATCAATGTATATATTAAATATTTTATTTATTGATGCATATGGTGATATGTATGAAAATAAATGGGGTTGATTATGGACTATTGACCAATGTGTATGGATTCTATTTTAGTTGAATGCTTGAATGAATGGGTTTTATTAAATGGTGTTTGCGTACCTCGTCTTCTCTAATTTTTTCTTGATATAAAATTCTATCTCCCTCCTATGTACTTCCCCTTGACTGTTGATTAAGGTTTCTATTTAAATTAAATAGTTTCTGTTATAGGACTAGTTAGAATTATCTTGAAGAATTGGAGAACAAGGAGCAAGGAGCGCTTGAAGACCCATTTGTATAAAGCCTGGGTTTAAATATAATAGTTATGTTTAAATTTAACTCTTACACTCATAGGTTTGACCTTTTGGTTCACTTGGTGGCTCTAGTGAACCAAACTAGAATAAAAGTCCATAATCAATCCGGGTAGAATATAATATTCTATATGTGCATGCTAGTATTATATATATATATATATATATATATTATTTTATGCAAGTATGCTTCGCATGTTTTAATAAAATGACGCGTATTTTATATATATATATATATATATATATATATATATATGTGTGTGTGTGTGTGTGTGTGTGTGTGTGTGTGTGTGTACATGCGCGCTAAACAAGATGAGACTAATAATAACAAACCCCTCAAAGAAATTATTTTTAAGTCTAAAGCGTTCAAAGATATTTAGAATATCGAACGTCGCCTTCTAGCATGATAAAATTAATAGAGTATTAAATATTTAATATGAGTTTGTTGTGTTATCCACAATGCAAGTATTAAGTACTTAAGATGTTAATTTATCACATTTGATGCTTATAAAGAAAATTAAACAATATTGTTTTATTGTGCTATCCACAAGGACAATAAATATTTTTTGAATATATGTAAGTGCTAGGTTGAACTTAACTCATATAATTTTGATTCGGATATGCTACCACTTGATCAAAATAATCTGAGAGGCAAAATAAAGGAGTTACATATTGATGTAATTGGCAAAGAGTTGTCTACATATTTATTTAAATATAGTTTGTTGTGCTATCCACAAGGCTATATACATTTAAAATAGGATCCTTATTCTCACTAGCAAATCTTTAATTATATTTTGCCGAACTATATAAGTGAGGGTAATATAGTTTGAAGAAAATAGTGGGAGATACCAATTTAAAATAAGACCTAACTTATCTTGGTATGTAAATAATTAATTAAATGAATGTTTCCTAAAATGTTGTCTTTTCACATGCAAAAATTTAAAAATATCAAAATCAATAATTTCACTACGTAGCATACTTGATGTTAACAAACTAACCGGATCGAATTACACGGACTGGTTAAGGAATTTGAGAATAGTTCTCACTGCTGAAAAGATTTCTTATGTCCTAAATTCACCTGTCCTTGGAACTGTTCCAGAAATAGCCTCTGAGAAAGAGATTGCCACTATTGTAAAGTAACAAGATGATGCATCTGTGGCTCAATGCATCATGCTAGCATCCATAAATAACGAGCTTCAGCGTCAGCATGAAAACATGGATGCTCCTACTATGTTGCTTCACCTCAAGGAGTTGTATAGTGAACAAAGTAGGACTGCTAGATATAATATATCTAAGGAGCTCTTTCGATCTCGGATAACCGAGGGCACTGTCGTTGAGACTCATGTCCTAAGGGTGATCAATCTGATTGAACGTCTTGGACAGCTTGTGTTCTTCATGGATGGGGAGTTGAGTCAAGACTTAGTCTTGCAGTCACTCCCTGAGACCTTCTCACAATTTATTGTGAATTTTCACATAAATAAGTTGCATGTTAGCTTGCCTGAATTACTTAATATTTTGAAAACTACAGAAGGTCACTTCCCATCCAAGAAGAACTATGTCTCAATAGTGGATGATTCTTCCAAGAAAAGGAAGAGGCCCAAGGTATCTTCTGAAAAGAAGAAATCTAAGAATGCTAAGGGCAAGGTGAATAGGAAGGAACAAAAGAAACCTGATCCAGATAGTAAAGGAATGTGCTTCCATTGCAATAAGCAGGGTCACTGGAAGAGGAACTGCAAGGATTTCCTTGCAGAACAAAAGCAGAAGAAGCTTGCAGAAGCTTCAAATCCTAATCAAGGTTTGTTTATGATTGAAATTAATTTTTCAAAAAGTCAAAATTCTACTTGGATATTGAATATCAGCTGTGGTTCTCACGTATGTAATACTTTGAAGGTACTGGTCAGAAGTAGAAAGCTGAACAAGGATGAGGTTGTCCTACGAGTGGAAAATGGAGCAAAGGTTGCTGCATTAGCTGTAGGCACTTATTGTTTAGCACTGCTTACGGGCAAGTCCATTAACTTGAATAATTGTTATTTTGTTCCGAATATCATTAGAAACATTATTTCTATTTCTATAATAGATATGGATGGATTTGACATTATAATAAGGAACAACAGTTGTTCTATTTATAATAACAATGTTTTATATGGTATTGGTAATTTGCGAAATGGACTTTACATACTTGACTTGCATGAAAATATATTTTAAATAGAACAAACTAAGAAAAGGAAAAGAGATGATGTTAATTATACCTATATGTGGCACTGTAGACTCGGTTATATTAATGAAACAAGATTATCCAAGTTGCATAAGGATGAGCTCTTAGAGCTATCTGATTATAAATCATATCCAACTTGTGAATCTTGTCTCATGGGTAAAATGACTAAATCTCCTTTTAGTAAAAAAGGAGAATGAGTTACAGAGTTGTTAGTGTTGGTTCACACAGACGTTTGTGGACCTATGACAATGAATGCACGGGGAGGGTATTCTTATTTTATTAATTTCACTGATGATCACTCAAGATTTGGATGTGTATTTAATGAAATACAAATATGAATCATTTGAAAAGTTCAAAGAGTTCAGAAGTGAAGTAGAAAAACAAACTGGCAAAAGTATAAGATTCTTTGATCAAATCGAGGTGGAGAATACTTAAGCGGTGAGTTTCTCAATTGTCTCAAAGATAATGGTATAATCTCACAATGGACTCCAGCAGGAACACCACAGTTAAATGGAGTATCTGAAAGGAGAAATCGAACATTGTTGGACATGGTTCGTTCCATGATGAGTTTTACTGATCTTCCAATTTCCTTCTGCGGTTATGCCCTCGAAACAGATGCATACCTACTTAACAAGGTGCCTACCAAATGAGCCCCAAAGACCCCATATGAGATATGGAAAGGGAAGAAATCAAATCTTAAGCATATTAAGACTTGGGGTTGTCCAGCTTATGTCAAAAAGTTTGAAAATGATAAGCTACTAACTAAATCCGACAAGTGTAGATTTGTGGGATACCCTAAAGAAACACGAGGGTATTATTTCTATCATCCAACTGATCAAATGGTGTTTGTTATAAAACATGTTGCTTTCTTGGAAAAGGAGTTTATCCATGAAGAGGTCAGTGGGAGTAAGATATATCTTGAAGAAGTTCAAGAACCACAAATTACTATAGATCAAAGTCAAGTACCTAACCAAGTGGATGAACCTATTGTACAACACCCTATTCGTAAATCTAGAAGAGTACCGAAGATACCTGATAGGTATGGATTTGTCATAGAGGATGACGATGAGGTACACATCATGAATGATGACGATCCATTGAATTACGAACAGGCTATGAGTAATAAAGACTCAGAGAAATGGCTAAAAGCCATGAAATCCGAGATGGACTCCATGGATGAGAACCAAGTATGGACTTTGGTTTCACCACATGAAGGCATTAATCCAATTGGGTGTAAATGGGTCTTTAAAAGAACGACTGGAGCGGATGGCAAGGTTGAGACCTATAAGGTTCTACTGGTTACAAAAGGTTTCAAACGAAGACAAGGAGTTAACTATGATTAAACATTCTCACCAGTAGCTATGCTCAAGTCCATTCAGATTTTGCTTGCGATTGCAGCTTATTACGACTATGAGATCTGGCAGATGGACGTGAAAACGGCCTTCCTCAATGGGAAACTTGAGGAGGATGTGTATATGACACAACCATAGGGATTTTTTTCAAAGGTTGGAACAAATCCAGTCTGTAAGTTGCAACGATCCATTTATGGATTGAAGCAAGCTTCTCGTAGATGGAACATTTATTTTGATGAGACAATCAAAGAGTTTGATTTTATTAAAAACGAGGATGAATCATGTGTGTATAAGAAGGTTAGTGGAAGCATTGTTTCATTCCTTGTATTATATGTTGATGATATATTACTGATATGGAATGATATTCCTATGCTACAATCAATCAAAATCTAGTTATATAAACACTTCTCCATGAAGGACTTGGGAGAAGCATCCTATATTTTGGGAATAAAGATCTATAGAGATAGATCTAAAAGGATGCTTGGCTTATCACAAGGAACATACATTGACTCGATGCTAAAGGGGTTTAGCATGGAAGATTCCAAAAGAGGTCTCATACCGATATGCCATGGGATCCCGGATTTACCTCAAGTTTTTGGAGGAGTTTGCAAGAACATATGGGAACACAATTAAGATTAAGTATAGCTTATCATCCTCAAACAGACGGACAAAGCGAAAGGACAATACAAACTCTAGAAGATATCATTCGAGCTTGTGTGATGGATTTTAAAGGGAACTGGGATGATCATTTGCCTCTGGTGGAATTTGGGTACAACAATAGCTACCATGCTAGTATAGGTATGCCGCCGTACAAGGCATTGTATGGGAGAAAATGTAGAACACCTCTTTGCTGGGATGAAGTCGAAGAACGTAGTTTTTTAGGACCGAAATTGGTGCAACAAACTGTAGAGATTGTTAAATTAATACGTATGCGGTTGATAACAGCCCAGGATCGTTAGAAAAAGTACGCGGATCAGCATAGACAAAAGAGGGATTTTAAAGTCGAGTCATATATGTTTCTAAAAGTGTCTCCATGGAAGGGAAAGATTCGTTTCGGAAAGAAAGGAAAATTGAACCCTCGTTTTATAGGACCATTTGAGATTTTAAGGAAAGTAGGTGAATTAGCGTATGAAGTAGCCTTGCCTCCAGAATTGGAACATGTGCATAATATATTACATGTGTCAGTTTTGCGACAGTATAAAGCAGACTATAAACATATGATAGAATACGAACCGATTCAGTTTGAGAAGGACTTAACTTATGAGGAGATTCCTATTCAGATACTAGATAGAAAGGAGCAAGTTTTACGAAATAAGGTAATATCTTCAGTAAAGGTATTGTGGAGAAATTATAATGTTGAAGAAGCAACATGGGAGTTAGAAGAGAAAATGAAAATGAACTATCTGCAGTTGTTTGAATAGTTTGTTTTGTGATTCCGGGGACGGAATCTTTATAAGAGGGGAAGAATGTAAGAACCTGAAAATTTCTTATAATTTCTGTTATAATAATATATGAAAATAGTGAATAAATTTTATTATTATTATTATTTATTTGCTATGTGAGAATGGAAATGTTAATTAAGTAAGACATCTAGTTGTGTATTAATATATAGATATTATGTGTATATATTTATTTAGTGATAAGGATATATTGAGGTGATCAAATAATGGTGAAGTAGTAAATATATATTGTGAATATATATTTATTATTTATATGTTAAGGAAGGGAAGTATGTGCTCATATGGTGATAAATATATAGTATGGCTATATATTTATTATGTGATAATAAAACCTAAGGGAAATAAAATGTTTATATAATATATTTATACACTCATTGTGTGTGGGTATGAAATTGATATAATTAATTTGAGGAATAGGAAAAAGGAGGCTTAAGTATATATGAATGTATATATATACTTTATCCAAGAGCATTAAAATTAATTGCTAATAAACTTATTTTAATGAGGTTATTATTTATATAATCTTAAGAACTAAATAAATTCATAATTGAATTTGTGTGATATGAAATGATATTATATATTTTCTAATAGCATGAGTTAGTAAATAAATTGCATGTGCATGGTGTATGATGTATCACATATTTATTTGATTTTATTAAATAAATATGTGAGTAACCCTAATAGTTAATATTTTGTTTGAAAATATATAATTTATTTATTTATCATAATGGGTAATAATTTTATATGTTCCAAGAGGGAAAATATTTAAATTGGGGAAAGTAGTAACTTGATACCTTTAAATTGGAGTTACTAATTTTGGGAGTAACTAATAAAGATAAATTATGAATTAAACTAATTGGATATTAATTAATTTGGGAGAGTCTAATTACTATAGTACCCATGTACTATTGTAAACTTAATTCCCAAGCCAATTTCTCCCTAAGTTGCCGTGTGTGTGTGTGTAAGGAGAAGAGGAGTAAAGACTACACCATTGCTAAGCTTAGGCACCAAGGAAATTGACTTAGAAAATTATTCAAGTCTTCTTCTTCTCTTCTTCCAAAAACCGTGGCCTTCTTCTCCAAAGTGGGTGGAGTTTTTGAACTTTTTCAAAATGATTAAGTGAAGGAATTTTGTGTTTGAGCAAGCTTAGATAGATTGGAGCCAAAGATTAGAGTTAATTAAAGGATATCAAGATTGGAGTACTTGGAGATAAGAAGTTTAAGGTATAAAATCCTTATTGAATTTGAATTTTAATGAAAGATATGTAATGGGGTGATTTTATTTGTTAAACTTCATTTATTAGAAGTTTAGTAGTATATGATGTAAATTATAATGGGTTTTCATTGTATTTAATCTATGTTGATTCATGTATGTATAATACGGGAGTAGTATGGTTTTAATATCAAGAGAATTAAAAAAAATTGGTTTTTGTTAGTAAACTTTAGTTTACTAAAGTCCATTTATTTTATTTTATATTGTATTTGAATTGTGTATGGATTTATAGATATAGAGACTTGGTGGATAGGTTGGAGTTGTGGGATGACATAAGGATGAAATAGAGGAAAAATTACTAACAAATAGCTAAGATAGGGAATTAAATGGATATTGTATCCATTATGTTTGACAAATGGTCATAACGAACAAACTCGGACAAAAACTTAATATTTAACGAAGTCGACACTTGGAACAAGTCTTATTATATTAATAGAGGCTTAGTTAGTAAGTCTGGTTGAATTGCATTATGGCGACTTTTGAGAGTTAAACGGAAAGTTAAAAAATCTGTGCAAACAGTCAATTGGGGCACCCTGTTTGGACTGTTTAATATACCTGAATATCAGTGTTGATATTTTTTAAAAATACTTTGCCATACCATGTACAACATATCCAAAAATCAGATTAATCGGAGTTACGAGCAGCGCGGTACAAATTCGCACAGTAGCTGTTGGACCACACGAAACTGCAGAAGCAGCAGGGCACTGCAGCAGCTGGCCGCGCACGGGCGCTGCAAGCTGCTGCTGCTGATGCAGTTGTGCAGGGGCAGTTTGTGGCGTGTTTTGATGGGTTTTCGTAAACTTTTTTGGCGGTTTGATTTTTTATAAAAATACTACGCCATGAGGTCTATACTATACCAAAAATTCACTATTATACGGCTTGTGGTTTGAGAATTAAAAATAGGCGAATAGATATGTCATAACTAAAAATTGGGCGACGACGAACGTCGACGCGTCGAGCGATTTTGACGTTTGATGTTCCGAATTGCGTTCCGACAAAGTTCTAAGCCATAATAAAACTAATAAAGTCTTACGAGGCGAGTTATGACCGAAAATGATATTTTATGCCAAGAAACTAACTTTCGGGCATAATTTAAGCAATATAAATATGTAGTAAATATAAAGTTACATATTTAGACAAAATAAAAACTCACGTTGCCTATAAAATTATTTTGAGAGACAAAATAAACCGAGGGACCTTTAAAAATTCCTATAAATCATAAAAATGATATTAAGAGATTTTTGAAGCCCAAAATGACCTTTTTGAGCCAAGCAACATGTAACGGTCTATATATATATATATATATAGGGGCTTAATCCATAGCAACCGGTTGCTAGGGGTACTATTCAGCAACCATAATCTCCACCATTGATCAATAAAATTAAGGGCTGAAGATTGGAAATAAAAAGGTCCAGCCGCTACTCTTAGTAGCGGCTGTTACATCAACTTTTTCAGCATAACAATTTACCAAAATATCCCTCATTATTAATATTATATTAATTATTTTCAACCGGCCGCTACTAAAAGTAGCGGCTGACTCTCTCTCTCTCCTCCTTATATATGCACTCTCTCTCCTCTTTATATATTATAAAAATATATATTATATATTATATATTATATATATAATATAATATATAATATATATTATATAATATATCAACCGGTTCTCTACTCTCTCTCCTCTTTATATATTATATATTATATTCTATAATTATTATAATATTCTTTTGACATTATTATATTATCATAAGAAAAATAATTTTATCAAAATATTAAGTGTCTTTTAAAATATTAAGATGTAATAATTTAAAAATATTAATAAATATTTTGGTATGAGAATATTTTTATTATAACAATATTAATAGTCTTTTTTTAATGTATGTAGTACGAAATTATAAATTTTAAGACATATTAAAAAAATTTATAATTTTTATAAATTATAAATTTATAATTTTTAAAAAATTTTAATATTTATAATTTATAAATTTATAAATTTTAAGACAAATTTTACAATTTTTAAGACAAATTTTAAGACAAATTTTTAATATTTATAATTTATAATTTATAAATTTATAATTTTAAGACAAATTTTTAATATTTATAATTTATAATTTATAAATTTATAAATTTTAAGACAAATTTTATAATTTTTAAGACATTATAATTTTATAAATTTTAAGACATTATAATTTTATAAATTTTAAGACATTATAATTTTAAGACATTATAATTTTTAAGACATTATAATTTTATAAATTATAAATTTTATAAATTTATAATTTTTAAGACATTATAATTTTATAAATTTATATATTTTAAGACAAATTTTATAAATTTATAATTTATAAATTTATAATTTATAAATTTATATAATATAGAATATAATATATAATATATAAAGAGGAGAGAGAGTAGAGAGCCAGCCGCTACTAAGAGTAGCGGCCGGTTGATATATTATATAATATATTATATATTATATATTATATATATAATATATATTTTTATAATATATAAAGAGGAGAAAGAGTGCATATATAAGGAGGAGAGAGAGAGAGAGTCAGCCGCTACTCTTAGTAGCGGCCGGTTGAAAATAATTAATATAATATTAATAATGAGGGATATTTTGGTAAATTGCTATGCTGAAAAAGTTGATGTAACAGCCGCTACTAAGAGTAGCGGCTGGACCTTTTTATTTCCAATCTTCAGCCCTTAATTTTATTGATCAATGGTGGAGATTATGGTTGCTGAATAGTACCCCCTAGCAACCGGTTGCTATGGATTAAGCCCCATATATATATATATATATATATATATATATATATATATATATATATATATATATATATATATATATAGTAAATGCGAATATTTGTAAACTGAGAAATTAAAGGTTTTTAAATGAAGCAATTATCTGAGCGACTTGTGAACGAATAAAATAATATAAAAATTATTATTATTCCAGAAATAAGTTAGTAAGTTAAACTTTACTATAAAAGCTAAATATGAGCTTTTTACAAACCTGAATTTGCGAAATAAGTTTTAAAATATTCGTGAAGTGTTATATTCAAGGTTTAAGTTCAAATATATAAAGTATTTACATATTAGTATTGTAAGGAACCATTAAATAGTAATAAATAGTTAAAATGAAATAAATTCCTAATGAAATCAAGGTGGAATTTGAAATTGGAGTAAATAATGTCAGTTATTTGAACTAATAATTATTAATGATAAATATACATGCATGTTTATAGTATATTTTAATATCTAACGTGAGTATGTATGCAAATATAATTCCGTAGGAATTGTGGGGTGACTCTAAATTAAATTTTGTGTTAATCTCTGTCGACGTTGGAAAATTTAAGAAACACCGCGGGTCGGTTTATAACCCGATTTTTCTTAAATCGATCTTCCTAAGTTATCTCTACCCTTATTCTTTTTATTGCAAAAAAAGTTTTGAAGGGTTTTTAGGGAAAGAGATCAACATGTGCATATGTCGACGATTTGATTTGACTTAAACAGAGTCGCCAGTTGGTAGTTTTGAAAATGGTTGTACCAACTCAACCGAATTTGATTTGAAAAGAGGCCCAATTGCTGGACACTATCGAAACTTGATCTTTGAAATCGGAGTTTTGAGTTCGGGGCTTGGTTAAGTGTGGGGAAGGTGTTAGGCACCCCACAACTCCCATGTAAACACGGTACCACAATCTTTTCAATATTTCTCTTAAAACTAGAATGCGTGAGTGAATGCTTTTTGAAAATTGGGCCTTTTGATTGATTGATTAAAAGTTTTGACAGACTTCGTTGAACTTATATACGAAGGGTTTGATTTAATTTGAAAATCAGTCTTTAATTTGATTTGCAAAAAGCATCATTTAATTTGATTTGCAAAAGCTTTTGCATTGAATTGACAGTGATGTTTTGAAAGCTGGTTTTGTCAAACCCTTACGCTGACATAGGAATTGAAACACATCACCACTTTCAATTTTATCTTTATAGCCTTAAGGCTGCATGCAAATGGTGATTTGTTGGGCTGCGAAGCATCCTCGACCACAAACATATAAAGTGTCGGTCTCTTCATGGGTATAAAAACTATCGGAGGGACGCTGACACGACAATTCATATTTTCACTATGTTGAGACCTTAAATACGGATAACCGTTTTAAGGTCTGTGCATGTACATTTTACAAAAAAAACTGGCAAGATCCATTTGTAAATCAGAGTTTGTCCATCTTGGGAATCAGATTCTGATCAGTTTGATCATGAATCCCCCGATTCCTAGGCTCACATATGAGTAGCCAAAATCTTCACAATTTAAATTTGTACAGAAACAGATATATATACATCCTCACGTCGTAATGAAACCAAATATTCATCAGTAAATCCTGGCTGCGTGTGACCAAAGCATCTCGTTCCCACTAGATAGCGATCTAAGGGACGCGAGGTTGCTTTTGAAGCTAAAACTATAAAAATAACTAGATTTAAAGAAATCTCAGCCATTATAGCTTCCAGGTTCTGTCGGGACCTGTTTGAACCGTTGAAAGCTAGAAGTGGCGAGATTTGGATAAATCTAGTTCGCTCGCAGATATGTTAGTGCAAATTCATATACAAATGAATGTTAAATACAGCAGTTGAATAAATTGAATAAAGAAAAATATATAAAATTATATATATATATATATATATATATATAAAAGCTGTAAAAGGGCGATGGGTTTTCACTCGCAAGTCTGTACTGGAATTGAAATTTATATGTAGATATATATATTGACAGAAACGTAGTCAATCGAGACTGAAAAGATGACAAGTGATGATGAAAGCTGCTTATATATGCATAAATATATATAAAAACAGTAAGGGCGATGGGTTTTCACGCCTATGCCCGGACTGAATTAATATATATATATATATATATATATATATATATATATATATATTGATAGAAGTGTAGTCAACCAATACTGGTACGAAGACCAGTTATGGTGAGAGTCGCTTATATCTGCGTAAATATATATAAAAGCGGTAAACTACCTCGGATTTGACATCTGGGCTTGACATAATTGAAATGCTAGTACATAAACAGTTAAATATGTACAGAAAAAGGCCAAACTCGGACTGGGAAGACAACCCAGTCTGGCGAAGTTTGCTAAAACGGTGTGTGCTAGTGCATTGAAGCTAATGGAGCTGACGGATCGTCAATCCGAGTTGTAGAAATATTGAAAATAGAGTTTATGTACACAAATGTATCAATTTTAGATGAAAACGGCCACAAAACTAAGTTTCGGGCATATTTAGAAGATAAAACTTTATGTGCTGGTGCAAAACAGTGCAAAGTAGTAGTATTGACTTGCTGATCGTAAAAATACTTACAATGGGCTGCACTACGGGCTTTTTGCCGAATCGTAGGCCTTAAACGTCCAAATCTACTGGTGGTTTTTTGATATGTGATAGTATATAGGTATATCTATGTGTTGGTGTGAAAATATTTGAGTTTGGAAGAGGTGTAAAAGTCAAAAAATCAGTCGGGCAGGGAAACTTTCTAACTTTTGATCGGAGCGTCCGTTTGAGGCGTACGATACCTTTCAAAAGTTAGAAAGTTTCCCTCGCCGAGAGTGTTGCAATGACATGGGAAAAAACATTTTCTGGGTCCAGGAAGACGGGTTCATAACCAGGTCTTCGATCCCCCATAGTTTATCCTTTGAATTGTCATGCATTGTTGCCACTCAGGATCGTCGCTAGGGTTCATTCTGACTTTGGCGGCATCGATTTGGCTTGAGTTTGACCAAGTCGGTTGAAAGTTGGTAAAATAACCGTTGTACCCCTCCCGGGGCTGCTAGTAGTGTCAGCATGGTCGCTGGTTGACTTTCGGGAGCTGATTCTAAGATTTGGATCCCAGTCGAGTCTTTTGACCTCAGGGTTGTCTCTGAGGCTGACGTGGTCATTCCAGGTTTTGCTATAGAGTTGTTGCGAGGCTTCAAGATGATGTCTGAAGTTGGCCTGATGTCCTGGGTTGAGACCAGGGATGATTGGTACCTCCCGGGTTGCTGTCGGGGCTGATTGATACCTCCCGAGTTAATACCGGGGCTGATTGGTACCTCCCGAGTTGAGACCGGGATTGAGCTTGATGATCCAATTGACTGTCGGAGCTTGATTAATGGTTCAATTGACTGTTAGAGCTTGATTGATGGTCCGATTAACTGTCAGAACTTGATTGATGGTCCGATTGACTGTCTGAACTTGATTGATGGTTCGATTGACTGTCGGAACTTGATTAATTGTCCAATTGACTGTCAGAACTTGATTAATGGTCTGATTGACTGTCGAAACTTGATTGATGGTCCGATTGACTGTCGAAACTTGATTATCGATATTGGGAATCAGATTTGGGTTGATTGATGATTTTACCCTTTTACTGGATGAGTATTGGGGCAAGGAAAATCTCGAGTGTCTACAGATGCCCCTCTTTATCATGTCTATATAATGTAGTGGAATGGACAGGATAAAGATTAGTAAACACTGGGAATAGAAAATGCTAGAGTCATTTCGAAGGCTGGGCGTTCTGAAGTAGAATGGGGCTACTTTTTGCTGTGTGCGTTATCACTTGGCTGGGGATGACGCCGTGTTGTATAGCCCTTGATGGTATTAGGGAGTTACCATGAACTACCTCTGTCATTTTCTACTGGGGATGACATTATTCACGATAACTGGTTTGACTCTGATGAGATTGGTGGAGTTAAGCTTTCATAAATTTTTTCGTCTTGATCTGTTAGGGAAGATGTTCTATGCGATAGCTTCGCAGATTCTGGTTGATACTACCTCAATGATCCCTTTTGAGGATGTGTATAACAGATTCCATCAGTTGTGATGGACTGTTATAATTGTTTCATTGCCAGATCTTTTCTATTGCTTGGCTGGGGTTAAGCCGTCAGTTGAAGCGTCATTGGGGTTGAGCCAATGATTGGACTGTATTTCAGTCTGTACCCAAACTTCGCTGGGGCTAAACCAACGGCTGAAACTGACTTTGGTAGGAACCCGAACTTCGCTGGGGCTGACCCAACGACTGAAACTGCTTTGGTCAGTACTCGAACTTTGCTGGGGCTGAGCCAATGACTGAAACTACTTCGGTCAGTACCCGAACTTCGTTGGGGCTGAGCCAACGGCTGAAACTACTTTGGTTAGTACCCAAACTTCACTTGGGCTGAGCCAACAGCAGACATTGACTTCGATCAGAACCTGAACTTCGCTGGGGCTGAGCCAACGACTAAAATTGCTTCGGTCAGTACCCAAACTTCACTGGGGCTGAGCCAATGGCTGGCATTGACTTCGGTCGGAACCTGAACTTCGTTGGGACTGAGCCAACGGCTGAAATTGCTTCGGTCAGTACCCGAACTTCGCTGGGCTGAGCCAACGGCTGAAATTGCTTCGGTCAGTACCCAAACTTTGCTAGGGTTGAGCCAACGGCTGACATTGACTTCAGTTGGAACCTGAACTTCGCTGGGGCTTAGCCAACTGCTGAAATTGCTTTGGTTAGTACCCGAACTTCACTGGGGCTGAGCCAACGACTGAAACTACTTCGGTTAGTACCCGAACTTCAAAAAACGATAATTTTTGGTAGTTTTGAGCAATTCTTACGCAATTGTTTCATAGTTTGATCTATTGATCCTCGGACAGGGCTCCGAGATGAATATCAAGGGTCCTCGGGTAATTTTCCTTTCCATCAGGATTACACTGAACGCAGGATTTCTGGACAAACCGCTCAATAGCGTAGCGATTTCTCTTTAGATTTGACTTGGCAGCCCGTTTAAACTCTATTTTGACTCAAACCGAATAGAGCTCGGGGGGAGTGGGACCCACCTGGGCTGCCATAGGTAGAGGTGCGACAGCCGCAGGTGGAGCTGCGACTACCCATCTTATTTAATGTGCTGTGGGATTTTTCATTTTGCAAGTTTCCCGTTTGAGCAGCGAAAGGATTTTCGTCTTTTTTTTTTCAGATCTACGGAGTTCTGGCAGTCGGATTCTGAATTCGTCAGTACTACACGTTCAGTGCAGCGCAGGTAATGTTTTACATCCTTCTTTCTAAGTTTTTAACTATTAAAAGCATGTGATCCACCTAGGATGCTTTTAAACGTAATGTATGAAAAATATATGTCTATATGACCTGTGAAAATTTTTATGTCTACATATGTATGTATATTTTACTGTGATGCACAATTGGATGTAAAAAAATTCAGGTTCTGAGACAGTCAATTTTTTCACTTTTTGATCAATCTAATCATCCTTTTTGAGACCTAGCGAGCCCGGACTTTCAACTAAAAATGCCTATGGTATTTTAGAGACCATGTGAGGCTGGGTTTTTATTTATTCCAGTAAATATGAACTGTTTCTATTTTTTGGGTAGGTGTGCTACTATATGGCCACCTAGACATGCCTGTGTGTATGTGGACAGTCCATTTTACAAAGGAGACTCTGGCAAAATTTTTCCAAAATCTTATGTTTTGAAAAGCATGCATTTTTGACTCTGTGGGGAGTTTTTTACTGACCCAATGCAGGTTTTGGGCCTCTGGGATCTTAAAAACATGCAGTTTTGACTATACGGGGTAGTTTTGATGGACCCATGCATGTTTTAGGATTTAGATATGTATGCTGGATTCATTGATTAATAAGCCACAGGTTTCAAGTTTACCAAACCCTGTCTGAGGTGATTTCGAAGTACTGGTGTATGCGATGGATCGCGATAGACTTAGCAGCTCTACCAGAGTTTCATCAGGCGTTAGACGGAGGAGGGCTTCTGCCATCCCACAGGCCCATCCAGCTATGACGCCTCGCAGATTGGTAGAGAGCATGATACGTCTAGCATAAGATGAGCAACCCATTGGACGTGGAGGCTACTTTTGTTGCTCCTGTTCCAGCTCAGGTTCCACGCACGGAGGTCCCGGGCATTGCTGTGTAGACACAGGAGTTGCTGGGCGACTTGAGTCGCCATCCTTCGAGATATCTTCAGGCCAACGAGGTGACTTGAAGTCTTTCTTCCCTCTGGATTCTTTTCCCATCTTCTAGCCATTCTCGAGGCACAGGTTTTTGATATGGGTTGATTTTTAATGCAGGTCCCTGGCTTGACACAGCCTCGAGGGAACTGGTTTAGTGTGCACTCCCTCTATCAGACTCTACACGAGGATTACAGGGAGATCGTAGACGGCTGGGGATTTCAGGCCTTCTTCTCGATCCTGCCCCGCCGTTGCCCTTGGGGGTATATGAGGGCTTTGTCTGAGCACTGGTTCCATCAGACTCAGTCCCTTCATCTGCTTGATTGCGAGGTGATGATGACTCCTATGGATTGGAGATTTATCACCGGCATTGAGTTTGAGGGCAAGACAACGCTTGCCCACCATAGTTAGATCCCTGTTGGGAGTCCCTCAGTCGGCATTCAAGGGTCGGGCAGTCCGATTTGGTCCCTTGAGTATAGATGCCTAGGACGGGACTTTGCAGTTGCCTCCGCCTGATGATCGGAGGGCTATAGATCGCATTCTGAGGTGATTGTATTTGTCAATTATCAGGGGTTATTTTGTGGCGGACAACTCGTCGACGGTGTCCTTTGCTTTGATCAGCGCCACTCAGCATGTAGAGCGCCTCAGTGACTTTGATTGGGCTCCTATACCTTTGCCTATTTTCTCCGGGGCATGCGCCTGCTTTCGGAGGGTGTAACGGAGGCTTGGTTAGGATTCCATCAGTTTTTGCTGGTGAGTACATTTTTCTGTACCTTTTTGATTTCTGCACTTATTTTTGGCAATCTTGGTCACTGAGGACTTTTGATATTTGCATGGATAGCTTTGGGCATTTAAGAGGCTTCATTGCCTATGGCCTGTTTCAGCATTATGTCTGGAGACCTATCTACGTGGACGGAAATGGCATCACTCCATTTTGACGGAGGTCCCTATTGTTGAGGGATTCACTCATGCCCGTCTGCAGTTGGAGCTTATGACCACGGGCTCAATCACCTGGAAGTCGTACACATCCGAGCACTTGACCGTCAGATTTGATGGAGGTTTCCCCACTGGTCGGGAGTTTGATTTATCGACCCGCAGAGTCCCTATGTTGACGGAGGGAGGCTGGGAGCTCTATCTTGGAGAGCGTGCCATTCAGAGCGTCACAGGG
The DNA here is from genome assembly GCA_020205555.1 of Panax stipuleanatus. Taxonomy (NCBI): domain Eukaryota; kingdom Viridiplantae; phylum Streptophyta; class Magnoliopsida; order Apiales; family Araliaceae; genus Panax; species Panax stipuleanatus. Next base: position 121,039,388 of record CM035124.1, on the reverse strand, counting down.
GAGATTCGTATTCCCATTGCTCCTCCTGCTTAGCATCACTGGCCATTGTCCGTGCCTTTAACAGACATCCCTTTGGAGGGTATAGACGGCTTTGATCTATCAGAGGGCCCATACAGTCAGGCAGCCTTTTACAGTTGCTGGAGTCCTCGCACTATCGGGGCTCAGACTCGTGCCACCCATTTTATGGCAGACGTGGTATCGGGGTCCGTGATGATGACAGACTGGATAGCTTGTATTAGAGAGCCTACTCATGCAGACCAAATAGCACATCTGACCAGAGATTTGGACCAAGTTCGTTTCTTTATCAGGCACCTTGGCCGAGATCCAATAGAGGCATCTTCATTTGATCCATCCAGCTATGGAGCAGGCCCCTCTTCAGGTCCATTCAATAGTAGTTATACAGGGGTAGATCCTCCTTTATACTGCCCAGATATGCCTGATCCCAGCAGCTATGTGCAGACAGAGGATCTGGAGCAGGTTGATCTGTTTGATACCAAGGTCTTTGACTTCCTGTGATAGCTATGGCAGCTATATTTTTGGTCAGCCACTATTTTGGCTATTCGGCGTCTGTGCCATCATTTTGATAAACCACTGTATTAGCTGGGTGGTGGTGCCCCATTTCCCTGTATTCTTCCTTTCACTTGGTACCAGGATATAGGGATGATGTATGCAGTAGATAGCTTTTTATAGATATTTATGTCATCTTTATCTGCTGCATCAGGTTTATATCATTGTCATCATGCATGTATCATGTGTATGCATTCAGACAGCTGTGATTTGACTTGACCTCTGGATGGTCTTGTGATACAGTACTACAGATGACAACGTCTACAATTAGCCGTATAGAGCATTTACCACTGTCAGAGGTGGCGGCATCGTTGCGATCATGGTATAATAGTCTGCCCTTACCAGCTAGGGGGATAGTTGACCAGATGCTGGGGCACTTGATGGCTATTATAGATTTTAGGGTTCCAGCCGGCTTTATTGACGGCGTCCTACCCTTATATGTACCGGAGAGACAGGTATTCCGCATTGGGTGGTGTGAGCTTTCGCCTACTCTGGAGGAGTACCATAGATTTACTGGCTTGGATTTAGAGTCGCAGTGTGCTCAGACGGCTATCAGTGATATGCGGAGACCATTTACTCGACTGTCCTGTCTTCGGCAAAGCATAGTCATGACTGAGATCGTTTCAGGGCATGTGATCTCCGTTGACTTCTTGATAGAGCGCTATGGTGAGCTTGACAGCTACGACCGTCACGTCAAAGATTTCATCATTTTCGCAGAGGAGTGGCAGACAACCAGGATAGACATGTTGCTGATGTGCATTATGGCGTATGTTTACATGCTATTGCGTTTAGATCACCTTGATATGGGATTGGTTAGTATAGTCAGAGCCCTTAGGCAGGGTAGTACCATTATCCCTATGATCTTGGCGGAGACTTTGAGGTCACTCACCTATTGCCGTACCCATCCAGCGGGGTTTTTCCAGGGTAGCATGGTTGTAAGAACCCGAATTTTCAGATATTATTAAATAAGGATTTAATAAATAAAATTCTTAAACTGTGAGATGGGTTCGAATAATAATATATATATATGTGTGATATGAGGTATGTGGTATTATATTACATAGGATAATATGGACTATGTAAAATGTGTTTTTGTGATTTATAAATATATTATTAATATATATTTGTTATTTATCGTAGAGACGATCCAGTTGAGATAAAGGAGGTGGATAAATTCCTATCGATATTAAATAATTTATAGAATTATTTTATCATAGTAAGTTGGTGACATTAAATATCCTTAATGTATAATCACCATATTCTTGTGTATGTATTAATAACTAGTATGTTTATAATATAGGTTATTAATAGCACTTAAGCTATCCATGAATATGTTAGAATAGTGAAGCATGAGTTAGTTAAGGAATTAACTAATAAGAATAAATATTAGTTAATATAAGTTGTGAGTTATATTATGGAATAATATAATGTCAGTATTGAACCTTAATTAACTATGATGATATAGTACAGTGTTTAATTTACTTAAGTAAAGGAGTGAATTAATATGTGTGTTGAATATGTAATTATAGTTGATACTTTTATATATATTACTTAGAATAGTAATATGTGAGAAAGTCTAATGTACGAATAACGTTAAATATATATATATATATATATATATATATACGTTATTAAAGGGAGATGGAAATCATTATATCTTTAAATGAATATTTGAAGAAATTGTTTTGGGAACAATTTATAGAAAAGAAAGAGATATGATTTTTCTAATAAAGGATATTAAAATAATTTCTAATATTGAATTATTTTAATAAAAGGAGGAGATGTTATTTTTGAATAATAATATTACCTTATATGTTTTTATATGAGGTGTGATTGGTTAATATAGTAAATATATTAAAACGTATTTGCTATATGTAATTAAATTGATGGAAACGATTTATTATAATAGAAAATAAACTTATTATCTATTTTCTATATATAATATATGTACATGTGTCGTACATATAGTTATTTGATATTATATTAAAAATAATATCACGAGACAATAAGTAAATTATTTTCTAATAATGAATGTGCTTATTTGGAGAAAACATAATATTTTATGATATGGCTAAATACATAATTTTAAATGTATTTTCAAAAGGAGTTTAATTAATGAAAGGAAACTAAGTTATTTTTAATATATTAAATAACTTAAGTTATTATTTGATCGTGAATATTATTATTGGAATAATTAATAGAGTATATATTAATTATTATAAGCGTAAAGGTTATACTTATTATAAGTATAATTAATTGAAGTAATTTAACATTTTAATAGCTTGAGTTATTATATTTTTGTAAAGGTTATATATAATATTTGAATATTCGATTTGTAAAATATTTATATGTGGACCTTGGATTTAATAGTTCTAATTTAATTGAACATGTTATGAGTAGTAATGTGGTGAGAGATGAGTAAGTGATGAGAATAATGATAAGCTTGAGATTAAGCTTGTGAGAAATGCCTTGTGTGGCACGATAATAGATTCGGTAATGAATTGATTAATTCGAAGATGGAACAATTATTAATTAAACAATTAATCTATATTAATTGTTATTATAATAATATGTTAAAATTATTATTATTACGAGTGATATCATGATAATAAGTATATTTGTTATAAATATAATAAGATTTATATTTATTTATTGTGATAATTAACTATATAAATGTTAATTAATTGTTATGAAAATTACAATTCCATTGATTAAATGAGAAATAGATTAATTAATATTATTATTAATTAATTGAGGAGATGAGTAAATTATATTCTTCTATATGCAAGCATGCGAATAAAATGTATAGCGTATAGTAACTAACTATATATTATATGAAGTGTGAAGTGCAGTGCAACTATATTATATAGCGTGGTGCAATAATTATGTGACTATACTGTATATAGAGACCATGTATCAAGACTAATTAAACTACGTGAGTTACATAACATTATCGCTTATGTAACATGATAAGGATTTCAATAATTTAATTTAATACATCATGAGGTATGTGACAATATGAGATGGGTGGATACATTAGGGTGTACATATGTGTTTGTGTATATGTACATATGACTTATATAAATGTGTCAATATTAAGTAAATCTAATGTGAATTATAATGTCCAAAGGGATATAACCTAAGTGTACAATTATACATTGATGTAGGAATATATGTAATATACATATGTATGTTGCACAAAGGAATACAATGCTGAGTTTATTAGGCCTTGTCCCATAATGAGAGGCACATTTCCTTCTCACGTGAACTCTAGAAGCTAGCTACTCTACCACTATTTCTCTCAAACTCAGCAATAATCTAGCTAATGAGTGTAAGGGGAGTGGGATTCATGATTGAATCCACCCACTCTCAACCACCATTCCTTAACCAGTATACAAACTTGAAATTTATTGGTTTGATTTGGGAGATTTTGCATTTGTCTGGATATTGAGTTGCCTATAAATAGAGCCTTCTCTTCTTCTATTACACTTGCTGAGATTTTCTAATTTAATTGAGAGTAGAGAGTAAGCATATATCAGTGGTAGAAGTCTGGAGAAGAAGGAAGCAATTAGCAGAGGTATAACATATACATTCATTCTCTGTAAATTTTCTATATTCTTGATTTTTTGATTAACCATGAATTGGACGTTAAGTTAATTAAAGAATGTTATTAGTTGCTATGATAGCTTATAAACGTGTTAGAACTATTACATAGCATGTTTAAATTCGAATTGTTGAAGAAATTCTGAGTTTGGGCTAAGTTCTGCCGAAGCAGAGCAGTCACTGTCTCTGGCCGGCCAGTGGCGCAGCTGCGCCAGTTTTATACTGGCCAGCGGCGCAGCTGCGCCGGTACCAGACTTGAGTTGGGCAAGGCCCTGCGCAGCTGCGCCAGTTTTGAACTGGGGCTCTGCGCAGCTGCGCCGGTTCCAGATTCTGGAATTTCGTTTTATGTTGCAGGTTCTGTTATGTACTAGCTTATGGCATGTTATTAGGCAAGTATAGGAACATGATTAAAATACATACATGAGTGCAATAACGTAGTGTGAACAAGTATAACTATGTGAGTACACTCAATTGAAGAAAGGATTTAAAGTTTACAAAATGAACTTAGAATTTTTAAAGTAAACTTGTCGTGAGCATATATGTTCCATTGTATATTCTGAGTTTTGTGAGCATGACCGTATGGTTTTTATTGACATAAAATGTATGTTCAAGGTGTTGAACACACTAGCATACGTGATTGATAAATTCAAGTGATTTCAAAGGTGAAACTTAAGGACTTTTTGAAGTGAACTTGACCAAGATTTAGGTCTTGTAATTTTTGACCGTTTGAATACATTTATGTGGTTTAGCTAAGTGTTCAAGAGAAAGTGAGTTATGATTTCAAGACACTTTGGTTATACTAAATGACCTTTGTGGACTTCGTGTACTTTTCAATAAAAATTTAGAGTTTGAAGACTAATATCATCAAACTGTTGGGTTTGTACGAAATCGTGACGCAATCAAATTGCAAAAATTAGCGGAAGCATGGTATATCAGAGTTTAAAAAAAATTTCTACAAAACCATTACCCGGATCATCCTTTATGCAAATTATTAATTTAAAACGATAAATAAGAAGTTATGGAATCATACCCTTGTAGAACGAAGCTTCCACAGGTACTAGTTCAACTCCTTGTTCTTCGTGATCTCCTTGAATTTTCGGGTTAGATTCCTTTCTTTGATCAACGTTAGCCACCCAAGTGTTTGGCCTCTAGAGGTGATCCACCAAGGAAGATGAATTATCAAGAAGGAGGGTGTTTGGCTTAACCTTAGTTTTCTATCCTCTATAGAAAAGGAGTACTCTCCAACAATTGGAATTACATCAATCCAATATCTATTATAAGACTTCTCTTATATAGACATTGGTCAACCCTTCCAATCCTATTAGACATGGGATTTCTTTTAATTAATTAAACTCCTTTAATTAATTTAGGCTTCCCACCACATGGGAATAATTAATTAAATTCATTTAATTAATTTGTCTCCTAATCTTATTAGGAATAAATGAGAGTACTAAATATTAAATTAATTACTAAACTCCTTTAGAAATTAAAATAATAATAATTGTAATAATATTAATAAGACTCCTCTTATTAATTTATATTTAATATTTCCAAAATATTAAATAATAAACATTAAGCTATTTAATTTATTCTATCACCATAGATTAAATTAATTATACTTAATGCATTATTACGATTATGCCATTACCTTCTTAAATAATTATTCTTCCTTTTATGGTGTGACCCTTTAGGTTCTCCATATTAAACCGGTTGTGAATAAATCAATTAAAACAATTTTAATCTTATTTAAATAAATAAATTAAACTAATAATTTATTTAAATAAATAATATTTATTCTACAATAGGGATAAGCCTCCCTAGCGATCAACGACTTTCCAGATAATATAGATTTCAACATTAATCAAAAAGAACTTGTGAGTAAATAGTTACCGTACAATGCAATCCTTCCACCATACAATGTCCCAATTAAATATAAGACATGGATTTACTGTCAAGTCTTATTTTATTTAATTATATGTATTTCGATTAGAAAATGCACAACTCCAAATAATGCAAATTAGAAACTCCTTTCTAATTTCATTTCACCTTGGCCAAGGATTCCTGGGTTGTCATTTAACGAATCACATAGGACATATCTCCTCTTTTACTAGAGGTGGTAGATTCTTTATTGATCATTCATTATCTCCATATGTAACTCATTATACCCAAGCATACCCTATATATGACTTAAAAGGTCTTAAGGAATAAGTCAAAGTATAATTTGTTACATACAAGATACTATGATGATCTCAAGTCCAAGGATTACTTGTACTACTATCACATTAGGAATTCCTATTGACAGGCGAGTAAATCTCCATTAGGTATTCCATAGCGAATCACGTTCAGTGAACTTATTCTCCAATAAGCACCTACATACTTGCTTTAGTGTCTCCACACAAATGATCATGAGATCAATCATCCTCATCCAATGAGCAAGCAACATATGTACCAATCTATCCGGATTTACTAATCCCCTTTTTAGTAATCCCACGATTGGGAACTATTTTAGTTTTAAAACTTTCTAAGAATTTAGATCTCATTAGCATGATCATCATCATGATTCTAAAAGCATTGCTTAAAACTATGAGTTATTTACATATTATAAAAACAGCAACATGTAGATAATTAAATGCCTTTAATAAATGAATATTTTATTAATAAATAAATAAGATTGTTTACAAAGTACGTGCTTTATCATCATACATGATTGGCTTGTATGCACACTACTATCAATCTCCCACTTGCACTAAAGCCAATCGCCATGGTATCTCATACCCATCTTCTCTAAGTGACGATCAAACTGCTGTTGTGTTAAAGCTTTAGTAAATGGATCTGCAATGTTATCTTGAGAGTCTACACGCTCCAAGGTGACGTCTCCTCTTTCAATGATCTCCCTGATCAAGTGAAATCGCCGCAACACGTGTTTAGATTTCTGATGAGACCTGGGTTCCTTAGCCTGTGCAACTGCTCCTGTGTTGTCACAGTAAACGGGAACTGCTTCTCCAATGCTAGGAACCACACCAAGTTCAGTTATGAACTTCTTCATCCAAACAGCTTCCTTTGCAGCTTCACTTGCAGCTATATACTCTGCCTCTGTCACTGAATCAGCAACTGTTTGCTGCTTGGAACTCTTCCAACTCACTGCGCCTCCGTTCAAGGTAAAACATACCCCGAAACAGATTTACTGTCATCTTGGTCCGTTTGAAAACTTGAGTCTGTGAAGCCCTCGAGTTTTAATTCAGACCCACCGTAGACAAGAAAAATATCTTTAGTCCTTCTCAAGTACTTTAGGATATTTTTCACTGCCTTCCAGTGCTCTTCTCCAGGATTCGACTGGTATCTGCTCGTTACACTAAGTGCATGAGCAACATCCGGTCTAGTACATAACATACCGTACATGATAGATCCTATTGCAGAAGCATAAGGGATCTTACTCATACGGTCTCTCTCCTCAGGTGTCTTTGGGGCCTGTTTCTTGGAGAGATGTATTCCATGGCTCATCGGCATGAGACCTCTTTTGGAATCTTCCATGCTAAACCTCTTTAGCATCGTATCAATGTACGTTCCTTGGGATAAACCAAGCATCCTTTTAGATCTATCTCTATAGATCTTTATCCCCAAAATATAGGATGCTTCTCCCAAGTCCTTCATGGAGAAGTGTTTAGATAACCAGATTTTAATTGATTGTAGCATAGGAATGTCATTCCCTATCAGTAATATATCATCAACATATAATACAAGGAATGAAATTACGCTCCCACTAACCTTCTTGTACACACATGGTTCATCGTCATTTTTGATAAAATCAAACTCTTTGATTATCTCATCAAAACGAATGTTCCATCTACGAGAAGCATGCTTCAATCCATAAATGGATCGTTGCAGCTTACAGACTTGATTTATTCCAACCTTTGAAACAAATCCCTCTGGCTGTGTCATATACACATCCTCCTCAAGTTTTCCATTGAGGAAGGCCGTTTTCACGTCCATCTGCCAGATCTCATAGTCGTTATAAGCTGCAATTGCAAGCAAAATCCGAATGGACTTGAGCATAGCTACTGGTGAAAAGGTTTCATCATAATCAACTCCTTGTCTTTGTTTAAAACCTTTTGCAACCAGTCGGGCCTTATAGGTCTCCACCTTGCCGTCCGCTCCAGTCTTTCTTTTAAAGACCCATTTACACCCAATAGGCTTAATGCCTTCAGGTGGTGAAACCAAAGTCCATACTTTGTTTTCATACATGGAGTCCATTTCGGATTTCATGGCTTCAAGCCATTTCCCTGAGTCTTTATTACTCATGGCCTGTTCGTAATTCAATGGATCATCATCATTCATGATGTGTACCTCATCGTCATCCTCTATAACGAATCCATACCTCTCAGGTATCTTCGGTACTCTCCAAGATTTACGAACAGGGTGTGGTATAGTAGGTTCTTCTACTTGGTCAGGTACCTGACTTTGATCCGTGGTAATTTGTGGTTCTTGAACTTCTTCAAGATATATCTTACTCCCACTGACCCCTTCATGGATAAACTCCTTTTCCAAGAATGCAGCATGTTTCGCAACAAACACCTTTTGATCAGTTAGATGATAGAAATAATACCCTACAGTTTCTTTAGGGTATCCCACAAATCTACACTTTTCGGATTTAGTCTGTAGCTTATCATGTTCAAACTTTTTGACATAAGCTGGACAACCCCAAGTCTTAACATGCTTAAGATTTGGTTTCCTCCCCTTCCACATCTCATATGGAGTCTTTGGGACGGATTTGGTAGGTACCTTATTAAGTAGGTATGCAGCCGTTTCTAGGGCATATCCCCAGAAGGAAATTGGAAGGTCGGTAAAACTCATCATGGATCGAACCATGTCTAACAGTGTTCGATTTCTCCTTTCAGATACTCCATTTAACTGTGGTGTACCTGGAGGAGTCCATTGTGAGATTATACCATTTTCTTTGAGACAATTGAGAAACTCACCGCTTAAGTATTCTCCGCCTCGATCTGATCGAAGTATCTTTATACTCTTGCCCGTTTGTTTCTCTACTTCACTTCTGAACTCTTTGAACTTTTCAAATGATTCTGACTTGTATTTCATTAAATACACATATCCAAATCTTGAGTGATCATCAGTGAAAGTAATAAAATAAGAATACCCACCCCGTGCACTTGTTGTCATAGGCCCACAAACGTCTGTGTGAATCAATGCCAACAACTCTGTAACTCTTTCTCCTCTTCCACTAAAAGGAGATTTAGTCATTTTACCCATGAGACAAGATTCACAAGTTGGATATGATTCATAATCGGATAGCTCGAGGAGCCCATCTTTATGCAACTTGGATAATCTTGTTTCATTGGTATGACCGAGTCTACAGTGCCACATGTAGGTATAATTAATATCATCTCTTTTTTTTTTCTTAGTTTGTTCAATTTGAAATATATTTTCTTGTAAGTCAAGTGTATAAAGTCCATTTCGCAAATTTTCAATACCATATAAAACATCGTCTTTATAAATAGAACAACTATTGTTCTTTATAACAACGTTAAATCCTTCCATATCCAATACAGAAATTGAAATAATGTTTTTAATAATATTCGGAACATAATAACAATTATTAAGATAAATGGACTTGCCCGAAGGCATTGCTAAATAATAAGTTCCTACAGCTAATGCAGCAACCTTTGCTCCATTCCCCACTCGTAGGATCACCTCATTATTGTTCAGCTTTCTACTTCTGACGAGTCCCTGCACAGTATTACATATGTGAGAACCACAGCCGGTATCCAATACCCAAGTAGAATTATGACTTTCAGAAAAATTAATTTCAATCATAAACAAACCTTGATTGGAAGTCGAAGCTTCTCCAAGCTTCTTCTCTGCTAGATACTTCTTGCAGTTCCTTTTCCAATGTCCCGGCTTGTTGCAATGAAAGCACATTCCTTTAGCTGGTTCAGGTTTCTTTTGTTCCTTTTCTTTCCCCTTTCCCTTAGCCTTCTTGGATTTCTTCTTTTCAGAAGATACCTTAGGTCTCTTCCTTTTATTGGAAGAATCCACCATCAAGATATGGTTCTTCTTGGATGGGAAGTGACCTTCTGCAGTTTTCAGCATGTTAAGCAGCTCAGGCAAGCTGACATCTAGCTTATTCATGTGAAAATTAACCACAAACTGCGAGAAGGTCTCAGGGAGTGACTGCAAGACCAAGTCTTGACTCAACTCCCCATCCATGACGAACCCAAGCTGCCCAAGGCGTTCAATCAAATTGATCACTTTCAGGACATGAGTCTTGACGGCAGTACCCTCGGTCATCCGAGATCGGAAGAGCTCCTTAGATATCTCATATCTAGCAGTCCTACTCTGTTCACCATACAACTCCTTGAGGTGAAGCAGCATAGCAGGAGCATCCATTTTTTCGTGCTGACGCTGAAGCTCGTTATTCATGGATGCGAGCATGATGCATTGAGCCACAGATGCATCATCTTGCCACTTATTGAAAGTGGCAATCTCTTCCTCAGAGGCTGTTTCTGAAACAGATTCAGGGACAGTTGAATTTAGGACATAAGAAATCTTTTCAGCAGTGAGAACAATTCTCAGATTTCTTAGCCAGTCCTCATAATTCGGCCCGGTAAGCTTGTTTGCATCAAGTATGCTTCGTAGTGAGATTAGTGACTTAGACATTTTTTAAAATTCTGCATGTGAAAAATAATATTTTAGCAAACATTCATTTTATTAATTTTGCATACCAAAATAAATTTAGGTCTTTATTTTAAATTGGTATCTCCCACTATTTTCATCAAACTATATTACCCTCACTTATATAGTTCGGCAACATCTAATTAAAGATTTGCTAGTGAGAATAAGGATCCCATTTCAAATGTATATAACCTTGTGGATAGCACAACAAGCGATATACAAATAAATAGGTAGACAACTCTTGTCAATTACAACACTATATAACTCCTTTTATTTTGCCTCTTAAATCATAATGGTCAAGTGTGTGCACATCCGAACTAAAATGATTTAAGTTAAGTCCAGCCTAACACTTCCATAAATTCAAAAAAGAAAAATGTTCGTCCTTGTGGATAGCACAACAAGACTAGATCGTTCAATTTTCTTGATAAGCATCAAATGTGATTAATTAACATCTTAAATACGCAATACTCGCCTTGTGGATAGCACAACAAGCTCATATTAAATATTTAATACTCTATTAATTTATCATGCTAGAAGGCGACGTTCGATATTCCAAATATCATTGAACGCTTCAGACTTAATATTATTTCTTTGAGGGGTTTGTTATTATTTGTCTCATCTTGTTTAGCGCGCATGCACATATATATATAAAATACGCGTCATTTTATTAAACATGCGAAGCATGTTTGCATAAAATATAATATATATAATATTTAGCATGCAATATAGAATATTATATTCTACCCGGATTGATTATGGACTTTTATTCTAGTTTGGTTCACTAGAGCCACCAAGTGAACCAAAAGGTCAAACCTAGGAGTGCAAGAATTTAAATTTAAATATAACTATTACATTTAAACTCGGGCTCCATACAAACGGGTCTTCACGCGCTCCTTGCTCCTTGGTCTCCAATTTCTTCAAGATAATTCTAACTATTCTTGTTACATTAAACTATTTAATTTAAATAGAAACCTTGATCAACAGTCAAGGGGAAGTACATAGGAAGGAGATAGAATTTTACATCAAGAAAAAAAAAATTAGAGAAGACGAGGTACGCAGACCCCATTTAATAAAACCCATTCATTCAAGCATTCAACTAAAATAAAATCCAATCACATTGGTCAAATAGTCCATAATCAATCCCCATTTATTTTCATACATATCACCATATATATCAATAAATAAATATTCATCTCATGAATTAAAACATTCCATATATATATGAGTATCATTTAATGGGCAATTTTAAATTGCATGAAATCCAATTTCAAGATTAAAATAAACTCTTTATTTTAATTATAAAATTATTTAGAATATAATATATAAATATATCATATTTATTTTTTAAAAAGAAGTTACCTTCTTTTATTAAAAGAGTCCTGCAGGTTTATTAAAAAAGTCCTTTCATGATGGGTCACCTTCTTTTTGGAGTAAGAAAGAGACAACACCTTTTCTTTGCAGAATTCAAGATTAGCACCAAAAAAAAATTGTGATTCGTCCCAAAAAAAGTCTTTTTTTTTAAAAAAAAATAAATAAATAAATAAAAAAATATATATATATAATTTTATACAATAAAATTATGCCCAATAAATTATTTTAAATACATACCCATATGTATATGAAATCAAAAATAAATTAATAATTGCATAAAGATTTGGCTCTGATGCCACTGTTGGGTTTGTACGAAATCGTGACGCAATCAAATTGCAAAAATTAGCGGAAGCATGGTATATCAGAGTTTAAAAAAAAATTCTACAAAACCATTACCCGGATCATCCTTTATGCAAATTATTAATTTAAAACGATAAATAAGAAGTTATGGAATCATACCCTTGTAGAACGAAGCTTCCACAGGTACTAGTTCAACTCCTTGTTCTTCGTGATCTCCTTGAATTTTCGGGTTAGATTCCTTTCTTTGATCAACGTTAGCCACCCAAGTGTTTGGCCTCTAGAGGTGATCCACCAAGGAAGATGAATTATCAAGAAGGAGGGTGTTTGGCTTAACCTTAGTTTTCTATCCTCTATAGAAAAGGAGTACTCTCCAACAATTGGAATTACATCAATCCAATATCTATTATAAGACTTCTCTTATATAGACATTGGTCAACCCTTCTAATCCTATTAGACATGAGATTTCTTTTAATTAATTAAACTCCTTTAATTAATTTAGGCTTCCCACCACATGGGAATAATTAATTAAATTCATTTAATTAATTTGTCTCCTAATCTTATTAGGAATAAATGAGAGTACTAAATATTAAATTAATTACTAAACTCCTTTAGAAATTAAAATAATAATAATTGTAATAATATTAATAAGACTCCTCTTATTAATTTATATTTAATATTTCCAAAATATTAAATAATAAACATTAAGCTATTTAATTTATTCTATCACCATAGATTAAATTAATTATACTTAATGCATTATTACGATTATGCCATTACCTTAAATAATTATTCTTCCTTTTATGGTGTGACCCTTTAGGTTCTCCATATTAAACCGGTTGTGAATAAATCAATTAAAACAATTTTAATCTTATTTAAATAAATAAATTAAACTAATAATTTATTTAAATAAATAATATTTATTCTACAATAGGGATAAGCCTCCCTAGCGATCAACGACTTTCCAGATAATATAGATTTCAACATTAATCAAAAAGAACCTGTGAGTAAATAGTTACCGTACAATTCAATCCTTCCACCATACAATGTCCCAATTAAATATAAGACATGGATTTACTGTCAAGTCTTATTTTATTTAATTATATGTATTTCGATTAAAAAATGCACAACTCCAAATAATGCAAATTAGAAACTCCTTTCTAATTTCATTTCACCTTGGCCAAGGATTCCTGGGTTGTCATTTAACGAATCACATAGGACATATCTCCTCTTTTACTAGAGGTGGTAGATTCTTTATTGATCATTCATTATCTCCCTATGTAACTCATTATACCCAAGCATACCCTATATATGCCTTAAAAGGTCTTAAGGAATAAGTCAAAGTATAATTTGTTACATACAAGATACTATGATGATCTCAAGTCCAAGGATTACTTGTATTACTATCACATTAGGAATTCCTATTGGCAGGCGAGTAAATCTCCATTAGGTATTCCATAGCGAATCACGTTCAGTGAACTTATTCTCCAATAAGCACCTACATACTTGCTTTAGTGTCTCCACACAAATGATCATGAGATCAATCATCCTCATCCAATGAGCAAGCAACATATGTACCAATCTATCCGAATTTACTAATCCCCTTTTTAGTAATCCCACGATTGGGAACTATTTTAGTTTTAAAACTTTCTAAGAATTTAGATCTCATTAGCATGATCATCATCATGATTCTAAAAGCATTGCTTAAAACTATGGGTTATTTATATATTATAAAAACAGCAACATGTAGATAATTAAATGCCTTTAATAAATGAATATTTTATTAATAAATAAATAAGATTGTTTACAAAGTACGTGCTTTATCATCATACATGATTGGCTTGTATGCACACTACTATCACAAACACCGTGCGAGTTACGTTCTAAGCATGCAAGCATGAAGATTAGGAGTCCATTATGCCTATAGACATATTGACATGAACATCATTTGTTTATACATGGATTTTTGCATATGCACGCTTATTCATAGAAAATGAATTTCTAAAGCATAGACTATGTGATTAAAGTGTACATGAGTAGTATACGCACGAGCATGCTTACTACATATTGTAAAGCCTCTTTATGTAGTAATATGACATTAGTGGTTTACCCTTGAGGCATGAACTTAATTTACTTAAGGTATATGAAAGTCCGGCATGAATGCCATATGATTTTGACTTATAATGAGCATGCTAGGTTTTAAAACTTGAGTTAATGCCCTTATATACATGTATACATGATGAACATAGTAGCCTTGCATGACTAGTTAAGTATGACAAGGATTTTGAAAGGTAAAACTTAGAAAGTTTGAATGTAATGGTTTCGATAAGATTTGAGAAACGTAAGAGCAATATGGATTATAGATTTATGAGTTTGCAATATGTGTCGAACACTTAAATAGTTAAGTGGTTAATATTGATATTGAGTATGGTTAAGATATCACTATACGTACCTAACGATACTAAGCGTACGATAAGAAAGTAAGACGAAGGTTCTAAGAACCAAGTTAGACAACAATGTAATACTAATTATTATATTGAGAATGTATGGAAGTGTATAACTGATAAGTGTGATCTCTATGATTAATATAACTGTGTAGGATTACACAAAGTGCAGATATCTATAAGCAGTTAAGTCGTAGTTGTTAAACTACGAATCAGGCAAGTCTTTCAGTTCCTATTTGATATATGAATTCAATAACTGTTAGTTGAATTATATTATGATGTGATAATGTGAACTTATATATGAACTGTATATGAGATATAAATGAGATTGAAAGTTGATCTTTGATGATATACTTGTTATGTGAAAAGTAACATGCGTAGTAAATATAAACAATTTATAAATGCATGAGCTGAGTATGATGTTATATGCTATGTGATGCATGAGGACTGTTAGAATTGCTGAGCTGTCGAGCTCACTCTTGCAAATAACCACTTTTGCAGGTTAAGGATTCACGGTAAAGATTTCGTGCTTCTTGATTGATAAAGATAGATAGTATCGCATTGAAGAATATTACTTAGATTATTGTCTGGACTATGTTTAGATTCTAGATGATGTACTCGATAGTTGCTTACACTGTTTAATACTTGTTGTATTGTAAAAATGTATTAGTTAATACATAGAGGATATCGAGTTGAGTTGTAAACGTTATACGATAACTCAGATAAGAAGGAATCATATTATATAGTTGATTCAAGATTTGTAATCGGTATCAAAGTTATGGAATCAATAAAAAGATTTTTATTCAAAGGATATTGAAAAGTTTAAATTATTCCGTATTTTAGTAATATCGAATATGATGTAAAGACGAGATCTTGGATATGAATAGAATTTATATTCTAAATTGTAATAAACAAAGTTGTATTCTTTTACTAATGATTAAAAGATATAATAAATTGGCGATAATAGTATCGTGACTGCACCGAATCCGAGGTTTCGAAGGAACGTGGATTTGGGGGCATCACAGGTTGGTATCAAAGCTGTAGGTTATAAACCTTAGGTAAGTGTACCTTAGACTATAACCTGAGAGAGTGAAAGATAAGATTAAAATATATACGTGAAGATTCAAAGAAGAATCTTGAAATATCTAGAGAATGAGAATCATGAGTTTCCTAACTCCGGTAATGAAAATGTTAAGATGATGTCTATATGACAAAGATAATGAGAATGAACTCAGATGGAGTTTGGTTGATAATAGGGAAAGAACCCTAAGGTATAGTGATGATCACGACGTGATCAGATTGAACTGTGAAATGATAGATAGTCTGTAATGACTAAGTATGTATAGCTTGATGCTATAAGAGAATGTACTATGATAAAGTACGAGATGAACTCATGAGGAGTTGTATGTGGTGAAACGTAAAAAGCTCGTAATGAGCAAGTGATAGAGTAAGATATAGTTAAGTGTTGGAATTCCATTGAGGACTCATGTGATGGCTTAGTTGTACAAACTTTTGTATGGGCAGAAGTTTTGTGCTTGCACTGCGTGCGTCACATTGATAATCGTTGGAATGTTAGTGTCGCGGTATCATTATACGTATGACGGAAAGGTGATTCTTTTCTCATGTTTATTTTGATAGATAGAGATTTCTAAGATATAATTAGATAATATTAAGTTTAGGTGCGAGTTCTTAAGACTCATGCCTATGACAAGTTCGTGACTCATAATCGTATGATGGGACCCCTCAGCGAATGGACGATTTTGGTCTGACTAGGATAAGTTCCTCAACCCATATGATTATGGTAAGTTCCTGAGCTTCCATGGTGTGGTAAGTTGGTGAACTGTACTGAAAATAGATATATTATATAAGAGTTTTGGAATAGTGAGCATTGATGGTGGTAAGAGATTGAAGCGATGGAGAAATTGGATTTTCCTAAATCCTCTAGCTACGCTAGATTTTCAATATTTATTGACTTCGTGCTAGTGTTTGCACTTCGGTTTTCTTGAGAAAACATTGGGTCAGGTAACTGAACCAATGAGTTTTAAAAAAAACAACACCGTTATTCGTATGTCTAAGCTATTTGTTTCGGCTAAGACAAAAATAATTTAAAAATCTTTCAAAATGTATTTTGACCATATGCATCATTTGATATGATGTAGAATGGTAAACGATGGAGTCATCAATGCAATCGAACCTAGTGTAGGTTGTGATCGAAAGATCGTCAGCCCACTATGGTATGATGTAATATGACAAAGTCATAAAATGGTGGAATCCTCAACGTACTACTAATCTAGTATGGAATCATAACGTCATAAAAGAATTTTTGGTTTTCTAATAAATTATAAAGAAGGTCAATTAAGTTGGCTAAATTATTTCGATTGATGTCCGAATTGTTGATGAGAGTCTAAGCTATTTGATTCGGCTAGGCGACTGTTGGAAAGGGATTATAGAATTCAAGTATTCTTGTGTATGTATGCCAAACCAGATTGCTCTGGTGCGGATTTTGACGTTGAAAAGCTGAGGTGAACAACCCTATAAAGGGGATATGTTTTCGGGGACAATGGTTCCGAGCGTAACACATATAGTCGTTACAAAACACTACGTTGCGGCCCAACATAGTGGTACAATAGGTTGGCCACCTAGAGTATGCGTGGAGAGTGTTTTCAGTCTTTGTGATTGATAAACGCTCTGGTTTGCGGTGTGAAGAATTGTGTTGAAGCATTAGTAAACCTGGAGAAAAGTTCACGGTCTTGTGACCCCTCAACATAAATTGGAATCTGAGTTATTCATACTACTTCCCGATTATTGAAAAATCGTGGAAGATTCTTATTCTTCTAAAGGATGAATGTAGTAAGTAGAATGTTCCTTAGAAAGGAGAAAGTGGTAGAATGAGATTGAGAAAGTTATAGTAATAAAACTTCTGAAAAGAGAATGAATAAAATTATTCAAGAGAATATGTAATAATCGGAATAACACCGAGTAGAGGAAGTTTCGGTGATTCCGAGGACGGAATCCTTATAAGGGGGAGAGGATGTAAGAACCCGAATTTTCAGATATTATTAAATAAGGATTTAATAAATAAAATTCTTAAACTGTGAGATGGGTTCGAATAATAATATATATATATATGTGTGATATGAGGTATGTGGTATTATATTACATAGGATAATATGGACTATGTAAAATGTGTTTTTGTGATTTATAAATATATTATTAATATATATTTGTTACTTATCGTAGAGACGATCCAGTTGAGATAAAGGAGGTGGATAAATTCCTATCGATATTAAATAATTTATAGAATTATTTTATCATAGTAAGTTGGTGACATTAAATATCATTAATGTATAATCACCATATTCTTGTGTATGTATTAATAACTAGTATATTTATAATATAGGTTATTAATAGCACTTAAGCTATCCATGAATAGGTTTGAATAGTGAAGCATGAGTTAGTTAAGGAATTAACTAATAAGAATAAATATTAGGTAATATAAGTTGTGAGTTATATTATGGAATAATATAATGTCAGTATTGAACCTTAATTAACTATGATGATATAGTACAGTGTTTAATTTACTTAAGTAAAGGAGTGAATTAATATGTGTGTTGAATATGTAATTATAGTTGATACTTTTATATATATTACTTAGAATAGTAATATGTGAGAAAGTCTAATGTACGAATAACGTTAAATATATATATATATATATATATATACGTTATTAAAGGGAGATGGAAATCATTATATCTTTAAATGAATATTTGAAGAAATTGTTTTGGAAACAATTTATAGAAAAGAAAGAGATATGATTTTTCTAATAAAGGATATTAAAATAATTTCTAATATTGAATTATTTTAATAAAAGGAGGAAATGTTATTTTTGAATAATAATATTACCTTATATGTTTTTGTATGAGGTGTGATTGGTTAATATAGTAAATATATTAAAACATATTTGCTATATGTAATTAAATTGATGGAAACGATTTATTATAATAGAAAATAAACTTATTATCTATTTTCTATATATAATATATGTACATGTGTCGTACATATAGTTATTTGATATTATATTAAAAATAATATCACGAGACAATAAGTAAATTATTTTCTAATAACGAATGTGTTTATTTGGAGAAAACATAATATTTTATGATATGGCTAAATACATAATTTTAAATGTATTTTCAAAAGGAGTTTAATTAATGAAAGAAAACTAAGTTATTTTTAATATATTAAATAACTTAAGTTATTATTTGATCGTGAATATTATTATTGGAATAATTAATAGAGTATATATTAATTATTATAAGCGTAAAGGTTATACTTATTATAAGTATAATTAATTGAAGTAATTTAACATTTTAATAGCTTGAGTTATTATATTTTCGTAAAGGTTATATATAATATTTGAATATTCGATTTGTAAAATATTTATATGTGGACCTTGGATTTAATAGTTCTAATTTAATTGAACATGTTATGAGTAGTAATGTGGTGAGAGATGAGTAAGTGATGAGAATAATGATAAGCTTGAGATTAAGCTTGTGAGAAATGCCTTGTGTGGAACGATAATAGATTCGGTAATGAATTGATTAATTCGAAGATGGAACAATTATTAATTAAACAATTAATCTATATTAATTGTTATTATAATAATATGTTAAAATTATTATTATTGCGAGTGATATCATGATAATAAGTATATTTGTTATAAATATAATAAGATTTATATTTATTTATTGTGATAATTAACTATATAAATGTTAATTAATTGTTATAGAAATTACAATTCCATTGATTAAATGAGAAATAGATTAATTAATATTATTATTAATTAATTGAGGAGATGAGTAAATTATATTCTTCTATATGCAAGCATGCGAATAAAATGTATAGCGTATAGTAACTAACTATATATTATATGAAGTGTGAAGTGTTGTGCAACTATATTATATAGCGTGGTGCAATAATTATGTGACTATACTGTATATAGAGACCATGTATCAAGATTAATTAAACTACGTGAGTTACATAACATTATCGCTTATGTAACATGATAAGGATTTCAATAATTTAATTTAATACATCATGAGGTATGTGACAATATGAGATGGGTGGATACATTAGGGTGTACATATGTGTTTGTGTATATGTACATATGACTTATATAAATGTGTCAATATTAAGTAAATCTAATGTGAATTATAATGTCTAAAGGGATATAACCTAAGTGTACAATTATACATTGATGTAGGAATATATGTAATATACATATGTATGTTGCACAAAGGAATACAATGCTGAGTTTATTAAGCCTTGTCCCATAATGAGAGGCACATTTCCTTCTCACGTGAACTCTAGAAGCTAGCTACTCTACAACTATTTCTCTCAAACTCAGCAATAATCTAGATAATGAGTGTAAGGGGAGTGGGATTCATGATTGAATCCACCCACTCTCAACCACCATTCCTTAACCATTATACAAACTTGAAATATATTGGTTTGATTTGGGAGATTTTGCATTTGTCTGGATATTGAGTTGCCTATAAATAGAGCCTTCTCTTCTTCTATTACACTTGCTGAGATTTTCTGATTTAATTGAGAGTAGAGAGTAAGAATATATCAGTGGTAGAAGTCTGGAGAAGAAGGAAGCAATTAGCAGAGGTATAACATATACATTCATTCTCTGTAAATTTTCTATATTCTTGATTCTTTGATTAACCATGAATTGGACGTTAAGTTAATTAAAGAATGTTATTAGTTGCTATGATAGCTTATAAACGTGTTAGAACTATTACATAGCATGTTTAAATTCGAATTGTTGAAGAAATTCTGAGTTTGGGCTAAGTTCTGCCGAAGCAGAGCAGTCACTGTCTCTGGCCGGCCAGTGGCGCAGCTGCGCCAGTTTTATACAGGCCAGCGGCGCAGCTGCGCCGGTACCAGACTTGAGTTGGGCAAGGCCCTGCGCAGCTGCGCCAGTTTTGAACTGGGGCTCTGCGCAGCTGCGCCGGTTCCAGATTCTGGAATTTCGTTTTCTGTTGCAGGTTCTGTTATGTACTAGCTTATGGCATGTTATTAGGCAAGTATAGGAACATGATTAAAATACATACATGAGTGCAATAACGTAGTGTGAACAAGTATAACTATGTGAGTACACTCAATTGAAGAAAGGATTTAAAGTTTACAAAATGAACTTAGAATTTTTAAAGTAAACTTGTCGTGAGCATATATGTTCCATTGTATATTCTGAGTTTTGTGAGCATGACCGTATGGTTTTTATTGACATAAAATGTATGTTCAAGGTGTTGAACACACTAGCATACGTGATTGATAAATTCAAGTGATTTCAAAGGTGAAACTTAAGGACTTTTTGAAGTGAACTTGACCAAGATTTAGGTCTTGTAATTTCTGACCGTTTGAATACATTTATGTGGTTTAGTTAAGTGTTCAAGAGAAAGTGAGTTATGATTTCAAGACACTTTGGTTATACTAAATGACCTTTGTGGACTTCGTGTACTTTTCAATAAAAATTTAGAGTTTGAAGACTAATATCATCAAACACCGTGCGAGTTACGTTCTAAGCATGCAAGCATGAAGATTAGGAGTCCATTATGCCTATAGACATATTGACATGAACATCATTTGTTTATACATGGATTTTTGCATATGCACGCTTATTCATAGAAAATGAATTTCTAAAGCATAAACTATGTGATTAAAGTGTACATGAGTAGTATACGCACGAGCATGCTTACTACATATTGTTAAGCCTCTTTATGTAGTAATATGACATTAGTGGTTTACCCTTGAGGCATGAACTTAATTTACTTAAGGTATATGAAAGTCCGGCATGAATGCCATATAATTTTGACTTATAATGAGCATGCTAGGTTTTAAAACTTGAGTTAATGCCCTTATATACATGTATACATGATGAACATAGTAGCCTTGCATGACTAGTTAAGTATGACAAGGATTTTGAAAGGTGAAACTTAGAAAGTTTGAATGTAATGGTTTCGATAAGATTTGAGAAACGTAAGAGCAATATGGATTATAGATTTATGAGTTTGCAATATGTGTCGAACACTTAAATAGTTAAGTGGTTAATATTGATATTGAGTATGGTTAAGATATCACTATACGTACCTAACGATACTAAGCGTACGATAAGAAAGTAAGACGAAGGTTCTAAGAACCAAGTTAGACAACAATGTAATACTAATTATTATATTGAGAATGTATGGAAGTGTATAACTGATAAAAGTGTGATCTCTATGATTAATATAACTGTGTAGGATTACACGAAGTGCATATATCTATAAGCAGTTAAGTCGTAGTTGTTAAACTACGAATCAGGCAAGTCTTTCAGTTCCTATTTGATATATAAATTCAATAACTGTTAGTTGAATTATATTATGATGTGATAATGTGAACTTATATATGAACTGTACATGAGATATAAATGAGATTGAAAGTTGATCTTTGATGATATACTTGTTATGTGAAAAGTAACATGCGTAGTAAATATAAACAATTTATAAATGCATGAGCTGAGTATGATGTTATATGCTATGTGATGCATGAGGACTGTTAGAATTGCTGAGCTGTCGAGCTCACTCTTGCAAATAACCACTTTTGCAGGTTAAGGATTCACGGTAAAGATTTCGTGCTTCTTGATTGATAAAGATAGATAGTATCGCATTGAAGAATATTACTTAGATTATTGTCTGGACTATGTTTAGATTCTAGATGATGTACTTGATAGTTGCTTACACTGTTTAATACTTGTTGTATTGTAAAAATGTATTAGTTAATACATAGAGGATATCGAGTTGAGTTGTAAACGTTATACGATAACTCAGATAAGAAGGAATCATATTATATAGTTGATTCAAGATTTGTAATCGGTATCAAAGTTATGGAATCAATAAAAAGATTTTTATTCAAAGGATATTGAAAAGTTTAAATTATTCCGTATTTTAGTAATATCGAATATGATGTAAAGACGAGATCTTGGATATGAATAGAATTTATATTCTAAATTGTAATAAACAAAGTTGTATTCTTTTACTAATGATTAAATGATATAATAAATTGGCGATAATAGTATCGTGACTGCACCGAATCCGAGGTTTCAAAGGAACGTGGATTTGGGGGCGTCACAATGGTCGTGCTGTATATGTGGTTGATAAGCGATTTTATGACCACTTATTCAGATAATAACCAGCTCATTCTGTTGCTTAAACTCAAGTAATCCTGTGCATTTAATATGTTTTTCCTTTGTTTGAACCGTTTATGTTTAGGAACTCTCCGAGAGCAAATTGAGCATTAAAGGCATGATAGCATGATAGATGAAGATGTTGCGAGGCTAAAAGTGCAGAAGTGCAAGGAAGCGAAGCGGAAGCCAAGTGCAGCAACAAAGAAATGCACCAGCAGAATTTCATGGCACGCGCGGCCGCGCCGTGTTAAGGCAGCTAGCCCGCGCGCCCGCGCCAACCCCCAGACCAGAGTCCCAATTATTGTGCTTGCGCGGCTGCGCCAAGACCAAAGCCGAATGCCGCGCGGCCGCGCCGACTCCTAGCTTGACCAAGTTTGACTTTCGACTTAGCAGATCGGGAGAAGGCTTATATTAGGGCTTTTGCCCTCATTTGCTCAGCATCTCCACTAGGGAGTTCATGCCCTTGTTTTCCATTTTCCTTCTCTTTTCATTTCTTATTTAATCTAGATTAGGAGTAGATTAGTGTTAGATTAGGGTTTAGTTAGTTAGTTAGTTTCTAGGGTTATATTAGGTTTGAAGATTGAAGCAAGTGGATTCCATTGGAGATTCAACAAGGAGCTTGAGCACTCATATTTGCTATTTTCTATCTTTTGAATCTCTTTGCTTCCTATTTGCAATCTTATGATGTATATTCAACTTGTGGATGATATGTTTGAGTCATTTATGACTTAGACCTTATTTTGAGGTTCCAATGGAATCTAATGAGTAGTCTATGTTGAGTTCTCTTCCATGTAGGTTCTTATTGATTGCTATGTGATTGTCTACTGCGATTTATGCTTTCATTGCTTAATTGAGTCATGACCAATTACTGTGATAACCTATGTGGACTTGAAAGATGAAGTGTGGGTTTAGATCTAATCGTAGTGGCGGGCGATTGTACGTTTACTGGACGTTGGACGTATGATTTGTGCTTAGGATAGACATATACCGAAGTGGCTCTCGTAGTCAATAGAGAACTTGACCTTAAACCCTAATTATTTGTAAATCACATAGACATATAGTGGTTTAGGTAATGTGGTTGTTCACGTGCGTTCTATCATCTGTGGATTGCACGTGATATGGATTAGGTGCATCGAAAGATGGCTTTCTCTTACCTTCGTGTTCTCGGCTAACAACTATAATGATTAATTTGACCTAATTGGAAGTGTGTCGACTTAGACGAATCATTAGGGGAAATTGGAATCTCTTATCTTCATTATCTGATTCTACCTTAGGATTACTTTGTTTAAGTTTAATTGCTTGCCTAGTTTAACTTAGTTTTAATTCATTCTCTTTACCACCCGTTTAAATAAGACTGAGATTATTATGAGCTAGTGCTTTGGCGACCTATTATCCATTAATTCTCCGTGGGAACGATCTTTACTTACTCTTTATTACTCGTTGGCAGCGTATACTTGCGCGTTAATTGTGTCATCTAATCGGACCAACAAGTTTTTGGCGCCGTTGCCGGGGAATTAATTGGATAACATTAGTTTCAATCAGATTAGTCTTAATTTAAACATTTTTATTTTTGTTTAATTCTCTTCCTATATTCTCTTTTCAGGTTCAATGGATCTAAATTTCTATCCATGGAACTACACAAGGCAAGAGCAACCAAGGGAAGTAGGGAATGATGGCGGCGACCCAATTGCTTCACTTTCAGCACAACTAGAGGTTCTCTCGAGGAAGTTGGATACTGTTACAGCCCAACAGAGTTGAGAGACGGCAATGACTTATGACTATGGTGTTGGGAGCTGTAAGAGCCATCAGGAGCCTATCAGTTTTGGACAGGAGCAGTATGGGGGTGGTTATTCCTCCACCGAACCTTATCCCACTTATCAGCCAGATTGGGGGTATCACCCAGACCCTTCAGCAAACCCTTCATCAGACTATTATCAAGACCAGTACTGCGATCCAAATCCCGTGTACACCCCAGAATGCACTTTCTAGACTCCAGTTTACGAGCCTCAATACAATTTTGAGGGTGACACAGAAAATGCAAGATTGGAGGAAGGAGGTGACATATCATTGAAGAACATCTTGATTGAGCAACAACAATCAGTCAAGAATATCCAGAACTGGGCAGAGCAAATTAACAAGGCCTTGATGATAGAGGAAGAACAAGGGATTCTGACTAATACTGCGAGCTATCAAGATCAACACGAGCCAAGTCCAACTTGTGCACCAGAACCCCCATATCAATCCCCATGTTTACAAGGAGAACAATCTCCAATGGAATTCATATATAGGAGCTTAGAAAGCCAAGAGGAGAGGCTTAAGAGCCAAGAGCAATCAAACCAGAACTTACAGAATCAGATGGCCCTAATCAATAATCCTTCAACAAACGAGCTGCAGTACATGGATCCTGAGACTGAAACTTAAAAGGAAGGATTGGAAAATATATCGGGAAACTTCATAGCATCAACACAGGAGACCTCAGTTGAGCAAGAGCAGTCAAGCGAGAATCTCCAGAATTGTGCAAATCAGAATAACATGGCCTTGATGAAAGAGGAGTTGATTGAGCAAGGGATACAGACTCAGAATCTTCAGAATCAGCTCTCTCAAGTAGTGGAAGCTGTGAGCAAAGGACCTCAGAACTCTAGTGAGATTCAATATATGGATTCTGAGGATGAAGTGGATAAGGATATCTTGATTGAGCAAGAACAATCAATTGAGGATCTTCAGACTTGGGTGGAGCAGATTAGCATGGCATTAAGGAAGGAGGAGGTATGTGAACAAAAGACAACAATGCAAGATCTTGTACCTCCTATGACTGAAGCCGTAAGTTATGAACCACAAGATACATGGTGCTATGACATGGGTGCAGAGACTGATGAAGAGCCCGAAGTGCACTTGCAATTGGACGAGCATAAGGCAATGGATATAGAGGAGACGCTTGGGGACGTGGAAATCTATGAACCAACCGTGACAATACCCCAAGAGCCTTCTCAGCCTAAGTGGAACGAGCCAGTGAAGTTTGCACATCCTTGCCCCCTTGGTAGCCACATTATAAATATGGATCTCGATGACAAAAGAGATTCCATAGTCTCGACACCATGGTGGTCAAAAGAGAAGAGAATAGAAGAAGAAACCATTGTGTTGTGTGAACCCCAAAGCCCAAACCATTTCATATACACAACGGATCCCTTGCCTAGCTCCCCAACTTTCAGGACTGGGAATCCTTGTTCATATCATGTGCTAGGTAGTTTAAATCTGCACCCTCTCCTGCTGGGAAGCCGCCAAAGTCACACAACAATTCTAATGGATGGAGGGGTTCT
Organism: Panax stipuleanatus; assembly: GCA_020205555.1. NCBI lineage: Eukaryota > Viridiplantae > Streptophyta > Magnoliopsida > Apiales > Araliaceae > Panax > Panax stipuleanatus. The sequence continues at coordinate 121,012,875 of CM035124.1, read as the reverse complement.
CCAGTATCGTCGGGGAGTTGGGTAGCAGATGGGCAGACACAGTCAAGCTAGAGGACTATAAATCAAGCGCTAGATGGGAGGCACCCCATCATTTCTCTCTCTTTGTTTAATTCTCCATTACCTACTTCCCATCATCCCTTTCTCTATCTCTTTGTTTAATTCTCCATTTACATGTTTTCTATCACATTTTCCTCCCCCTCGTTTAATTCTTATTAGTTATTATTTAGTTTAAATTTTTGCATACTGTAGGAATTAGGAGTTCATTGCCTACATTTTTGAACTTAGGCATTAGTGCATATCTTTTTGGGACCATGAAGCTTATAGCATACTTTTGATACACTTGCACATTGCGTATACGCACTTAGAGAATTTTTTGGGAATTTGAATGTATATATCTTTTCATGTTTAATTCTCTTGATGTAAATATTAAGTATTATCTTTTGAGGGTTTTATAGGGCTTAATAAGTCTTTTCTGTATATTTTAGGTTAAAAGCTGCTTGGGAGCAAAGTTCAAATGCCATAGCCTCTGTGCCTAGAAAAATTATGCAGAAAATAGGATCTGGCATGCCGCGCGGCCGCCCCAGGATAAGCCTGAGCTGGCGCGTGGCCGCGCCTCTCACAGACTGGGCCTGACTTAAGGAAAATTTTGGCAGCTTTTGGGGGCACCAATTCATATCATTTATCAACAGCACCCAAGCCTCAGCCCCTCTCATCCCAAACCCTCAAGTTCCTTCATGCAATCGCCCATCTCGTCCATCTCATGCAATCCCCTCCACTACAAGCCTTAGTTTTGAAAACCTCCTACCTCCTCAATCCAAAGTACCAATTCTCATCCACCTCATCCTCTCAACCTGATCAATTGAGATATTGAGTGTGGGATCTCTAGCAGAGCAAGATTGATATGGAGTTAGGTTGGTTTGTTGAGTACAGTGCTGAGCGGGGTTTATTTTGCCAGAGCAGAGAGAGGCGGGGAAACTTCTGAGAGGGCGCCATTTCATTTCATGCAGCATCAGAAGCCAAATAGGGGAGTTTCTTTTTACCTTTACCTTCAATGAGGACATTGAATAGTTTAAGTTTGGGGGTATTGGCTTTATTTTGCATATAGGGTACTTGCATTCATATTGCATATTGTGTTTGTTTATTTAGTGCATGTAGGTTGTAAATAGTTAAAATTTGTGAAAATTTTAAAAATTTTCTTTTGTTTTTGCATTCTGTGTTAGAGCATACTGCATGAATCAAGTTTTCAATTGGTTAGTTATGTATGTTGCCTGTGAAGAAACTGAAATCACTTGATTATTGAACTGATTTGAGACTTAAGCCTGATTTCATGGTCATATATGTAAATCCTTATCTGTCAGATACTGTGTAATCAATGAGTACGATAGAGTAACCACCATGATATGCTAAGTTTAAATGTTTACACACTTGTCTTCTGGTGGAAAAACTATGTTTTAATAAAAGAGTTTCAGTTCGCATATAATAATAACTAGACTGTTAAAAGCCTAAGTTTGGGGGAAACAGGGGGCATGCATGATTTATGCGGGGAGATGGAGCGTAAGACGCACTCCCTTGCAGAAAAAGAAAAAGAAAAAGAAAACAAAAGAAAATGCATTGAAAAAAAATAGAATAAACACTTCGACTACGCCGAGTTCTGTGGCCTTTGATATTCGAGCAAGTAAGCCCTAGGGGTGTCTCTACACCCAGCAACCTAAGGCCGTCTGGTCTGGGATTCGTTGGTCGAAAGCTCGCTACATGGATATCATTGAAGAGCCTAAGAGAACTAGGCATTGCACAGTCGATAGTGTACACGGGAAAGTGCGAATATGCCCTCGTGAGTAATAAAAGCTTAATGAACACCCCCTGTTGACTCTTAACTTTAGTAATACATGGTCTTGGTTAGAACTTATATGATTTACTGCTTTTCTTAAGTTGAAGCTTGTTTTTCCCCTAAGAAGCATAGTATGTGATATATTTGTTCAAAGCATGTTTAATGGTTGCCAGGCACACAACACACAATACATCAGTGCTGACAGTTTTGGATTTGCAGAATATACCTTATGGTCTTGTTTTGGGTAGCTTATCTATTTCGACTATATCGTGGTTTTCTGAGGCATTGCTTTGAAAGTTCAATACTGACTGAAGATTGGATTCACATTCATGATAGCGTAGGTTGCATACATTGTAGATACTGCATTGCATATGTTGTTTAGTTTTGTTTTGGTTGCTTGAGGGCAAGCAACATTTAAGTTTGGGGGTATTTGATAAGCGGTTTTATGACCACTTATTCAGATAATAACCAGCTCATTCTGTTGCTTAAACTCAAGTAATCCTATGCGTTTAATATGTTTTTCCTTTATTTGCACCGTTTATGTTTAGGAACTCTCCGAGAGCAAACTGAGCGTTAAAGGCATGATAGCATGATAGATGAAGATGTTGCGAGGCTAAAAGTGCAGAAGTGCAAGGAAGCGGAGCGGAAGCCAAGTGCAGCAACAAAGAAATGCACCAGCAGAATTTCATGGCAGGCACGGCCGCGCCATGTTAAGGCAGCCAGCCCGCGCCAACCCCCAGACCAGAGTCCCAGTTTTTGTGCTCGTGCGGCCGCACCAAGACCAAAGTCGAATGCCGCGCGGCCGCGCCGACTCCCAGCTCGACCAAGTTTGACTTTCGACTTAGCAGATCGGGAGAAGGCTTATATTAGGGCTTTTGCCCTCATTTGCTCAGCATCTCCACTAGGGAGTTCATGCCCTAGTTTTCCATTTTCCTTCTCTTTTCATTTCTTATTTAATCTAGATTAGGAGTAGATTAGTGTTAGATTAGGGTTTAGTTAGTTAGTTAGTTTCTAGGGTTAGATTAGGTTTGAAGATTGAAGCAAGTGGATTCCATTGGAGATTTAACAAGGAGCTTGAGCACTTAGATTTGCTATTTTCTATCTTTTGAATCTCTTTGCTTCCTATTTGCAATCTTATGATGTATATTCAACTTGTGGATGATATGTTTGAGTCATTTATGACTTAGACCTTATTTTGAGGTTCCAATGGAATCTAATGAGTAGTCTATGTTGAGTTCTCTTCCATGTAGGTTCTTATTGATTGCTATGTGATTGTCTACTGCGATTTATGCTTTCATTGCTTAATTGAGTCATGACCAATTACTGTGATAACCTATGTGGACTTGAAAGACGAAGTGTGGGTTTAGATCTAATCGTAGTGGCGGGAGATTGTACGTTTACATGACGTTGGATGTATGATTTGTGCTTAGGATAGACATATACCGAAGCGCCGCTCATAGTCAATAGAGAACTTGACCTTAAACCCTAATTATTTGTAAATCACATAGACATATAGTGGTTTAGGTAATGTGGGTGTTCACGTGCGTTCTATCATCTATGGATTGCACGTGATATGGATTAGGTGCATCGAAAGATGGCCTTCTCTTACCTTCGTGTTCTCGGCTAACAACTGTAATGATTAATTTGACCTAATTGGAAGTGTGTCGACTTAGACGAATCATTAGGGGAAATTGGAATCTCTTATCTTCATTATCTGATTCTACCTTAGGATTACTTAGTTTAAATTTAATTGCTTGCCTAGTTTAACTTACTTTTAATTCATTCTCTTTACCACCTGTTTAAATAAGACTGAGATGATTATGAGCTAGTGCTTTGGCGACCTATTATCCATTAATTCTCCGTGGGAACGATCTTTACTTACTCTTTATTACTCGTTGGCCGCGTATACTTGCGCGTTAATTGTGTCATCTAATCGGACCAACAGTGGTTGATGTCACACATACGACCGATTGGATGCTTTAGACCTCATGCCTATTATTTTAGTCATGAGATATCCTCAGTTTACTCCTTTCGTCCGCCTGATTGCGTCGACTCAGAGTCCTGGTTAGCATTTTTATCAGATATTGAGCATCCGTTCTCAGTTTTGTTATGCTCAGGGATGGAAACCCTGCTCAGTTTCATTACTCATGCATTTGGCATGGATTATTTGCCTTTGGTAGGATTGAGGGGTGTGACTACTTATCATCCCTTGTTAGTTATGGAGCAGCATGATCAGTGGCAGAGTATGCACCATTTTGAGGATTCTGCTGATCAGAGGATGTCGGCTTCATCTATGTCCCTGGCCGACTTAGTTATAGTCTATGAGTGTTGGACTCGCATGGAGAGGGCTGAGTTTTCCAATAGACATCCGGGTCGTTCTCTGGAATATTCTGCATGGTTAGAGGCAGTGACTGCAGTCGCAGTAGCAGAGCTTCATTTACCTCCGCTTGCGGATTCTGACGAGGAAGAGCCCATGGAGGATCCCGATTCTCCTACTGAGGATGAGCTGTTCACAGATTTGGCGGTAGCTTTGATTTGTGATCCCCCGGTTATTCCCACAGGGACAGATCCAGCTTTATCAAATTCTCTATTCAGGATGACCTTTGAGAGAGATTCAGCTAAAGCACAGCTGTTGGCTGCCCTGTCTGGCAGGGATTTAGAGTTTGCTGAGAGGGATGGTCTCAAGACCGCTTTGGATACTGGATTGATTGAGCGGGAGGAGCTTCGCTCAGCTTTAGATACTGCTATTGTGGAGCGAGACGAGGTGCAGCATATGTTGAGATTGAGGAGACTTTGATTTCTCGAGATGCAGCTTTTGCAGAGAGGGATGAGGCTATAGCTTCCCGTGATTTCCACATTGCTGATAGTACTGCTCTCTGATCAAACACCCATGGTTTGGTTACCGAGATGAGTGCTTACTTTGATGACCACAGTGCCACCTTGCAGATGACTGTGGATGTTCTGAGCCATATGGAGGCTGAGTGGACTACTCTTACAAATGCTCCTCCATCTTTAGAGAGAGATGCCATGCTGGCATTGCTACCCGCTTGTCTTTGGGTCCATAGACTAGCTTTATTTTTCCTGCACAAACTAGCTCAACCATTTTTGTCATGTACAGGGCACTATGTATATAAAGCAGTTTATATATCAGAGAAATATATTTTTGAGATACTTCCCTGCTTAGATATGTATTGTCATCGCTGAGTGATTACCACTTTCGTCATGACTCGCAGTTATTGATGCATTTTGAGCTTCTCCTTGATGGACTGACAGTTGAGGTGTCAAGGGAGTTCCTAAAATGGGTCTGGTAATCAGACAGCTTGACACTATTTAGCTTTTATTTATCTTTGGTGTCTTGGAACTGTCTTCCATTTTTTTATTTTTTCTTAAAGGTCAAACCACGCTGTAGAGGGCTGCCTACGTACTCCCGGGTTGAGGGAGATCAGGTCATTCATAGTTCTGGTTGAAGAGGTTTGCAAAGAGTTTATCTGGGGTTTAAATTTGGTTCGATGAGCTTTGGAATTTGATGCTGGGATTTGCAAGTTCTTTGGATTTTTACTTGGTTTGACCGCACCATAAATGGTTGCCTACGTACTCCCGGGTTGAGGGAGATCAGGTCACTCGTAGTTCATGCTTCTCTAGTGAAAAGCCGAACTTGATTCGATTTATAGGACCCAAATGCAGGTATGCATGTACTTCAGATGTAGTACTTTTTCAAGGTGTCTAAATTGATGAGTTGGGGAAATTCGTTCCCTTCCATTTCTTGTAGCCTGATGGCTCCCCCTGTCAGCACTTCCTTGACAATGAAAGGGCCTTCCCAGTTTGGGGCAAATTTTCCTTTGGCTTCATCCTGATTGGCCAGGATTTTCTTTAGCACCAAATCGTTTTCTTTGAATTATCGGATTCGGACTTTCTTGTTATAGGACCTGGCTATCCTTTGTTGGTATAACCGTCCGTGGAAAATGGTTGTGGCCCTCTTTTCGTCTATCAGAGACAGTCAATGATATCGGTCTTGCAACCATTGATCTTCGTCCATCTGAGCATCTATTAATACTCGTAAAGACTCCATCTCTACTTCTATGGGGAGGACTTCTTCCATGCCATAGACCAATGAGTAGGGGGTAGCCCCAATAGAGGTGCGCATTAACGTCCTGTAGGCTAACAGGGTGAGAGGTAGAAGGTCAGGCCAGTTTTTGTGATTGGCGGACATTTTCTGCATGATCTTCTTGATGTTTTTGTTGGCCGCTTCGATAGCACTGCTCATCTTGGGCCGATAGATGACGGAGTTAAGATGCTTGATGTGGAACTTGCCGCACAGTTCTACCATCATTTGATTGTTCAGGTTTTTGGCGTTGTCTGATACAATCACCTTTGGTTGTCCATATCGACAGACGACATTATTTCTGATGAAACTGATGATGACCTCTTTTGTGACTTTAGGAAAAGAGGCTGCTTCAACCCATTTGGTGAAGTAGTCGATCATGGTGAAAATGAACCGATGACCATTGCTGGCTTTGGGTTCGACTGGACCTATCACGTCCATTCCCCACATAGAAAAAGGCCATGGTGCACTCATGTTATGCAGCTCATTTGGAGGAGCAAGGATGTCAATTCTATGTATTTGGCATTGAAAGCATCTCTTGACGTGATCATCGCAATCAGCTTTGAGCGAGATCCAGTAATGTCCTGTTCTAATTATCTTCTTGGCCAGCAGATGGCCGCTTATGTGTGGACCACAGACTCCTCCATGGACTTCATCCATTATTCTTTGGGCTTGCTCCTTGTCGAGGCATCTTAACAGGCCTATTCCAGCATCCCTTTTGTAAAGTGCATCTCCGCTCAAATAGAACTTCATGGCCATTCTGAGAATCCGTTTCCGCTCTGATTGGTTTGCACCAGCGGGTGTAGATCCATCATGGAGATATTCCTTGATGTCTTGAAACCAAGGTTGCTTGACAGGAGGTATTTCATCTGATACTTCTCCAATGTAATTCTCGTATGTTGGGGCTTTTTGATTTGTGAACTGGATGTTGGGAAACTCGCTTCTGTTGGATATACGGATTAATGAAGCCAACGTTGCCAGTGCAGCGGCAAAGTCATTTTGACCCCAAGGAATGTGGACGAAGGTTATTGCTTCGAATTCCTAGGACATTTTAAGGACCTGCCTATGATATGGCAGTAAATGCAGTTCTTTTGAGAGATACTTGCCGGTGGTTTGTCTGATGACTAACTTGGAATCTCTAAAGATCAATAAGTGTTTGATACCCATGGATTGGGCTAGTTTCAACCCCAATATACAGCCTTCATACTCGGCCGTGTTGTTGGTGTTGCTAAATTGAAGTTTGGTAGCCACAGGATATTGATCACATTTACCAGAGATAAGGACTTCCCCTGTGACACCCCCAAATCCGGGTACTTCGTTTCCACATGATTTGGTGTTCACTTTCTAATTAAAACATACATCTACCCAGTAATAAAGAATTTCAAACTAATTACAACCTTCATAAAACCTTAATAAAAATCTCCCTCTAGAAAGAATGACAACTTGTTCAATAAAATCCCAAGGTTATCTAAACCTTAACATCATTCAGATAACGTAAATGCGGAAACATAAACATAACCAACTAAGTCTTATTACAAAAGCAACTTGACATAACAAGCCTTCATTTATTCATCTTTCCTTTTCCTTTACTTGTTGATGGTATGTCAACATTCTTGGTCTCAACTGCAAGTGGTGGTAAAGCAGGCAAGAGTGAGCAAACAAAAGTTCACTTGAAAAATACAACAGTGATATGACATAAGTGAATCTTTTCAAAAGAGTTTGAATAACTTTACTTTCATCAATATAAAGAATTGAATTATAATTCTTTCATCAATATATAGAATTCGAATATGGAATCATCTGAGGGTCATAAGACCTTGAACCATTGTCCTAGGTTATAAATATTTCTATTTAAACCTTTAACAGTCAATAAGACTATAGAAATTAACTCATACTCAGGGGGATCAACCCTTTGTACCATGAATTGTGCACAAACATCTTAACGCTTTCGCATAAAATATCCCCTAATTAATAGGGTTGTTCCTTCTCAAAAATTGAATACAAGTCCGCACCAAAGAAAGTTTGGTTTGGATAGATAAGGGAACTTTAGAGTTCAACTATCATCAACTAGGAGTAGTTGAATCGACTTTCAGTTCTTTACAGTTCAATAATATAAGAATCATGAACCAATTGCAAAATATGACAATAAACTTCATAATAGATAGGCATGCTTTTAGAAACAACTTAAAGCATTCGATAGACTAAGTAGATCTTACTTGAACAACTAAGTCAAGATCATATTACTAAAATAACGCTTTAATACTTACGCTTTATGAGTGTGGTATAACTTGTACCACCTATAACAAGTTAAGGAACGTGAATGAACTTTCATGATTTCTTGAGCAAGGGTTAGGAAACTTGCACAATGAAAATATACAATGAATAGGCTTGTATAGCATTCAAGAGTAGCTTAAAGAACTTGCACAATATAAATAACAAGTTTAGAAACTTGCTTAACATAAAAGAATAAGGGTAAGAGAACTTGCCTTAAGCGCAAGCTACACTTTAACAATTATAACCACTTCACAAACACCCTACACATTTATATTACATTCAAACCATCTATTAGTATCCAACTACAATATTTAAACCATCGAACTTCATATCTAAGTCCAACTCACAATATAATTTACCACATTGGTTGCTAATTAGTCAAGTACGTGAGTCTATACTCACGGCATACACTCATAAGCCTATAACTCAATGACTCGTGTTGTGTGCCTCGTGAAAGCAACACACACACACACATGTAACACATTCATAATATATTTCAATCTAACTTAAACACATCAAAAACATGTTATCTTATTACACCTTTCACTTTCCAAGTCTTAGAAACAAGTTAGCTTAACAAACGGAGCATAAAAACTCAAAAACAAAACTCAAAATTTTCTGGGCAGCAACATCACACGCTGGGGCGGGTCCCCATTGGGAAATACACCCGCTGGGGCGGGTGCTCCCCCTGCTGCACCACTTGGTTGGCGAACTGGTGGAGAATTAAGCCAATTTGGCTCATTCCTTCACACCGAATTCTATTTTTTTCCAATATGATAAACATAAAACTTGATACTAACAATATTTTAAACTTATTAACATGCTCATAACATATATAATCCATAAAACACATAATCTAAAACAAGATTTCATGATTTTCAAAGAAAACACAATTTTAAGCGTTCTTGACGAAAATTGCTACTACGAATTCGTTTTTCATCCAATTCAAGTGATTCAAATTGTAATCACTCATATTCTTAACATATTAACTTAATACATGATCAATTTTAACAATGACTCAAAATCAACATCAATTTGATAGTTTTAAAAGCCGTTTTTCAAAAATAACTTCACCGAAAATCACTATGAACACACTTCCTATTGTTTATCAAAAATTCATTGATTGAATTGCTACAACAACCATATAACTCATATATAATCATGTTATATCACATATTACACATAATTCATGCTCACATCAAGAAGTTAAAGAAATTTTCAACATAAATTCATAATCTAACACTATGAACATGAATTTCATAGTATTCATCATATACTTATGAATTGAAATTCTTAAACAACTATGAAACCCTCATGTAAACATATATATATATATATATATATATATATACATACATATCTCATTCACATATCAAAATAAATAGCTTTCACAAAGAGACTTTCACATAGAGTTCTAAAACCATGAAAACATAAAAGAATATGCTTTGAAAACTTGTTTTTACAACAATTGTATTTTGAAAACCCTTTCATGGCATACAATTACATATGAAAACATATGAACACCATACATACATATAATTTCATGATTGTAAAAACCTAATTTGATAAAAAAGAATTGCAACACATAAGAATTGAGTACAAGGGTTAGGATATAACCTTACTAGTTTTACTTAAAGAGAAGAGATGATGAAGATGATGATCCTCTTATGCCTTCTCAAGCCTTTCTTCCTCTTCTCTCTTCTTCTTCTCTGACAATTCTCTCTAACCCTCTTCTTCTTTCTTTCTTTGTTTTGTAAAACTAACGTAACTTTTAACTTAACATATATTATACAATATACAATATACATATATAATAGATTTGTAACTTATATATAATAAATATAATACTTATAACCATATTAATTCTTATTAATAACATAGGTTACAAATTTTGAAAAGTCCAAGGCCATGTTTGGCAACCTCTTAGAAAAATAGGTTTTTAGTGCTAAGGCCTTGTTTAGGTAAAATAAGATTAAACAAGTATAAGGGCATTGTTTGGTAAAACACTTTAAAATTCTTTTCTAGTCTTTTAATAACTCTTTAAATCCATAGATTAAATATTACACTTATTTATTTAAATTACAACACTCTAATTCAATTAAATAAACTAACATTCACATAATACCAAATTGTCACACAATTGAATTTCCTTTATTAAACATAATTCGTCTAACAAATTATTATCACTTAGCACATAACATTAACTCTAATTAAATTATTCCCAATTAAATTAAAATGATGCTACACCATTGCTAACATATCAATTTAATTAATCATATAGCACTTAATTAAATTGTCCATAACAATCGCACAATTTATTTATTTATCTTCACAAATAAATTCCATAAAATATTTATTTAATTCAATAAATATTTACAATTAACATATAAAATTCTCAATCGTTACAGTCTTCCCTCCTTAAAAGGATTCTGTCCCCAGAATCACAACATAAAAAAAATCTCATAAAAATTCTCACCTCATAAAAATTCTCATCTGTTACATTCTTCCCCCCTTAAAAGGATTCTGTCCCCATAATCGATATCTAAGGGGTTACACACTTTAATTAAGAAAATAATTGAGGATAAGACTTCATCATAAAATCTTCGAGTTCCCACGTAGCTTCTTCAGCACTGTGGTTCCTCCAAATTACCTTAACAGAAGGTATCACTTTATTCCTAAGTACTTGTTCCTTTCTGTCAATAATTTGAACAGGAACCTCTTCATAAGTCAAGTCTTTATCAAATTGTAAAGGCTCGTATTCTATTATATGTTTATAGTCGTGTTTGTAAGGCCGTAACACGGAAATATGAAATACGTTATGTATATTCTCGAGTTCCGGAGGTAATGCCACTTCGTACCTCGCCAACTTTTCGTAATACCTCAAAAGGTCCAATAAATCGGGGACTCAGTTTCCCTTTCTTGCCAAATCTAATCTTCCCCTTCCAGGGAGATACCTTTAGGAAAACGAAGCTTCCTGGTAAGAATTCTCGATTCTGTCGATGTTGATCGGTATATTTCTTCTGTCTGTCCTGAGCAGCAACCAATCTTGTTCTGATCAGCTTCACAATTTTAGCAGTTTGTTGTACCAATTCCGGTCCTAACAGCTGACGTTCACCGACTTCATTCCAGCATAGAGGAGTTCTGCACTTTCTGCCGTATAACGCTTCGTAAGGCGGTATGCCGATACTCGCGTGGTAACTATTGTTGTAGGCGAACTCTACCAACGGTAGATGATCGTCCCAGCTTCCTTTGAAGTCCATCACACATGCTCTCAGCATATTCTCAAGCGTCTGAATTATTCTCTCGCTCTGGCCATCGGTTTGAGGATGGTACGCTGTACTCATTCGTAACTGTGTTCCCAAACATTCTTGTAAACGCTTCCAGAAATTGACGTAAAACGCAAATCTTTGTCTGACACAATCGACACTGGAACACCATGTCAAGAAATAATCTCCTTAACGTATAATTTAGCTAATTGTTCCAAGTTATATTTAATCCTGATTGGTAAAAAGTGGGCTGACTTCGTCAGTCGATCCATAATAACCCATATTGCATCGAAACCTTTCTGAGTCGCTGGAAGACCAACCACGAAATCCATCGTGATATTCTCCCACTTCCACTCTGGAATTTCTAACGGTTGTAGCAATCCGCTAGGTCTCTGGTGTTCTGTCTTGACTTTTTGACAAGTTAGACATTTCGCAACGCATTCAGCTACATCCTTCTTCATATTCGGCCACTAGAAATAATGCATGAGATCCTGGTACATCTTCGTACTCCCAGGGTGAATTGAATATCTCGAGCTGTGAGCTTCGCTCAAGATTTCCTCCTTAACTTCCGATACTGGCGGTACCCAGATTCTACCTTCAAATCGTAGTAGATCCTCACTGTCGATCTTGAATTTAACCTCTTCGCCCTCAGCTATTCTCTTTCGAATCTTCTCGCATTCTTCATCGTGAAGTTGAGCTTCTTTTACCTTGTCCACAATTGTAGAACCAGTGGTTACTTGGAACAACTTTTCATCCAATTTCTTTGGAAACTTTACTTCCAGCTCTAATCTAGCCATCTGCTCTATTAACTGATCCTGATCAGTTAACATATTCAGCTTCTCCCGACCTTTCCTGCTCAAAGCGTCGGTGACAACGTTAGCTTTACCCGGATGGTAAAGTATCTCGCAATCGTAGTCTTTAATCAGTTCCAACCATCTCCTTTGGCGCATGTTCAAATCCTTCTAGGTAAAGATATACTTCAGACTCTTGTGATCTGTGTATATTTCACACTTCTCTCCATATAAGTAGTGTCTCCAAATCTTTAGAGCAAACACTACTGCTGCCAACTCCAAATCATGGGTCGGATACCCCTTCTCGTAGTCCTTCAGCTGACGTGACGCATAGGCAATGACTTTGCCGCTCTGCATCAACACACAGCTTAATCCTTTATGTGAGGCATCACTATATACCACGAAATTTCTCGAACTATCCAGTAAAGATAATACAGGAGCAGTACTCAACCTCTTCTTCAACTCTTGAAAACTCTCCTCACACTTCTCCGTCCAAACAAACTTAACTATTTTACGAGTCAGATTCGTCAACGGAGTTGCGATTTTAGAAAAGTCTTGGATAAATCTCTGGTAATAACCTACCAATCCCAAGAAACTCCTCACTTCAGACGGCGTCTTCGGCTGATCCCAATTCATTACCGCTTCAACCTTCGACGGATCTATCGAAATACCATTCTTGTCGATCACGTGGCCAAGAAATTGCACACGTTCCAACCAAAATTTGCATTTTGAGAATTTAGCGTAAAGCTTTTCTCGTCTCAGTGCTTCTAAGGTTAGTCTTAAGTGTTCAGCATGCTCCTCCTCGGTCTTGGAATAAACCAGGATGTCATCTATGAACACTACCACAAACTTGTCCAGAAATGGCTTGAACACCCTGTTCATTAGGTCCATAAATGCAGCTGGGGCATTCGTGAGACCAAATGACATCACCAAGAACTCGTAATGACCATACCGAGTTCTAAAAGCAGTTTTCGGTATATCTTCCTTCCTCACCTTCAACTGATGATACCCACTTCTCAAATCGATTTTTGAGAAGTACTTCGCACCCTTCAGTTAATCAAACAAGTCATCGATCCTAGGTAAAGGATACCTATTCTTGATCGTAACTTTATTCAACTCCCTATAATCAATGCAGAGACGCATCGATCCATCCTTCTTCTTCACGAATAAAATAGGCGCTCCCCACGGTGAAACGCTCGGTTGGATATACTTCTTGTCTAACAGTTCTTGCAGTTGAACCATCAGTTCCTTCATCTCGACTGGAGCCATTCGATATGGAGCCTTCGAAATTGGAGCAGTTCCCGGCGCTAAATCGATCACGAACTCTGTCTCCCTATCTGGCGGAAGTCCTGGCAAATCGCTCGAAAAAACGTCCACAAACTCCTTAACTACCGATATCTCCTCTACCTTAGGGCTCTCCTTACGCGTATCTACTATGTAGGCTAAATATCCTACACAGCCTTGCATCAAAAGTTTCTTGGCTTGCATCACCGTCAGACAATTCGCTTGTCTAGGCGATTTACTACCATAGAACACCAACTTTGACGGAGTCGTAAAGTTTACTAACTTCTTCTGACAGTCGATTATCTCCCCTTGGTTGAACAACCAGTCCATACCTAGTATGACGTCGAATTCCCCAAGTTTAATCGGAGTCAAATCTACTCTAAGTTCCTAACCTTTAATGTCCAGTCTACAATTCCTATAAACACTCCTAACAGGAATAATCTCCCTATTCGCAATTTCTATGCTCAAAGGGTAAACTAACTCCTCTACAGGTAAGTCTAGGGTTTTAGCAAAATCATCAGATATGAATGAACAAGTAGCACCCGAATCAAATAATACATATGCATTTATACTATTAATCGGAATAATACCTGCCACCACATCTTTTGATTGCACCGCGTCTTGCACCGTCATGTTGAATGTGCGGGCAATGGGTTGAACGGCCTGTAGTGGCGATGGTCCAGCAAGAGTCAGAGTGCTGCCGTTGTCCTTCCCTTCATTCCCTATTGACCCTGTCGCTGGCTTCTTAGGGCAATTACGAGCCATGTGATCCTTGGATCCACATATATAACAAGATCCTTTCTTGGGGTTTGGGAAATATGGCGCGATGTGGCCTTCCTGAACACATTTGTAGCATACGCGTTTCCCTTTCATGCACACTCCAGTGTGAGTCTTCCTGCATGTAGCACACGCTTCAAGCTTCCTCTTTTGCTGGCCTCCCTGCTGACTCCCAGCAGAGTTATTGTCATTCCACTTCCTCTTCTGATGGATAGCCCCGCTACCACTAGCCTTAGTTTCCGTTTCATTCTTCTTCTTCTTATCTTGGTTGAATTTATTCACCGCTTTGCTTCCCCCTTCAGCTAGAATAGCCTTTTCCAGCACAGCTGCAAACGTGTTTAGCTGGAACATAGAGACCTTGCTGTAGAGCCAGGGTTTCAGTCCCCGCTCAAACCTCCTCGCCTTCCTAGCATCCGTGCTGACCTGGTAAGTAGCGAACCTGGCCAGTTCATTAAACTTTGCCGCGTATTCCGACACTGACATCGTTCCCTGCTTCAGCTCTAAGAATTGGACCTCCATCTGATCTTGCGAACTCACTGGGAAGTACATCTCGTAGAACATCTCTTTGAAACGTTCCCACGCTATGACTCCTTCTCCTTCTCTAGTCTTATTCGCCTGCCACCAGAAGCTAGCATCTGACTTCAACATAAAAGTCGCAAATGCCATTTTCTGGTCTTCACTGACCCTAACCACGTCAAATACCTTTTTTATTTCCATAATCCACGTCTGAGCATCTATAGGGTTTGTCGATCCCTTAAATTCTGGCGGTCCTACTACCTTAAACTCTTTAAACGTCGTGGCTTGCACTTGCGGCTGATTCGCCACTGCTCCTGCCAGCAGATTTACTAATTGCTGAACCGCGTTAGGGTTTGTTGCATCGTTATTGTTGTTGTTTGTTGAGCCCTCGGGGTTTTGACGTGTTACTCTTCTTCTAGGAGGCATTTTCTGATAAGAAAATATTATTATTAGATCCTTTATTCAAATCTTAAGTATTCAAGTTCACACTTAAAGGTTTGAATATCTCAGTTCACATATAACATAAAGCACGTCAATAAACTTCTTTTATTCATTAGTCGTAGTTTAAAAACATCAATCAGATAGCATTTCTGCCATTTACATCATCCTTCCTGAACTGAAAAAGTTACAGGATTACATTATTAACATACATCTACCCAGTAATAAAGAATTTCAAACTAATTACAACCTTCATAAAACCTTAATAAAAATCTCCCTCTAGAAAGAATGACAACTTGTTCAATAAAATCCCAGGGTTATCTAAACCTTAACATCATTCAGATAACGTAAATGCGGAAACATAAACATAACCAACTAAGTCTTATTACAAAAGCAACTTGACATAACAAAAGCTCTACTACTACTGCTACTACTACTATTACTGCTATTGCTGCTACTGCCTAGGCATATTAATACGTCGCACAGCCTCTCTGCGTTCCTCTTCCATTACCCGAATTGCCGTTCTTCGGTCCACCACATACCACGGTAAACCTTGGAACTGAGCTGTGACGCCCCCAAATCCACGTTCCTTCGAAACCTCAGATTCGGTGCAGTCACGATACTATTATCGCCAAATTATTATATCTTTTAATCATTAGTAAAAGAATACAACTTTGTTTATTACAATTTAGAATATAAATTCTATTCATATCCAAGATCTCGTCTTTACATCATATTCGATATTACTAAAATACGGAATAATTTAAACTTTTCAATCCTCCTTGAATAAAATCTTTTATTGATTTCATAACTTTGATACCGATTACAAATCTTGAATCAACTATATAATATGATTCCTTCTTATCTGAGTTATCGTATAAACATTAACAACTCAACTCGATATCCTCTATGTATTAATTAATACATTCTTACAATACAACAAGTATTAAATAGTGTAAGCAACTATCGAGTACATCATCTAGAATCTAAATATGGTCCAGACAATAATCTAAGTAATATTCTTCAATGCGATACTATCTATCTTTAGCAATCAAGAAGCACGAAATCTTTACCGTGAATCCTTAACCTGCAAAAGTGGTTATTTGCAAGAGTGAGCTCGACAGCTCAGCAATTCTAACAGTCCTCATGCATCACATAGCATATAACATCATACTCAGTTCATGCATTTATAAACAGTTTATATTTACTACGCATGTTACTTTTCACATAACAAGTATATCATCAAAGATCAACTTTCAATCTCATTTATATCTCATATACAGTTCATATATAAGTTCACATTATCACAGCATAATATAATTCAACTAACAGTTATTGAATTCATATATCAAATAGGAACTGAAAGACTTGCCTGATTCGTAGTTTAACAACTACGACTTAACTGCTTAAGATATTTGCGCTTCGTGTAACCCTACACAGTTATATTAATCATAGAGATCACACTCATTAGTTATATGTATCACACATTGTCAATGTAATAATAAAGGTTACATTGTTGTCTAACTTGGTTCTTAGAACCTTGTTTCACTTTCTTATCATACTCCTATAATAGCTAGTATAGGTATACTTTTAATATCAACATTCATACACCTTCACTCGACTCGCTATGTGTTCGACACGTATTTAAAGCTCATAGATACATGATCTATATTGCTTTCATGTTTCTCAAACCTTATCGAAACCATTACATTCAAACTTTTCTAAGTTTCACCTTTCAAAATCCTTGTCATATTTTAAACTAGGCATGCAAGGTTATTATGTTTATCATATAGTCATAAACCAGTAGGGATCAGATCATGATTTGCAGTTTAAGTAATAATACAAGTCTACTAAAAAATCAAGAACAAACAGACTGCACAAATCTTGAAAACAGGCTGGCGCAGCTGCGCAGGTATTGGCCTTAAGAGTGGCGCAGCTGCGCCACTCACTGATCAAACCAGGAATGAAATTTCATTCTGCTGGACCACCCGAGTTCAATCAATATCATTCAAGTTACTGATATTAATCAATACGCATGCTCTATGGTTATAATTTCAAGTTCGAACCTAGCATGCTCATCCTAATCCAATTAAGGCCATATGCCGATAAACTTTAAATAAATCAAGCCCACGTTACTAATGGTCCATTACTAAAGTCATATCAACACACCACGAGGCTAAACAATACTAAGTATACATGCTCGTGCGTTCATCACACATGTATATGTTAATCACATAGTTTATGCTTTAGAATTTTATTTCTTGAATACGTTGGCATAGGTGATATCCATGCTCCATCAAATGATGCTCATGTCAACATGTCTATAGGCATAATGACATCCTAATGCATATGCTTGCATGATCACAACATAATTCATATGGTAATTGATGTCCTTAGCTTTTCATTGGAAATCACACTAAGTCAACAAGGAATCATAGTACATGCATGGCATCTATATGTATTTCATATACACTAGAAACTCATATTTAAACCACATAAATATTCTCAAATGGTCAGAATCTAAAAGACATCAGTCTTGGTTAAGTTCGTTTTCGAAAGTCTTAAGTTTATCATTTCGAAAATTGTCTTAACTTCTAATACTAGTGTACGGTTAATACTTTAAGCATGCATTTCATGTCAATATAAACCATACTATCATGTTTAAAATATCAGATTATATACATATTACATATGTGTCCAAGTTCACAATCGAAACTATAAGTTTCATTTCAAAACTATAAGTTTTTCTTCAATCGTGTGTACTAATATCGTTACACATGCTCATTTCATATCAAGGTAATCATATATGTATGTTATCTATGTCCACATGCTTGTTCTAATTATATAACTTATGCTAGCATATAACAGAACCTGCAACAGAAAACAAAACCCAGAAACTGGTCCCGGCGCAGCTACGCAGAGCCCCAGTTCAAAACTGGCGCAGCTGCGCAGGGCCTTGCCCAACTCAAGTCTGGTACCGGCGTAGCTGCGCTGCTGGCCAGTATAAAACTGGCGCAGCTGGGCCACTGGCCGGCCAGAGACAATGACTGCTCTGCTTCGGCAGAACTTAGCCCAAACTCAAAATTTCGCAACGATTATCATTCTAAGCTACTACATTACAGTTCTATCATGATTATAAGCTAGCATAACAACTAAGGAGCAATTAATAAACATTGCTTGATCACATAATCATGGATTCCATACTCAATTCAAGAATTAGAAATTTACAGAATTTTAGAAAACATGAATTGAAGAACATGAAAGGTATATTGTACCTCTGCTAACAACTTGGGCTTGCTGCTACTAAATTCTCTCTCAATTCTAGAATGCTATTACTAAGGTATGCAATGCTCTCCACTTAACACTTAAGCAAAAGCTCAGCAAAATGAAAAGATGAAGGAGAAGAGCTTCATTTTATAGGCAAATGTTTACGCAGACATTACAATTCCACCTCAAATTAAACCAAAGGAATGCAAGCTTGTTCAATGGATAAGGGAGAGTTGGTGAGAGTGGGTGGAACTCATCATGAATTCCTCACCCTTGCTCATCATTTGCTAGAAATTGCTGAGTTTGATGCATAGGAATAGACTAGCTTTCATGAGTTATGCACGTGAGAAGGAATTGGGTCACTCAATTAGGGACAAGGAGAGAACTCAGCAACTTGTTTTCCCACATACTAATGTTATATATGTATACATATACTATATACTTAGGCTATATATATTTATTCCATATATATTTAAGTTATACACATTCCCTTTTATATAACATAAGTTATAAATTAATGTGTCACAATGTAGTCCCAATAATACTATCGTGTAGTAAATTTTAACTTGCACATATAAATTCGTGTACATTTCATTCTACCGGATATAATTCTATCGGGTATCATCACAGTGTATTGTCTCCTTTATTATTAAATTTCATTAATTGTTTACTATATATTCATGATATATTATTTTATTGTATACTTAATATACACATTGTCAAACCCACATTTCATGTACCTATTACAACTCAATAACTTTACTATATAGTTTATATTCATATATAGCATAGTCGCATTGCACTTTATACTTCGCATAACATATAGTTAACTATCATACGTTATACTTTAATATCGCATGGTTGCACATAGAAATTAATAAATTACTTATCTTATCAATTAATTAATAATAATATTAATTAATCCATTTCTCATTAATCCATGGAATTATAATTCCCACGGTTGCAAAAGGTTTCAAACAAAGAAAGGAATTGACTGTAATGAAACCTTCTCACCGGTAGTAATGCTTAAGTCCATTCGGATTTGCTTGCGATTGCAACTTATTACAACTATGAGATCTGGCAGATAGACGTGAAAACGGCCTTCCTCAATGAAAAAAACTTGAGGGATGCTAACAGTGAACATTGGAAGGCCAAGTTTATCGATGGACTTCCTACTTTCTTTGCTGAGAAAGTTAGAAAGAAACTTAGGGATAAACATGACTGATCTCTCTTCGACATCTGTTACTACCGTAGCTAATACTGTAACTTCAACCTCAGAAGCCACTGAGTTAATTGCATACCAGGATGTTAAAGAAGCCTTAGATAAATGGACTATCCCTAAAGTCAAACCAGAAATGATTTACAAAATTGGAACATTTGATTTTACCAGTAAAAGAGTCATTAAAACCTTTGAACATGCTGTTCCTTTACAGGATAATGATACTATTGTTTATTTACTGCATACTGAAGATTTGTATCCTTTTATGCAAAAATATAAATATGTGCATATTGGGCTTGTTCAAATTGCTTTTAAACCTTTGACTTTACTAGGTCAAAATACCAGTATTCAATGTACCCTAAGAGATGGTAGATGCCTTAATTGGAAAGCATCTCTTATGGGAGCTATTGAGACTAGTTTAGCTCATGGACCCGTATACTTTAATATCTATCCTAACTTGAGTATTTCTCTGACTGATACTAATTTATCTAAAGTCTTAGAGATGAGAATCATATCTCATGGATATGAATACTTACCAGGATCCCCTCCTTTTGCTATATTATTCAGAATTAATCTTAAAGTTTTGACAACTTTAAATCCGTATATCAGAAAGCAAAGTCAACAAGGTCATACTGTCCTTATTGATTCTAATCTTTTCAGTAGCCAAGTAGCTATACCCAGGATGATTCCTTGGGAAGACATCACTTTTTCCAAACAATGGCAAATCACTAATGCCGTTCCTACCAGACCTTTAATAAGACAATCCATAGAGGATGTTATCCAAACTCGTGATGGAAATGTCTATATTAGTTTTCAGAAACCTTTAGCCCGTAGTCAGTCTACTAAAAGTATTCCTTATAATATTGATTTTCCCGAATCTACTAGACATTCGGTGTCTGAACCTGTAGAGTCAGTATACCAAGGATCTACTAAGGTATCCAGCAATGAATCTGTTAAAATAGAGGATCATATTAAAGGATTACATATTTCTGAAAATCAGATACCTCATGGTATTTATGAGGCCAGTACTTCTAACAGAAGACCTAATAGTCCTACCGCTAGTGATATGCATTTCGAATGTTAATGGATTTTTCCCCCAATAGCAAAATTCGAAAGTTTTTAAACCAGGAATTTATGCAGGATAAATATCAAGATTTTAGGACTTGGTATTTTAATAATAATGATAAAAATAAATTAGCAGAATTAAAATCTGATTATTATTCCTATTTAAATAATAACCAGTGTTTAATATCATTTACCCAATGGTATTTTTCAGAAGTTTACGATAATAATCATTTAAATGTTTTAACCAGTATCCAAAAAGACTGGGTTACTATCAATGGTAAGGTCTTTCAATCTGTTCATCCCCCACCTCATAACTTAGAGTTAAAATCAGGAACTGAAGAATCAAGACCTTTAATGATTTGCCCTTATGTTGAAATTTCTGAAGAAAACTCTAATTTGCAGAGAAGTATGAGGTATGGTGATATTATACCTATTATTAAACAGAATAATTATACTAATTTATTCTTCCAAACTGTAGGAAAACAATTAATCAGAATTGAGGACCAAATTAATAATCTTTATGATAAATGTCAAATTATTCCTAAAATTGAAAATCAGATTAATAATCTGAATTATAAATATCAAGTTTTCCCCAAAACTGATAATTATCAACCTGTCACTATTAAACCCCCTCTTGAGATCACAAACTTTAAAATGAGATCTACTAAAACTGAGGATGAGTTTGTTGAAAATCTTTTAACTAAAATGAAGAATTTAAAGATTTCTACAGGATCCTCTTCACAAATTAATGTTATTTCTGATAAACCATCTTTATCTTCTCCAGAAGATGATAATGATAATGATAATAATATTGACCTTACTAATATTTTTGAAATACAGAACAACTTTCAAGATATTGATTCTGTTAGTAAAATTGCTTATAGTCAAAAGCCCATACAGAAAACCAGCTTTTCAGCACCCAATAGATATTATTACCACAGACCAACTCCTCAGGACATTCTTTATGAAGAAGATTTTCTTCATTCCCAGAAATCCTATCATGGTAAAACCATCTATGAATGGAATATTGATGGAAAAACTGAATACCAGATTTTTGAAACCATACATCATATGATGATGTATGCTACTGTTTGCAGGCAGAATGGAAATACAGATCACCAGATCTGCAGATTCCTTGTTGCCGGATTCACCGGGATTCTTAAAGGATGGTGGGATAATGCCCTTACTGATGCCCAGAAAGAGGAAGTTTTTAAATCCTTTAAGATCGATATTGATCCTAACACTGGTACTGAAACAAAAAGAGAAGATGCTTGTTACACTCTTGTACAATCCATTCTTCACCATTTTGTTGGACCAGGACTTATGAATGCCGATAGAGGTAGAGAACTTTTACAGAATCTTAGGTGTCCTTCTTTGACCCATTTTAGATGGTACAAAGATGTTTTCCTTATGAAGGTCATGCAGAGAGCTGATGCTAACAGTGAACATTGGAAGGCCAAGTTTATCGATGGACTTCCTACTTTCTTTGCTGAGAAAGTTAGAAAGAAACTTAGGGATAAACATGACCAAATGAGTATTCCCTATAGTCAGTATTCTTATGGACACTTAGTTGCTGTTATTATTGAGGAAGGACTATCATTATGTAATGATATGAAACTTCAACATCTTATGAAGCAACAGAATCTTACCAAAAGACATGAGTTAGGAGAATTTTGTGACCAGTTCTCCTATGAAACTAAGATCCAGTATCCTTCTAAACCTAAAAAGCAGCAGCACACTAAGAAAACTAAAACTTCTAGAAAACGATCTTCTTCTAAGAAAGAAACTACTGGAAAACCACATAGAAAAAAGAATACTAACAAGAAAGATAAATCTAATATTAAATGTTATAAGTGTGGTAAAACAGGACATTTTGCTAATAAATGCAGATCTAAAATTAAACAAAAACTTAAGGAATTATCTATTGATGAAGATATTCAAATAGAAATTCTTAATTGTCTGTCCAGTAGTGACAATGAAGAATCTGATCAGGAGATTGATGAAATCTATTCTTCATACGAAGAAGATGATGAACAGGAACCACAGTCTTGTGTTACATGTCCCCCTGATGGATGTAATACTTCTGCTGAGGCTAATTACTGGAAAGCCATAGTTGAAATGAATGGTTTAGACATTGGCCTTGCGGGCCCCAGTATTAATGTTCTAACTAGTTCACAACAGTCTATGCTTGACATGGCAGATCTTATTAAGGACCCAGAAATTAAGTTAAAATTTCTAGAAACCTGTTATAAGAATTATAAAACTGATGATGACATTCTTCCTATAGAACAATACAGTATCCGTGAAGTTATGAAAAGAATGCAACAAGCCTCTTCTGCCGAAAAGCCTGCTACCATTCAAGATTTAAAAGGAGAGATAAACCTTTTAAAAACAGAAGTTAAACAACTTAAAACAGCTAATATTATTATTACTACTGATTTAAATAATATTAAGCAGCAGTTAAATAATAAACCAGGATCTTCAAAAGAAAAAGAAAAAGAAGATACTACTGATAATCAGTATTTGATGCTTATGAATCAAGTTGTTTTCCAAAAATGGTATATCCGTATTACTTTTATTATAAAACCAGATTTTGTTTTAAAGGATGCCATTGCTCTTGTTGATAGTGGTGCTGACATGAACTGTATCCAAGAAGGATTAATTCCTACTAATTATTTTCAGAAAACCACTCAGTCACTAACTAGTGCTAGTGGCAATACCATGAGAATTAAGTATAAAATTCCAGAAGCTTTTATCTGTAATCAAGGTATTTGTTTACCTACTTCTTTTGTGTTAATCAAAAATATGAGTCAGAATATTATTTTAGGCACTCCTTTTCTTTGTCTTTTAATGCCTATTTCAAAAATTGATACTTTGGGTA
This sequence comes from Panax stipuleanatus, assembly GCA_020205555.1. Taxonomy (NCBI): domain Eukaryota; kingdom Viridiplantae; phylum Streptophyta; class Magnoliopsida; order Apiales; family Araliaceae; genus Panax; species Panax stipuleanatus. Next base: position 120,989,167 of record CM035124.1, on the reverse strand, counting down.
TACATACTAATCTTAACAACAGGAATATAATTTTTGAATTTATTACAGAACCTTACACTAAAGAATTAAATCAAATTAAGAATATGATTTATTATAAGGAAAAACAAATTAATTTTATTCAGAAAGAAGTTGTATTTCTCACTACAGCACAAAGGATTTTGCAACCTTCTTTACAGGACAAAATCAAATCTATTTTAAAAACCCTACAAACAGAGATTTGTAGTGATGTTCCTAATGCTTTTTGGAATAGGAAGAAACATATAATTTCTCTTCCTTATATACCTGATTTTAATGAGAAAAATATTCCTACTAAATCTAGGCCAAGCCAGATGAAAAAGGAATATCTTATTCTCTGTAAGGACGAGATAAAATCTCTTCAACAGAAAACCCTTATTAGACCTAGTAATTCCCCTTGGAGCTGTACAGCTTTTTATGTTAATAAAAATGCAGAAATTGAGAGAGGAATACCTAGGCTTGTTATTAATTATAAACCGTTAAATAAGGTTTTACAGTGGATTAGGTATCCTATACCTAATAAGAAAGACCTCCTTGATAGATTGCATGATGCAATTATCTTCTCTAAATTTGATTTAAAATCAGGATTTTGGCAAATTCAGATTTGTGAAAAGGACAGATATAAAACTGCTTTTACAGTACCCTTTGGTCATTTTGAATGGAATGTTTTACCATTTGGTGTTAAAAATGGACCATCTGAATTTCAGCATATTATGAATGACATTTTTAACCCTTTTACAGAATTTGTTATTTGTTATATTGATGATGTTCTCATCTTCTCATCTTCAATAGAACAACATATTAAACATCTGCATATCTTTAAAAATGTTGTTATTAAAAACGGTTTAGTTGTTTCTGCACCTAAAATGAAACTTTTTCAAACAGCTATTCGTTTTCTTGGACATAATATTTCTAATGGAACCATTATTCCAATTGATAGATGTATAGAATTTGCATCTAAATTTCCTGATGAAATTAAGGAGATTACTCAACTCAGAAGATTTTTAGGAAGTCTTAATTATATCCGAGACTATTATCCGAAATTGTCACAAGACTCTTCTATTCTGCAAACAAGGCTTAAAAAGAATCCTATGCCTTGGACAGAACAACACACTCAAGCTGTTCAGAAAATAAAACAAAAGGTTAAACAGTTACCTTGTCTATCTCTTCCTAACCCTGAATGGAAGAAAATTGTGCAAACTGATGCTTCTAATCAAGGTTATGGTGGGATACTTAAACAGTATAACCCCACTAAGAAAAGAGAAGAATTACTTCGTTTTGCTTCGGGAACCTGGAAAGGAGCCGCTATTAATTACCCTACTATAAAACAGGAATGTTTATCTATTGTTAAATGTGTTTTAAAATTTCAAGATGATCTTTTAAACCAACATTTCTTAATTAGAGTAGATTGTTCTGCTGCTAAACAAATTTTTATGAATGATGTTCAAAACCTTGCCTCTAAACAAATATTTGCTACATGGCAAAGTATTTTATCAGTATTTGATTTTGATATTGAATATATCAAAGGAGAAAATAACTCTTTACCGGATTTTCTAACCCGTGAATATTTACAGGGTTAATGAATAGAGGAAGAGGCCGAGGCCGAGGCCGAGGCAGACAACAGTATTATACCGAATTCCCAAGTATTAATACTCCTAGCAGTACAGCTCAAACTTCTTCCACTCAAACAGTAAAGGATGTTTTACTCCTTCCAGATCAGTATATACTTAACAGTAATATTGAAGAAATTATTCTTTATATTGAACCGAATGATGAGAAATGGATGAAAGATCCATGGGAAATTAAGAGGCGCTATTTAGTGACTCAGCAATTTCCTACCCATTTTGATCAATACCGTTATATCTATGAACAAATAATCATAGAAACATCATCTATGGATATAAAGCATACGCTTCATGATCCATCTAAGACTACCAGTCCTATTTCATACAGTAAAACAACTATCAGAAACATTATGCCTATTGCTAATTGGGGCATTCATCCCCATACTACCAGAACTGTTGACTCCAGAAATTCAGAAACTAGGTATAGTTATTGGGATTATATTGATTCCTTTACCTATCTGTTTTACTACCAGAACCCTGTCCATAACCATTCCTGGTTTATCCGAATTTGTCCAGATGTCTTAAGAAACGAAATACCTAACTGGTTTTTCGTTTGGTGGGATAAATTTGGTATTACCATGGAAACAATACCAGAATCAGTCCTAGCAGTATTCAAGGATTGGCAAGTTGCCTATTCTCATATTCCCGTAAATAAAGATTTGTCCATGACAAAGCTTTTTATTCATTTTATTATCCGATTTCAAATCCCGTGGATATGGAAATGGGATTTAAGATGTGATTATCAGAATAAGATTCCTTGCCTTAAAAGGATTTTCTTTACCCGTTGGTGGGATAAGGGCCTTAATCCCACTCTACCAGAACTGATAAAATCCATTAAGGACCATACCCAAGCCTGCTTTGATGCAGTTCCAAAGATCCTTCCAGCACAGTCTGAAAACCCATTTATTAAAATTCAAGAAGAATTAAAACAGAAATTTCCAAATCTTTCAAAAGAAGATTTAATTATAAAATCTATGGATTTTATGAAAAATCAGTTTTTAAAATCTATGGAACAGGATAAGGATGACTCTTCAATGAAAACCGTGAGTTCGGATCAGGACGACAATGAATTTAGTGTACTAGCAGGAGAAAGTCAAGAACCGGATAATCCAGAAGGCACTATAGGAGATTTTTGGGATTCCCTTACTACGGTAATCTCTGAGAGAATGGAACAAAATAAAGGCAAGGGTAAAGTTTGATGGTACCTGTCTCCCTCCATTATCAGTAAAAGACAAGCCAGCTGTCACCCATTATCAGTAAAGGACACCAGCTGTCCTCCTTTATTCTCCATTATCAGAAGCGAATAATAACTTTATTAAAGTTATCGCACAGCTGTCCCTTTTAGATAAGGTTTTGCAGGATATCCGTCTCTTCCACTCGGATCTCGCCACCTGCCCCTTATCTTTTCTTTCCTTTTGTATTTAAGGGAGCCTCCACCCTCTTGTTGAAGGCAGGTTTTTCTTGGGAGAAGTTCTCCTCTTTGTATTTTCTCTCTCTATAAATAAAAGCTAAGGTTTAAAGATATCATCGTCTCCATTTGCTCTCTGTAAGTATTGCTGATATAAATTATTATGTTTTCTTAGTTGATCTTTTATCTTATCATCAGGATAATAGTAATCGTTACAGAACTGAGATCATCAACGCTGTAGATAATCATAATCGTTCTTACTTTACAGAAAGATTAACTGAATCTGTTATTTTGATTAATAAAACTAAAGAGGCTCTACAGGAAGAAACCTGCCGATTGATCGTGGTGGGTAAAACCCCTCATCAACAGTAGTTTATGAGATCATATATGTAGTAATTTAGAATTTATATATTGTTAATATGGCTTTAAACTATTCTGGTTATACTGCTGCTATTCTGATTCAAGAACATGAATAAGTGGTACGTCACCCAAGTCGCGTTGAGGGTTTATGTCGTTAGCCGGGTAGGGCGTTTGACTGTTCCTCTTAAATCGTTGACAGACGTGCTTATTTTGTGTTCTTGGCCTCCTATGGTATCAAAGCAGGCTTGGGTATGGTCCTTAATAGTATATTGTTCATAACAATAATTAATATTAGAAGACAATTTATCTCATCACAAATTCGATTATACTTATAATCGATTTCCTTATTATTATACTATCACTAGCCATAATAATTTAACATACTATCATAATAACAATTAACAATTAATTTAGATTAATTGTTTAATTAATAATTCCTCCATCATTAAATTAGTCAATTCATTACTGAATCTATTATTATGCCACACAAGGCATCTCTCACAAGCTCAAACTTAAGCTTATCATTATTCTCATCACTTACTCATTTCTCACCACATTACTACTGATAACCTGTTCAATTAAATTAGAACTATTAAATCCAAGGTCCACATATAAATATTTTACAAATCGAATATTCAAATATTATATATAACCTTTACGAAAATATAATAACTCAAGCTATTAAAATGCTAAACTACTTCAATTAATTATACTTATAATAAGTATAACCTTTACGCTTATAATAATTAATATATACTCTATTAATTATTCTAATAATAATATTCACGATCAAATAATAACTTAAGTTATTTAATATATTAAAATAACTTAGTTTCCTTTCATTAATTAAACTCCCTTGAAAATACATTTAAAATTATGTATTTAGTCATATTATAAAATATTATGTTTTCTCCAAATAAGCACATTCGTTATTAGAAAATAGTTTACTTATTGTCTCATGATATTATTCTTAATATAATATCAAATAACTATATGTACGACACATGTACATATATTATATATAGAAAATAGATAATAAGTTTATTTTCTATTATAATAAATTGTTTCCATCAATTTAATTACATATAGCAAATACGTTTTAATATATTTACCATATTAATTAATCATACCTATTACCTCATACAAAAAATATATAAGGTAATATTATTATTCAAAAATAACATTCCCTCTTTTATTAAAATAATTCAACATTAGAAACTATTTTAATATCCTTTATTAGAAAAATCATATCTCTTTCTTTTCTATAAATTGTTCCCAAAATAATTTCTTTAAATATTCATTTAAAGATATAATGATTTCCATCTCCCTTTAATAACGTATATATATTTAACGTTATTCGCACATTAGACTTTCTCACTTATTACCACTCTAAGTAATATATATAAAAAGTATCAACTATAATTACATATTCAACACACATATTAATTCACTCCTTTACTTAAGTAAATTAAACATTGTACTATATCATCATAGTTAATTAAGGTTCAATACTCTCATTATATTATTCCATAATATAACTCACAACTTATATTAACTAATATTTATTCTTATTAGTTAATTCCTTAACTAACTCATGCTTCACTATCCAAACCTATTCATGGATAGCTTAAGTGCTATTAATAACCTATATTATAAACATACTAGTTATTAATACACATACTCAAGAATATGGTGATTATACATTAAGGATATTTAATGTCACCAACTTGCTATGATAAAATAATTCTATAAATTATTTAATATCGATAGGAATTTATCCACCTCCTTTATCTCAACTGGATCGTCTCTACGATAAGTAACAAATATATATTAATAATATATTTATAAATCACAAAAACACATATTACATAGTCCATATTACCCTATGTAATATAATACCACATACCTCATATCACACATATATATATATTATTCGAACCCATCTCACAGTTTAAGAATTTTATTTATTAAATCCTTATTTAATAATATCTGAAAATTCGGGTTCTTACATGAGCTGGGTAGTAGAAAATACGGTCCTGAGCTCTTTCTATCGCTGTATGAAAAGCATATTCCGTTTCCCTCAGCTTGGCCCTCTTGGCCTCAGCTTCATCTTCAGCTCGATCAGCTCGTTGATTAGCCCTCAAGCTTGACTCTTCAGCCCTGGCACGCTTCCTCGACTCCTCCTGGATGTCTTGCTTCAGCTTTGCCAGTTCAAATCTAGCAGCATCTCTATCAACCTCCATATGTATCAGGTTCCACTGTGCATCTCCCAGGTCATTTGCCATTTCCTCGATTGTATTGTCTCGTTGATGGATAGTTTCCTCGAGATCTCCTACTCGTCCATGAAGCTCCACGTTGCTATCGTAGACTGCCTCGTACATCTCAGCACTAGTAGAGTGAGGTGGGAATTCCTCTTCGGGATCCTCTTCCTCCTCTTCAGACTCGTCCTCATCCTCATCCTCTAGAATAGGTGTCAGCTCACACTCCCGACCAGCTATGGTGATCACTGGAGATGGCTCTCTCCTAACCAGCTACTCCCAGACAACATGTATGTCACGGGGCTCCTCCTCTCTAGGCACCTGAGGTACAACCTCTCTAGCCTGACTAGGTTCTCCAACGTTCGTCATCCTAACAAAAGAATTTTAAAGCTTATTATTACGTGATATCGAGTCGTCACCCTTCGAATACCTGAACGTAAACACATAGCACATAAGGTAGTTTATTATCTTTACCTATCACATCTATCTTTTCGATCTTACCATAAGGCTACTACTTAAGGTTTTTCCCCACCTAAGGATTCATAACCTATGGCTTTGATACCAACCTGTGACACCCCCAAATCCGGGTACTTCGTTTCCACATGATTTGGTGTTCACTTTCTAATTAAAACATACATCTACCCAGTAATAAAGAATTTCAAACTAATTACAACCTTCATAAAACCTTAATAAAAATCTCCCTCTAGAAAGAATGACAACTTGTTCAATAAAATCCCAAGGTTATCTAAACCTTAACATCATTCAGATAACGTAAATGCGGAAACATAAACATAACCAACTAAGTCTTATTACAAAAGCAACTTGACATAACAAGCCTTCATTTATTCATCTTTCCTTTTCCTTTACTTGTTGATGGTATGCCAACATTCTTGGTCTCAACTGCAAGTGGTGGTAAAGCAGGCAAGAGTGAGCAAACAAAAGCTCACTTGAAAAATACAACAGTGATATGACATAAGTGAATCTTTTCAAAAGAGTTTGAATAACTTTACTTTCATCAATATAAATAATTGAATTATAATTCTTTCATCAATATATAGAATTCGAATATGGAATCATCTGAGGGTCATAAGACCTTGAACCATTGTCCTAGGTTATAAATATTTCTATTTAAACCTTTAGCAGTCAATAAGACTATAGACATTAACTCATACTCAGGGGGATCAACCCTTTGTACCATGAATTGTGCACAAACATCTTAACGCTTTCGCATAAAATATCCCCTAATTAATAGGGTTGTTCCTTCTCAAAAATTGAATACAAGTCCGCACCAAAGAAAGTTTGGTTTGGATAGATAAGGGAACTTTAGAGTTCAACTATCATCAACTAGGAGTAGTTGAATCGACTTTCAGTTCTTTACAGTTCAATAATATAAGAATCATGAACCAATTGCAAAATATGACAATAAACTTCATAATAGATAGGCATGCTTTTAGAAACAACTTAAAGCATTCGATAGACTAAGTAGATCTTACTTGAACAACTAAGTCAAGATCATATTACTAAAATAACGCTTTAATACTTACGCTTTATGAGTGTGGTATAACTTATACCACCTATAACAAGTTAAGGAACGTGAATGAACTTTCATGATTTCTTGAGCAAGGGTTAGGAAACTTGCACAATGAAAATATACAATGAATAGGCTTGTATAGCATTCAAGAGTAGCTTAAAGAACTTGCACAATATAAATAACAAGTTTAGAAACTTGCTTAACATAAAAGAATAAGGGTAAGAGAACTTGCCTTAAGCGCAAGCTACACTTTAACAATTATAACCACTTCACAAACACCCTACACATTTATATTACATTCAAACCATCTATTAGTATCCAACTACAATATTTAAACCATCGAAATTCATATCTAAGTCCAACTCACAATATAATTTACCACATTGGTTGCTAATTAGTCAAGTACGTGAGTCTATACTCACGGCATACATTCATAAGCCTATAACTCAATGAATCGTGTTGTGTGCCTCGTGAAAGCAACACACACACACACATGTAACACATTCATAATATATTTCAATCTAACTTAAACACATCAAAAACATGTTATCTTATTACACCTTTCACTTTCCAAGTCTTAGAAACAAGTTAGCTTAACAAACGGAGCATAAAAACTCAAAAACAAAACTCAAAATTTTCTGGGCAGCAACATCACACGCTGGGGCGGGTCCCCATTGGGCAATACACCCGCTGGGGCGGGTGCTCCCCCTGCTGCACCACTTGGTTGGCGAACTGGTGGAGAATTAAGCCAATTTGGCTCATTCCTTCACACCGAATTCTATTTTTTTCCAACATGATAAACATAAAACTTGATACTAACAATATTTTAAACTTATTAACATGCTCATATGATAAGTACATAATATTCGATTATTATTATTCCTTTATATATAGTTTTATTACATGTTTCATGTGGATATGAGCTTAATATGTTGTTTATTATTTTCAGGATTATTTGGAGCTAATATATTGAAACGGGATGAATTGGAGTTTAATATGGAACAAACTCAATGCCGGACCAATTGGGCTGACCCAATTCGGCAATTGATGGACAAACGGATTGTTAGCCCACACGAATTATTGCAGCAGCTGGAATTGAATATTACATGGGCACGTTGCAAATATGGTTTAAACATTATATAAGTAAGCCCACGGTTTGGGTCTTGAAATGCAGCCCAGCCCCACGGTTTCAGCAAGACCAATGCAACATATAATATCATGGAGGAGTTTTGCATGGATCCGAGCAGCTCACTAAAGGAATTGCAACAAGACAATTCTCCTACTGGGCCCACGAAATAAGCACCTCATGTGGGATCATGCAAGCTTTCAAAGGAAGTAGTCCACACAAGTCCTAGCAGGTCACGAATTTCTAAGGCAACATGGCAACTAATATATATCACATGCAATCATCATCATGCCAAGCATGTGGGCCACGCCTTTGACATATTACAAATTGGAGAATGAGTTGATAATTCCAAATTGAATGGGCCACGTGCATGCATTCATCATCATGAAATTAGAAGCTTTCAAGGAATGTTGTGGGTCACATGCTAGTCATTCATGTTGGGCCCACGAAATAAGAAAGTCATAAGTAACAAGCAGTTCATGGGTTGTTTAAATCCTAATGGGTCACGAAATTGAAGTTTCCAATTTACCAAAGGAATGCAATTAAAGGAGAACCAAAGTGGGCCATGCTAACCCACGTTGCTAACAGCTTACACTCCTAAATAGAGCAACTCACGCAAAAAGGAGAAGCAACAAAGCTGCTGGACAGTGATACAACCCGCTGGGGCGGGGCATATGACCAGTGAACCCCCGCTGGTGCGGGGAGGCGAACGGGTCAGCAACTTTTCTTTTCCAACACGGATTTGGGTTATCAATTAGGGTGATTAGGGCTGCAATATTAAGGCTATATAAAAGGGATCCTTTCCCTTGTATTTTTAATTATCTTATTATTTTCTTTCATATTAGATCTAGTTTTGTTTGGAGTTATGAGATAATTCTTTCAATTCAGTTCGGAAGGGATGTTGAACCTTATTCATAATTAACGGTTTGATCAAGTTTATTTTGTTTATTCCTTTTTACATGAGATTTATTCTGATAATCTACTTTAATTTCTTGTATGCTATTCAATTTACTAACGTGATTCTGCAGGATTAAATTAGTGAATTGATATCATCTGCTAGATTAAGATTGGTATTACGTGTAATTGATATTTGTCTTCATCACAAGTAGTAATTAGTAATACATGATTGTGGACAAGCTTTTGAGTATTGCTGTGATTATCAGGAAACAAGTTAAACAAATCGAGCTTATGTGTTTGTTGCTTGGAATAGTCTAATTCCCTATTTCTTAATGCTGCTGTTATATTAAATCTAGAGAGCTTGTTCTAGGTTATATAATGGTTAGAATCTTGTGAAGAGCTTGTTTCATTGAGTGACAATCTAAGGGGAGTTTCGGGTAGCAGAGCTTGTTCTAGGGCTATTAATTTCATTGAAGGATAAATAATGTTAAACTTGATTACTCCATAATTATGAAAAGGTGATACTGAACTGAAGAACTGAAGCTTTTTATTCATTGTTAATTCTTATTACTTTATTCTTGACAATTTAGTTTAATCAATTCAAAACCCCCTTTTTATTAGAAATCATAGGATAAATATAAAATAAATCACTCTCCGTGGGATCGATCCTTGCTTACTACTGTGCTAATTGTTTGAATTCGTAAAGTAAAAGTGAGGTTAATTTAGGAGTGTAAACGACAGCTCCCAAATTTTGGCGCCGTTGCCGGGGAGTGTTATTTGTTTTTGTTTATTCTTTGTTTTTATTTATTTTTATTATTTTATTTTTTATTTTTTTTTATTATTTTATTTTTATTTTTATTTTTTTTAGAAACAAGTTAGCTTAACAAACGGAGCATAAAAACTCAAAAACAAAACTCAAAATTTTCTGGGCAGCAACATCACACGCTGGGGCGGGTCCCCATTGGGCAATACACCCGCTGGGGCGGGTGCTCCCCCTGCTGCACCACTTGGTTGGCGAACTGGATGGAGAATTAAGCCAATTTGGCTCATTCCTTCACACCGAATTCTATTTTTTTCCAACATGATAAACATAAAACTTGATACTAACAATATTTTAAACTTATTAACATGCTCATAACATATATAATCCATAAAACACATAATCCAAAACAAGATTTCATGATTTTCAAAGAAAACACAATTTTAAGCGTTCTTGACGAAAATTGCTACTACGAATTCGTTTTTCATCCAATTCAAGTGATTCCAATTGTAATCACTCATATTCTTAACATATTAACTTAATACATGATCAATTTTAACAATGACTCAAAATCAACATCAATTTGATAGTTTTAAAAGCCGTTTTTCAGAAATAACTTCACCGAAAATCACTATGAACACACTTCCTATTGTTTATCAAAAATTCATTGATTGAATTGCTAGAACAACCATATAACTCATATATAATCATGTTATATCACATATTACACATAATTCATGCTCACATCAAGAAGTTAAAGAAATTTTCAACATAAATTCATAATCTAACACTATGAACATGAATTTCATAGTATTCATCATATACTTATGAATTGAAATTCTTAAACAACTATGAAACCCTCATGTAAACATATATATATATATATATATATATATATGTATATATATATACATGCATATCTCATTCACATATCAAAATAAATAGCTTTCACAAAGAGACTTTCACATAGAGTTCTAAAACCATGAAAACATAAAAGAATATGCTTTGAAAACTTGTTTTTACAACAATTGTATTTTGAAAACCCTTTCATGGCATACAATTACATATGAAAACATATGAACACCATATATGCATATAATTTCATGATTGTAAAAACCTAATTTAATAAAAAAGAATTACAACACATAAGAATTGAGTACAAGGGTTAAGGTATAACCTTACTAGTTTTACTTAAAGAGAAGAGATGATGAAGATGATGATCCTCTTATGCCTTCTCAAGCCTTTCTTCCTCTTCTCTCTTCTTCTTCTCTGACAATTCTCTCTAACCCTCTTCTTCTTTCTTTCTTTGTTTTGTAAAACTAACGTAACTTTTAACTTAACATATATTATACAATATACAATATACATATATAATAGATATGTAACTTATATATAATAAATATAATACTTATAACCATATTAATTCTTATTAATAACATAGGTTACAAAGTTTGAAAAGTCCAAGGCCATGTTTGACAACCTCTTAGAAAAATAGGTTTTTTGTGCTAAGGCCTTGTTTGGGTAAAATAAAATTAAACAAGTACAAGGGCATTGTTTGGTAAAACACTTTAAAATCCTTTTCTAGTCTTTTAATAACTCTTTAAATCCATAGATTAAATATTACACTTATTTATTTAAATTACAACACTCTAATTCAATTAAATAAACTAACATTCACATAATACCAAATTGTCACACAATTGAATTTCCTTTATTAAACATAATTCTTCTAACAAATTATTATCACTTAGCACATAACATTAACTCTAATTAAATTATTCCCAATTAAATTAAAATGATGCTACACCATTGCTAACATATCAATTTAATTAATCATATAGCACTTAATTAAATTGTCCACAACAATCGCACAATTTATTTATTTATCTTCACAAATAAATTCCATAAAATATTTATTTAATTCAATAAATATTTACAATTAACATATAAAATTCTCAATCGTTACATCCCCAGCTCCGGAACCTCCCATATTTATCGCTCCGTCGAAATACATTTTCCATAGTTGGACTATATTCTCTGACTGGAGTTGTTGAATTGTCATAATCCCATCATCTAGGAAATATGTCTCCAGGGGCTCGAACCCTCCTGAAGGTGCTTCTGCTAATTGATCTGCAATGCCTTGGCCTTTGATAGACTTCTAAGTTACGTAGACAATATTGAACTGCTGTAGAATCAACTGCCATTTAGATAGCCGGCAATTTAACATTGGTTTGTTGAAGACATATTTAAGTGGATCCATACGGGATATGAGATACATCGTGTGCCCATGCAAGTAGTGTTGCAACCTCATGGCGGCCCATGCTAATGCACAGCATGTCTTCTCGATCAGGGTATACTTCTGTTCCCCACTGCTGAATCTTTTGCTGATGTAGTAGATAGCTCTTTCTTTGCTACTATCATCCTTTTGTCCTAGCATACAGCCCATGGCAATTGCATTGACGGACAGGTACATGAATAATGGGACTCCATCCATTGGAGGTACCAAAATAGGTGCTTCGACAAGCTGCTTTTTGATGTCAAGTAAGGCTTGTTGACAATCCTCATTCCATTTGATGGAGGAATTCTTCCTTAACAGCTTGAAGATGGGCTCACAGGTTGCTGTGAGCTGTGAAATGAATCAACTTATGAAGTTGATCCTTCATAGGAGTCCTCGTATCTCCTTCTCTGTACGAGGCACGGGCATTTTAGAAATGGATTTGATCTTGGCAGGGTATAACTCAATGCACCGATTGCTTACCAGGAATCCTAGCAGTTTGCATGCCTTAACGCCAAAAGCGCATTTGGCGGGATTTAGCTTGAGGTTGTACTTGCGCAACCTGTTGAACAGCTTCCTGAGATGGTCTATTTGATCATCCTCCCTTCGAGACTTGATGATGATGTCGTCAACATAAACTTCTATTTCTTTGTGCATCATATCATGAAAGAAGGCCATCATGGCTCGCTGATACGTTACTCCAGCATTGATAAGGCCGAAGGATAGTCGTCGGTAGCAAAACGTTCCCCAGGGAGTAATAAAAGCTATTTTCTCTCCGGTCTTCTTCAGCAACCATGATTTGATGGTAACCAGCAAAGCAGTCTATAAAGGAATACATGTCGTACTGCGCAGTATTGTCAATCAGGATATGGATAAGAGGTACCGGGAAATTATCCTTGAGGCAGGCTTTGTTTAGATCCCAGTAATCCACGCAGACTCGTACCTTCCCCCCTGGTTTAGGCACGGGGACTATGTTTGATAGCCATTCGGGATATGTTAATACCATGATGATCCCCGCTTTGAATTGTATAATAATTTCTTCTTTAACTTTGAGATTCCACTCAGGTTTCAATCGTCTGAGCTTTTGTTTGACTGGTTTGAACCCTTCTTTGATGGGCATTCGATGGATGACAATGTCTGTGGATAGACCGATTATGTCTTCATGCAACCATACAAATACATCCTGGTACTGTGTCAGGAGCGCGATCAGGTCAGCTTTTTGATCCGATGTGATGTCTAAACCTATTTGGATTTCTTTGATGGTTTTGGAGGTTCCTATATTGATGGTGGAGGTTTGGTCGAGGTTTAGTTTGGGTTTATATTCAACCCATTCCTTAATCTCCTTTGGAACCTCATAGTCATCTTCCTCCTCTTGATCAAGATCCGTCAAGTCGAAGCTCAATCTTGCATCATAGTTGGAGTTATGTTGACAGGTTGGCATCTCATCAGCAGAGACACACACATCCAATGCTTGGGTCCTAAAAATAAAAATGCTTTCATTAATATACACAACTGCTTAAATACACCTAGCATTTGTAAAGCATAACAAAAGTGACTGCTCTAGCTGTGCAATCAAAAGTAAGCAATAAATAAAAGCATAAATAAGGGCAGATTGACTGTCTTCCCCTTTACCCTTTTCGACTGAGGCAAGGGATACTGCTCCAATTATCCAGGGTTAGATCCTCATGGATATGGAGGATGCTGGAAGTGTGCTCATCTGTCTCGTCTTGAATGACAACTGAGACATCCTTTAGGATATGGCCGAGGCTTTTCTGGGGATTGTTCCTCTGTTTGCTGCGAGGAAAGTGAGCACGATCTTCATCGTCACTATCTGGGAGTTCATCATTCATCCCTTCGTAGTTGATAATGACTTTCATGTTAGCGAATGGGTCTCGTCCTCCGTATAGGATCTTTTCTTTTCCCTTTTTGCTATCTGCCTCTGGCTTGAGGGCTTTCCTTTCATGAACAGGTATGATTTGAAGGAAATAGCGTGGCTGATCCCCCCGTAGGGGTCTTCCTCGTAGGTTTCACCCATCCGGCATTTATGAGGTTTGGGAGCAGAATCGTGGAGGCTTGAGCCTTGGGATGTTTGTGTGGATTCCGGTGGTTTGACTAGGATGAAAATCCTAATCCTTCTCTTCCCATCTGACTTGGGATTTGGATTGGCATCTTAATGTCGTGCTTATTTTTTCCTAACCCTTCTCCAGGCTGGAAACCCGTAGCTACCATTTCTTGGCCCACTGTCATTACTTCAGTGGAAATTTTAGGCTTCAAGGCTGGTGCCACAATCGGTAAATATCGAGTATCACTCACCTCAAGAGCTTAAAAACTTACAGGCTCAACCCCGGCGTCTAGGCTAATCACTAGCATGTCCCCATGTATATGGGTAGGGTATTCCAGTTCAGCATTCACTGTGATGAGGCTGCCATTGATAATGTACTTGAGTTGCTGATGGAGGGTGGATGGAACAGCCCCGGCTATATGGATCCATGACCTACCCAACAATAAGTTGTATCCGTGGCTATGTTGAGCACCTGGAAAGATACGTAGAAGGTGTGTGGACCAATTTCTAGAGGAAGCTCGATTTCCCCCATAGCCTAGCGGCAAGATCCATCAAAAGCCCGGGTAACCATATGACTGGCTTTGATCCGATTTAGATTGATCTTCATCCTTTCCAACGTGTCATATGGACAAATATTGAGGGAGGATCCTCCATCTGTAAGCACTCCTCCAATCACTTATCCGGAGGACATAACGGCTATATGCAGGGATTTGTGGTGGCCCCTTCCCTCAGCCGGGATATCATCGTCAGTGACAAAAATCACATTGTTGTTGAAAATGTGGTCTATCACGTGACGGAATTTCTCTGTGTCTATCGTGTGTGGCAGATGGGCTTCTTCTAGTACCTTCACTAGGATGTTACGGTGATCCTCTGATGATAGGACCAAGTCCAAGATGGATATTTGCTTGGGTGCGTCTTTCAAGCTTTGCACTATCTTTTCTTCAGCCACCTTTTCTTTTGCTTTGGTAACTGGTTTAATCACCCGCTGAGGCAGGTACAATGGATTATCCTTTGACAGGATGGAAATCTTGTTTGCCACGGAGCCTTCAACGTCCTCATAGTTCCATGGGACCTTCTTTAGACTGGTAATCGGATACTAAGGACTGAAGGGCAAAATTAGAGGCTGAGGTGCAGCCACCTTCACAGGATTTTGTTTATCTTGGACCCCTTTCCCTGTCAGTACCAGGGGTGTGATAATTAATTCTTTATCGCAGGATATGACAGCCACTGTATCCTGATACCATGCCCCGAGGATCCAGAGGCTATCTTTATCTATCATGTCGAGGATTTAATTTCCTCTGATTAGGTCACCTTTCTCAATCAGGTCTTGAATTAGGTTATGAAGTGCCTAGCATTCTTCTGTATCATGGCCGGGAGAGTTGGAATGGTACTGACATATTTGTTCAGGTTTGAATTTTCTGGATTGAGTGTTCAGCGGAGGTAGCAAGTCTGCAACCATTCCCTCGTTGATCATCATTTGCAGGATTTCTTCCATTGACTGGTTAAAATTGGTGAAATTCCTTTGAAATAGGAACTTCCTACTTGCTTGGACACTTGCTTCTTCGATCCCCTTGTCAGTCCACGGTGTAAGCTCATAAGTCCGGCTATGATCTTGATTAGAATTGACTTTCGCTGGAGGAGAGCGCCTGCCAATAGATGGATGGATTTGCTTCAACATCTTTCTGGTGAGTTGATGTTGGTAGACGACTAGTTCAGCCAACTGCTCTATTTGTTCCTTGATAGACTTTATTTCTTGCTCTATCAGGAATTATTTTTCAAAAGCTTCCCAACTCATTGGGCTGATGTTGTTAGATTGAGTTGATTCTTCAACATAGCGGAGGTATTTGGATCCTTCTCCACTTGAAGTGTTGATCATGTTGACACTCTCCTCCTTGTGCTGTGGGAGAGGGTTATCTTGGGCATGCGGTTGATCGGGTTTTATGTCCACAATTTTTCCATTATCAATCAAATCTTGGATTTTGTGCTTGAGGGACCAAAAATCTTGGGTGTCATGGCCCGGTGATCCAGAATGATAAGAACACTTCTTGCTAGGGTCGAAGTTCCTTGAATTAGTGTTAGTTGGCGGAAGGAGTTGACCAATCTTCTTCTGAGCTGTCAGAAGTTTGAAGACGTTCTCGAGTGAATCCCCTAGAGGGGTGAAAGTCCTTTTGCGTCTGACCTCCATGTTTTTCTGGAATGAAGGATTTGAAGGCTGTGTTGCAGCTTGGAAAGGGGTATAGTTCCTCCTTTGAATAGGTGTATTATTTGAATTATCGCTTGAATTTTGTCCTTGTAACACTAAGGAAACTTCTTCGTCTTTCTTTTTGTGGACCCTCCGGGGATTACTCCCGTAATTTCTGGCTTGGATATGCTCAGCAACAGCTTCGAGTGCCGTTAGGTCTTTTATTTTCCTGGACATGAGTCCCATTTCAGCTATTTCGTTGTGTTAAATCATTTCAGAGAAAGCTTTTCCTATGCTCTTTCATAATAAGGAGCTTCTTGAATATCGATGAAAGTCATGAATATTTTAGATTCAGTCATGACTGGGGTGACTTGTGTTGCGACCCGTCTCCATCGCTGGGCATATTCTCTGAATGATTCAGTGTTATTCTTCTTTATTTTGGTAATTTAATACTGATCTGGAGCTAGCTAAGATTGGAAATTGTACTGGCTGAGGAAGGCATGGGCCAATTCTTCCCAACTATGGATTTTGGAGTTGTTCAGACGGGTATACCAGGCTCTGTCTTCTCCAGTTAAACTCTTCTGAAATAGCTGCATTCGAAGTTTCTCGTCCTCAGCATAGGATCCGAGTTCTCCAATGAAAACCTTCAGGTGTTTATAAGGATCCCATAATCTGTCATATTTCTTGAAATCAGGGACTTAAAAATTTTTGGGATACCGAGCCCCAGGAAATATGCATAGATCTGAGTAGTTGACACTGCCAAATGCCCCAGTTCCATTGATGGACCGGAGGGTTTCTTCCATTTGTTACATTTTCTTGAGAATGTCACCAGCTTCCTGTTCTTTGCTTAGGATGGTGATTGATGGAATTTTGTTGATTGTATCCTGGTTCTGGGGTCCAGGGATCTGAGTTTCGGCCTTTTTTGTATCTTGACCGCTAGCCCCACTACCAGATGCTTCTGGTTCTGGATGAGTTTGAGATTGTTTCTTTGAAGGCCTTGCTTTGCTCTCGAAGAAAACAGGCTAGCTCGGCTATCTGATTTTTTAATCCTTCGAATTCTTCCCTAGATACAGAGGTGGATTCAGGTGGAGCACTTGAAGCCATGTCCGTAGATGGACTTGGTGCTTTTCTGGCCTTTGATCTAATGATAGGACCAATTTTTCCCTACCTACACCAAAATGTATGGGTGTCAGTTTCCTATGGTAGGTAATGACTGGATGCATTTATGATGTGGATTTTTTAAATTTATCCTACAAAATTGAGGTTAGTTGTTTTGATGGCAGGATGACAGGATATTTGACAGAAAAGTAAATCTTTCATTATTGACATTTACATTGTGCTCCTCAATAATTGAAGGCTTGACATGGAATTGAAAAAGGAAGGCTTAAAGAAGTATCCCGTCCGATTCGGTTGATCAAAAGCTGACCTATCCAAGGTTACCCTCGCGGCTTTTGTTTCGGCATGAAGGTTCCCAGATCATCGCAATCTACTAGAATGGAAGTTAATCCGATTGTTCAATTGGAGCAAATCTAGGTAATGCATTTTCAAGAGGCAGCCCCGGAGACTTAGTCATCCCCAGAGTCCTTACTTATCACTGACCGGATTAGCCTCCTGGTGGAGGGACTCACAGCATACATTCACATACATCGGCCTTACCTCTTATGCATGCAATGACAGTTCATGCGAAGCACTAATATGGGTGCGAAGCACTAAAGCATTCATTCTCATTTATTCAATGTAAAGGCATAGCATTCATACATTCAATGAAAGATGCAGCATTCACCCATCCATTAACTGTGGAGATGCAGGATTTCACGCATTCAATAGTTTTGAAAGGGAAATGTTTGAAAAGATTGAAAGCGGCCTAAGCCCTCTACTGTCCCCAGCAGAGTCGCCACCTGTCGACGTTGGAAAATTTAAGAAACACCGTGGGTCGGTTTATAACCCGATTTTCCTTAACTTGATCTTCCTAAGTTATCTCTATCCTTATTCTTTTTATTGTAAAAAAGGTTTTGAACGTTTTTTTAGGAAAGAGGCCAACATGTGCATATGTCGACGATTTGATTTGACTTAAACAGAGTCGCCAGTTGGTAGTTTTAAAAATGGTTGTACCAACTCAACCGAATTTGATTTGAAAAGAAGCCCAATTGTTGGACACTGTTGAAACTTGATCTTTAAAATCGAAGTTTTGAGTTCGGGGGCTTGGTTAACAGTGGGGAAGGTGTTAGGCACCCCACAACTCCCGTGTAAATACGGTACCGCAATCTTTTCAATATTTCCCTTAAAATTAGAATGCGTGAGTGAATGCTGTTTGAAAATTGGGCTTTTTGATTGATTGATTGAAAGTTTTGACAGGCTTCGTTGAACCTATATACGAAGGGTTTGATTTGATTTGAAAATCAGTCTTTAATTTGATTTGCAAAAAGCATCATTTAATTTGATTTGCAAAAGCTTTTGCATTGAATTGACAGTGATGTTTTGAAAGCTGGTTTTATCAAACCCTTATGCTAACATGGGAATTGAAACACATTGCCACTTTCAATTTTATATTTATAGCCTTAAGGCTGCATGCAAATGGTGATTTGTCAGGGTGCGAAGCATCCTCGACCACAGAAATATAAAGTGTCGGTCTCCTCATAGGTATGAAAACCATCGGAGGGACGCTGACACGACAATCCATATTTTCACTATGTTGAGACCTTAAATACGGATAACCGTTTTAAGGTATGTGCATGTACATTTTACAAAAAAAAACTGGCAAGGTCCATCTGTAAATCGGAGTTTGTCCATCGTGGGAATCAGATTCTGATCAGTTTGACCATGAATCCCTCGATACCTAGGCTCACATATGAGTAGCCAAAACCTGCACAGTTTAAATTTGTACAGAAATAGATATATATATATATATATATATATACATCCTCATGTCTCAATGGAACCAAAGATTCATCAGTAAATCCTGGCTACGCGTGACCAAAGCGTCTCGTTCCCACTAGATAGTAATCTAAGGGACGCGAGGTTGCTTTTGAAGCTAAAACTATAAAAATAACTAGATTTAAAGAAATCTCAGCAATTATAGCTTCCAGGTTCTGTCGGGACCTGTTTGAACCTTTGAAAGCTAGAAGTGGCGAGATTTGGATAAATCTAGTTATCCCGCAGATATGTCAGTGCAAATTCATATACAAATGAATGTTAAATGCAACAGTTGAATAAATTGAATAAAGCAATATATATAATTATATATATATATATATATATAAGCTGTAAAAGGGCGATGGGGATTGGAATTGAAATATATATGTAGATATATTTATTGACAGAAACATAGTCAATCAAGACTGGAAAGATGACCAGTGATGATGAAGGCTGCTTATATATGCATAAATATATATATAAAAGCAGTAAGGGCGATGGGTTTTCGTGCCTGTGCCTGGACTGAATTAATATGTATATATATATATATATATATATATATTGACAGAAATGTAGCCAACCAATACTGGTACGAAGACCAGTTACGGTGAGAGTCGCTTATATATGCGTAAATATATATAAAAGCGGTAAACTACCTCGGATTTGACATCCGGGCTTGACAGAATTGAAATGTTAGTACATAAAAAGTTAAATATGTACAAAAAAAGGCCAAACCCGGACTGGGAAGACAACTAAGTCCGGCAAAGTTGCCAAAACAGTGTGTGCTAGTGCATTGAAGCTAATGGAGCTAACGGATCGTCAATCGGAGTTGTAGAAATATTGAAAACGAGGTTTATGTACAAAAATATATCAATTTTAGATGAAAACGGCCACAGAACTAAGTTCTGGGCATATTTAGAAGATAAAACTTTATGTGATGGTGCAAAACAATGCAAAGTAGTAGTATTGACTTGCTGATCGTAAAAGTACTTACAATGGGCTGCACTACGGGCTTTTTGCCGAATTATAGGCCTTAAACATCCAAATCTACCGGTGGTTTTTTGATATGTGATAGTATATGGGTATATCTATGTGTTGGAGTGAAAATATTTGGGTTTGGAAAAGGTGTAAAAGTCAAAAAAATCAGTCGGGCAGGGCTTCGCTGCGCTTCTTGCTTAAGCAAATGAGAGGGGGCTGCCCCTCTATTTATAGAGGGGGCAGCCGCACCTCTATATTTGGCTGTCGCAGGTAGAGGTGCGGACACTCAAGGTGGGTCCCGCGTGCCCGGCTTGGTCGTCTCGAAGTACGTGCACTCTGACCAATGCGATGTCCGGTCGAAAACTTTCTAACTTTTGATCGAAGCTTCCATTTGTGGAGTGCGATACCTCTCCGGAAAGCTCTCGCTGAGAGTTCTGCAATGACATGGGAAAAAACATTTGTCGGGTCTAGGAAGACGGGTTCATAACCAGGTCTTCGATTCCCCGCAGTTTATCAGTTGAACTGTCTTGCGTTGTTACCACTCGGGATCGTCGTTAGGGTTTATTCTGACTTTGGCGGCATTGGTTTGGCTTGAGTTTGACCAAGTCAGTTGAAATTTGATAAAATGACCGTTGTACCCCTCCCAGGGCTGCCAGTAGTGTCGACATGGTCACTAGTTGACTTTCGGGAGCTGATTCCAAGATTTGGATCCCAGTCGAGTCTTTTGACTTCAGGGTTGTCTCTTAGGCTGACGTGATCATTCCAGGTTTTGCTATGGAGTTTTTGCGAGGCTTCTGGCTGATGTCTGAATTTGGCCTGACGTATCGGGTTGAGACCGGGGATGATTGGTACCTCCCGGGTTGCTGTCGGTGCTGATTGATACCTTTCGGGTTGATACCGGGGTTGATTAGTACCTCCCGAGTTGAGGCCGAGATTGAGCTTGATGATCCGATTGACTGTCGGAGCTTGATTGATGGTCCGATTGACTGTCGGAGCTTGATTAATGGTCCGATTGACTGTCAGAACTTGATTGATGGTCCGATTGACTGTCGAAACTTGATTGATGGTCCAATTGACTGTCGGAACATGATTGATGGTCCGATTGACTGTCGGAACTTGATTATCGATATTGAGAATCAAATTTGGGTTGATTGACGGTTTTACCCTTCTACTGGATGAGTATTGGGGCAAGGAAAATCTCGAGTGTCAACAATCTCCATATAAGGCAAGTTTTTCTTAACTTTCTCATACTTAAATTGAGTACGTTTCTTGAACTTTTGCAATTCTTTTAAGCAATAGTAATTATAAAAATAATACTTTACTCATTTGGGGTAATATTTCCAATTTAATTATATATAAGCAATTATTTCTTCTTATTTATATATAATGCTATAACGATAGAATTTTTACTCCAATCAGCTTCAAAAAATGCATGAGATAACGATGTATGTGACAACCCGAAAATTTAGAGGATCTTGAATAATTAAGTTAAATGTTAAAGTTCAAAACCAAAAAAGAGATTTTTTATGTGAAAATATATTTAAAGAAATAAATTTTCAAATGAAGAGATATTATTATATTAAATTAAATGTGTATATGTATAGATACGTATATACTTGTAGATGTGTTATATATGATTTAGCTAAACAAGAGGATTGATTATTTAAATTAATCATACAAGAATAAATGAAAAGCTTCATTATAAGAAGCTGGTAGTAGTCAAGCGTTAGAAATCTTATAAAAAAAAGAAATAAGAACGTGGCAAGTCAGAATAATATATATGATAAGCTATATGAAAAAGACTTATTGAATGTAGCAAACTGTATTAAGAGGGTTACGAGACATTAAATTAAATGTCTAGTCTAATATATGAGTATATAAATCATTTTATGATTTATGAAGAATATGTATGTTTACGTAATATAGTAAATATATTAAATTATATTTGCTTTATGTACATAAATTGATATAAACAGTTTATAATGTGAGAAAATAAAATTATTAATTATTTTCTATATGTGATGTGTGTATGTTTGGTGTAACTTGTAATTGGGAGTTAATAAATTATCACTTTATATGTATGTACATTAGTGATATTTAAAACTTTATGCTATATAGTAATTTAATATGTGATAACATATGTCAAGTTGTGCATGACTAAATAAACATATATACTATAGTTATGGATATATACATTTATAGACTTCTTTAAAAATAAAGGCTTCATAACCTAATTATACATTAGGTGAGGTAATTAAATAACCTAAGGGTTATGGTAATAAAGAAAAGTTAGTATTTAATATGTATACTAACTTAAGTAGATAATTTTATCATTGCAAGTGATTAATAATTTTAAACCTAATTATAGTAAACTTAATTAGGTTACGAGTTAAAGAGATATGTGTAAGTAATTAATTTTCATAATATTAGAAATAGAAACCCTAAATAAACAACTAGGATAATAAATATTAAAATTGTTAAACTATGTTTATTATATAGCCCAAAATAATTAAAGGAGAAGCCCAAAAGAAATAAAATGCAAGCTCATACTTAGCCCACTTGATTAAAGGTATTTTAGACCTTTGATTAATCTAATTTGTGCATTAAAATAAAAAAAAATAGAGGGGATATTGGGCACGTAATAGCTGGCCACATTAAGCTTTTTAAGGCAAAGAAATTAAGCTAATCAAGTTCCAAGAGTAGAAAGTCTTACACACAAGAACAAGTGTGTCATGCAACCATTGGTGGAAAATCTAATTAGCCTCTTTAATGGCCTGATTAGGCATGATTAGGAAGAGATAAGACTAACCCTATTGCCCAAAGGACAAAAAGAACATAGCTTAATTCCCACATCCCATTTAATCTCATTACATTACTTCATTTCATTTCATTTCTCCACCATTCTTCTTCTTTTTCTATTTTCTTCCAACTAGCAAAATGCAAAGAGAAGAAAATAGAGAGAGAGGTTCGGATATTTGGGGGAGGAAGAGAAGAAAGTGGTTCATGCATCCCAAGTTTATAAGCAACTTTGGAAAGAAAAGGAAGACATCCCACAAGACTAGGTAAGAAAAATCAAACCCTAGTTTTATATTTTGTGTGTTCTATGTAATCTTATGGTAGATTCATGAAAGTGCAAGTTCTTAAAGGCTAAAGTCTTATATAAATGATAAATCTTGAGAATATTATATTTAACTTGTTCATCTATATAGTTTATGTTGGAAAATTTTGGGAAAAAGGAAGCTAAAGTAGTTTTTGGGAAAAACCTAATTTAAAGGGGTGATCTATGCTTTTCATTTTGAAATCTACAAATGGTTTTTGTGATTTTGTTTCTTGTTATGCTAGAACTATGAGTTAAGAGAAAAACCCCTTTGGAAGCATGTAAAAATGTTAAAAAATGAGCAAGTTATGGATTTATTACTAAAACACCTCAACTAAGAAATCCTGTGAAAGAACAGTCACTTCGGTGCTCATTTCCAGGACCAAAACAAAACCAAAACTGATGTTTGATGAATTAAAACTGTAGTTTGGGAAGATAAGAATCCAACAAGTCCGATTGGACCTAAATCGGAGTTGTAGATTTCATTTTATTCAAGTTTTAGTGAAGGACTCCAAATCTAAAAAGAAAATCAAAAATCCTAAAAAGGGCTATTGATCCATTTTTTTTAGACTGCTTTGGATAGTTTCAAGTCTTATAAAAATCTGGGAAACATTACAAAGATACCTTAAGAAGTTATGTACATGTAGGAAAAAGAACGGACACGTTTCAATGTGTAGTTTGTGAGTAATGGCTTTTACTGTAAAAGACTCCTGAATATTTATACTTGGTTTTCTCACTGTGTATACACTGAAAATATCCGAAACTTTTACAGTATGTTTATATATTTTATGAGAGTGTACCCTGAAAGTTTCAGAATTGTTTGAGCAAAACTCGATTTATGAAAAATGTAACACGATTCGGAGGTTTTGAGTACTTTAAAAATAGTAAATCACTTTCTAAAATTTTAGGGAAATTAGGGGATCATTGTTGGGACATATACTATCCAGATACAGAAGAAAAGGATTTTCAGAATCAGTTTGCTATTTTTCATAAAAATGTGATAGTTATGACTAATAGAGAATAAATAGTTAAATGATGTCATAAATAAGAAAAAAGGGATTTTAATGCTTGAATAAACCTAATATAGTATATTCTGACTATGAAAATATATTTTGATAATTTTTTATGAGAAGTACTATTTATGACCTTTTATGGGTATTAAATGAGTGGTTTAATAAAGGGTAAATAATTAAAATAAATTATTTATTGGTCTAATAAATTATTAAAATGTTATGATTATATTATTAATGTAAGAATCTGATATTTTTCAATAAATAAAAATATTGAGATTAAAATTTAATTTAAAATATTATTAGATGACTAATAATATTAGAGTATAACATTAATAAATATTGCTAATGACTAATAATATTAGATTAAAATATTATTAAAAGGTTAATAATATTTGATTAAATTATTATTAAATAATTAACTAAATAAAATGTTATTAAAATATAATAACATTAGTAAAAGAATAAAATACTAATTAATGATATTAGTAAATGAGTAAAATATTATTAAGAGGGTAATAATATTAGGTAGTGAATAGAGTATTATTAGTTGATTAATAATACTAAGGAGTAAGTAAAGTGTTATTAAAGGATGAGTGAAGATAATGTTTACGTAATAGTAATATTATCAAGAGATAATAATGTTACTAAAAAATTTATGTAATAACTAATATTTAACTATGTGACTAAATATTAGGCAATTTAATATGGAATAATGATATTATGAACAAGTATATGATTTGCTAATCGAGAGGTCAATTATAGGTCTTTCGAAGGAAGGTAGATAGACTGCTAACCGGATATATTTATTTTTATAGCAGTAGACTACAGACAAGGAAAGTTTTCTAACTCAAACTCGAGTTATTATGTTTCAAGCATGCTAGTGGATTAATTATTGATAATTATTCCACATCTTTGATTATTGATTCGCACTTAGTACATGTTGCATATGTTTATCAGGTATGAAAGGTTGATCACCTTCATTACCATAAGGTTCAGTTAAATTTGTTCATGGTCATTGTTGACCACTCAGTATAATTATTCAGTTATTCAGTTATTGAAGTTTTGATTCATGCTCTTTCACAATTATATTACATTGTTGAAAACTTGAAAGCTTGTTCCTTTTCAATCATGATATATCTTCATTGTACTTAAACTTGCTGGGTAAAATAGTTGCTCACCCTTGCTATATCATGATAACCAATTTTAGATTTAAACGAAGGCTCGAAAAACGATAGTGGCAAAGGCGAATTCCAAGTGTAGATTATTATGCATTTAGAACTATTAAGTTATCTGATGCAAATGACATTGTAAACTTTTTAAGTTATTGAAGATATGTATTAAGTTAAGGTTGTAAACCTTGGGGATTATGTTTGTAAAAGTTTATTGTATAAACAATTTATGTTTATATCTTTCGCAGTAGTTATAGAAATGATGTATCGTAACGTACCAGATCTGAGGTAAAAAGTACCCGGATTTGGGAACACTACAGTTGGTATCAAAGTCATAGGTTATAAACCTTAGGTAGATGTACCTTAGGCTATAACCTTATAGATGAGGATAAGGATGATAAGCAATAAACTCGAATAGAGTTTAAGTGATAAGAGATGAATTTTTGGAAATTCATTATTAAGTAAAGAAGAAGATAAAGAAGATTCAAAGAAGAATCTTGAAGAGCTATAAGGACAAGAATCCGGAGTTACCTGACTCCTGTAATAAAGATGAAAAGTGATAATAAATAGACGATGTCTATAAGATGAGAAGTGTAAATAAAATCATAATATAATATGATTAAAGAGAAGAATAAGAAGATCATAGAATAAAACGATCAAAAGGATAAGAAGAAATAGTTGCAAAATAAGATCACGACGTGATCAGATTGAATTGTTGAATAACATATGATATGTTAACTGATTAAGAAGATATAGCCTGACGCTATAAAGAGAATGTACTATGAAATGGTACGATGTAAACTCAGGTAAGAGTGGTAAATGTTGAGATACAGATTAAATGAAATTTGTATTGAGTAAAGAGGAAGCTAGGATTATGTGGGATTTCAATTGAGGACTCATATGATAGCTGAGTTGTACAAACCTTTGTATGGGCAGGGATTTTGTGCTTGGTCTACGACTACTCAGTTTATCACATTGATAATCATTAAAATATTGGTGTCACGCTATCGATATACATATGAAGAGAAGGTGATTCTTTGCTCATATTTATATTTGATAGTTAAAGAATATTAAGATTAAGTACGAATTCTTAAAACTCATACCTATGGTAAGTTTGTGACTCATAATCGTATGGTACGTTTTTGAACCCCTAAGCGTATGGACAGTTCATGATTGGTTCTTGGACTTTGTATTGCTAGGACAAGTTCCTAAACTCATATTATTGTGGTAAGTTCCTGAACTAATAACGTGTGGTACGTTTGATGAACTATACTGGGGTGTAGAAGAATTGTTGATTGAGAACTGGGGATTTTCTGTATAGTAAGCTTTAAGGATGCTAAAAATAGATAGAATTATTATGCAATAGAACATTGGAGGAATTGAAGATGATGGTGGAAGCATAGGTATTCCAAATCTTCTAGCTATGCTAGACTTCAAAATTTTTGACATCAAGCTAAATTCGAACTGATGTGCCTTTATAAATATAAATGAATTTTTGTTATCAGCATCATACGGTGACAAGGGTGTGTATGTGGAAAGTGAGCCACTAACATCTCGTTATCTGTTATGACATGATAACACTAAAACTGATTTTCAACGGTTTTGAACTGTTTAAAGAAGAGTTTATGCTAATTACTTCGGCTAGACAAAAATGATTTAAAATATATCAAAATGTATTTTATATATCATCAATGCATCATGGAACCTGGTGCAGAGATGATAAAAACGATGGAGTCATCAATGCAGTATTACCTAGTGTTGGATGTGATCTAAGGATCGTCAGCCCACTATGGTATGATGTAGTATGATAAAATCACCAAATGACGCAATCCTCAAACGGACTGTAAATACAGTGCGGTATCATGACGTCATAAAATGATTTTCAGAATTTTAAACAAGTTAAAGAAAAGTCAATGCCAATTATAGTGGCTAGACAAATGTTTCGATTGATGTTCGAATTATTGATATGCGTTTAAGCTATTTGATTCAGCTAGGCAAATGTTTATGAAAATTCAAGTATTCTTTGAGAATTTATCCCGAACCAAATTATTTTGGTACGAAATCTTATGCTAAGTCTGAGGTGAACAACCCCATTTGGATAAAATAATTCAATCTAGTAGCGCAAATAGTCGCTAAACAAGATTAATACGTTGTGCACAATGTAGGGTACGATAGGCTGATCACCTAACGTACTCGTATCTGTACTAGGCTGATTACCTAGTACAACAAGTTGCATAATTTGTTGGGGTGAATACCGTTAAACCTGAGAGTTCATGGTCTATATGACCCCTCAATATAATTTAAAAAGTTTTTAACTTCTTAAAAAGGGTAGCAATGGTTAAATGAGATGATAGAAGATAATTTCTCAGATGAGAAAAAAATGTAAAGGTTAAATTGAAAACCTATTTTCGGTGAATAGAAGAAGCAAAGATTAGTAGACTGTACTTTCGGGGACAAAATTTTTAGAAGAATGAGTGAATGTGACAACCCAAAAAATTAAAAGATCTTGAATGATTAAGTTAAATGTTAAAGTTCAAAACCTAGAAAGAGATTTTTTATGTAGAAAATGTATTTAAAGAAAAAAAAAATTAAATGAAAAGATATTATTAGATTAAATTAAATGTGTATATGTATACATACGTATATACTTGTAGATGAGTTATATATGATTTAACTTAACAAGAGGATTGATTATTTAAATTAATCATACAAGAATAAATGAAAAGCTTCATTATAAGAAGCTGGTAGTAGTCAAGCGTTAGAAATCTTAGAAAAACAAGAAATAAGAACGTGGCAAGTCCGAATAATATATATGATAAGCTATATGAAAAAGACTTATTGAATGCAGCAAACTGTATTAAGAGGGTTACTAGACGTTAAATTAAATGTCTAGTCTAATATATGACTATATAAATCATTTTATAATTTATGAAGAATATGTATGTTTACGTAATATGGTAATATATATAATTTTATTTGTTATATGTACATAAATTGATATAAATAGTTTATAATGTGAGAAAATAAAATTATTAATTATTTTCTATATGTGATGTGTGTATGTTTGGTGTAACTTGTAATTGGAAGTTAATAAATTATCATTTTATATGTATGTACATTAGTGATATTTAAAATTTTGTGCTATATAGTAATTTAATATGTGATAACATATGTGAAGTGGTGCATGACTAAATAAACATATATACTATAGTTATGGATATATATATTTATAGACTTCTTTAAAAATGAAGGCTTCATAACCTAATTATACATTAGGTGAGATAATTAAATAACCTAAGGGTTATGGTAATAAAGAAAAGTTAGTATTTAATATGTATACTAACTTAAGTGGATAATTTTATCATTGCAACTGATTAATAATTTTAAACCAAATTATAGTAACCTTAATTAGGTTACGAGTTAAAGAGATATGTGTAACTAATTAAATTCCATAAGATTGAAAATAGAAACCCTAAATAAACAATTAGGGTAATATATATTAAAATTGTTAAACTATGTTTATTACATAGCCCAAAATAATTAAAGAAGAATCCTAAAAGAAATAAAATGCAAACCCATACTTAGCCCACTTGATTAAGGGTATTTTAGACCTTTGATTAATATAATTTGTACATTAAAAAATGGAGGGGATATTAGGCATGTAATAGCTGGCCACATTAAGCCTTTTAAGGCAAAGAAATTAATTAAGCTAATCAAATTCCAAGAGTAGAAAGTCTTACACACAAGGACAAGTGTGTCATGCAACCATTGGTGAAAAATTTAATTAGCCTCCTTAATGACATGATTAGGCATAATTAAGAAGAGATAAGGCAAACCCTATTGCCCAAGGGACAAAAAGAACATGGGGGATATTAGCTTAATCCTCACATCCCATTTCATCTCATTACATTACTTCATTTCATTTCATTTATCCACTATTCTTCTTCTTCTTCTATTTTCTCCCAACTAGCAAAATACAAAGAGAGGAAAATAGAGAAAGAGGTTCGGATATTTGGGGGAGGAAGAGAAGGAAGTGGTTCATGCATCCCAAGTTCATAAACTACTTTGGAAAGAAAAGGAAGACATCTCACAAGACTAGGAAAGAAAAATCAAACCCTAGTTTTATATTTTGTGTGTTCTATGTAATCTTGTGGTAGATTCATGGAAGTACAAGTTTTTAAAGGCTAAAGTCTTATATAAATGATAAATCCTGAGAATATTATGTTTAACTTGTTCATCTATATAGTTTATGTTGGAAAATTTTGGAAAAAAGGAAGCTAAAGTAGTTTTTGGAAAAAACCTAATTTAAAGGGGTGATCTATGCTTTTCATTTTGAAATCTACAAATGGTTTTTGTGATTTTGTTCTTGGTATGCTAGACCTATGAGTTAAGAGAAAAACCCCTTTGGAATCATGTAAAAATGTTAAAAAATGAGCAAGTTATGGATTTATTACTAAAACACCTCAACTAAGTAATCCTGTGAAAGAATAGTCACTTTGGTGCTCATTTCTGGGACCACAATAGAACCAAAACTGATGTTTGATGAATGAAAACTGTAATTCGGGAAGATAAAAATCCAACGAGTCTGATTGGGCCTAAATCGGAGTTGTAGATTTCATTTTATTCAAGTTTTAGTGAAGGACCTTAAATTTGGAAAGAAAATCAAAAATCCTAAAAAGGGCTACTGATCTGTTTTTCTTTAGACTGTTTCGGATAGTTTCATGTCTTACAAAAATTTGGGAAACATTAAAAATATACCTTAAGAAGTTATCTACATGTAGGAAAAAGAACGGACAAGTTTCGATGTGTAGTTTTTGAGTAATGGCTTTTACCGTAAAGGACTTCTAAATATTTGTACTCAGATTTCTCACTGTGTATACACTGGAAAAATCTTAAACTTTTACAGTATGTTCATATATGTTATGAGAGTGTACCCTGAAATTTTATTAATTTTCTGAGAAAAACTCAATTTATGAAAAATATAATAATATTCGGAAGTTTTGAGTACTTTAAAAATAGTAAATCATTTTTTAAATATTCAGGAAAATTTGGGGATCATTGCTGGGACATATGCTATCCAGATACAGAAGGAAAGGATTCTCGAAATCAGTTTGCTATTTTTCATAAAAATGTGATAGTTATGACTAATAGAAAATAAATGGTTAAATGATGTTATAAATAAGAAAAATAGGACTTTAATGTTTGAATACACCTAATATAATATATTCTGACTATGAAAATGTATTTTGATAATTGTTGATGAGAATTACTATTTATAACCTTTTATGGGTATTAAATAAGTGGTTTAATAAAGGGTAAACAATTAAAATAAATTATTTATTGGTATAATAAATTATTAAAATGTTATTATGATATTAATAATGTAAGAATATGATATTTTTTAATAAATAAAAATATTGAGATTAAAATTTAATTTAAAATATTATTAAATGACTAATAATACTAGATTATAACATTAATAACTATTACTAATGACTAATGACTAATAATATTAGATTAAAATATTATTAATATAATTAATAATATTAGATTAAAATATTATTAAAAGGTTAATAATATTAGATTAAAATATTATTAAATAATTATAATATTATTAAATAATTAACTAAATAAAATATTATTAAAATATAATAACATTAGTAAAGGAATAAAATATTAATTAATGATATTAGTAAATGAATAAAATATTATTAAGTGGGTAATAATATTAGTAAGTGAATAGAGTATTATTAGTTGATTAATAATACTAAGGAGTAAGTAAAGTATTATTAAAGGATGAGTGAAGATAATATTTACGTAATAGTAATATTATCAAAAGATAATAATGTTACTAAGAAATTTATGTAATAACTAATATTTAACCATGTGACTAAATATTAGGCAATTTAATATGGAATAATGATATTATGAACAAGTATATGATTTGCTAATCGAGAGGTCAATTATAGGTCTTTCGAAGGAAGGTAGATAGACTGCTAACCGGATATATTTATTTTTATAGCAGTAGACTACAGACAAGGAAAGTTCTCTAACTCAAACTCGAGTTATTATATTTCAAGCATGCTAGTGGATTAATTATTGACAATTATTCCACATCTTTGATTATTGATTCGCACTTAGTGCATGTTGCATATGTTCATCAGGTATGAAAGGTTGATCACCTTCATTACCATAAGGTTCAGTTAAATTTGTTCATGGCCATTGTTGAGCGCTTAGCATAATTATTCAGTTATTCAATTATTGAAGTTTTGATTCAAGCTCTTTCAGAATTATATTACATTGTTGAAAACTTGAAAGCTTATTCATTTTCAATCATGATATATCTTCATTGTACTTAAATTTGCTGGGCAAAATAGTTGCTCACCCTTGCTATATCATGATAACCAATTTTAGATTTAAACAAAGGCTCGAAAAACGACAGTGGCAAAGGTGAATTCTATGTGTAGATTATTATGCATTTAGAACTATTAATTATCTAATGCAAATGACATTGTAAACCTTTTAAGTTATTGAATATATGTATTGAGTTAAGGTTGTAGACCTTGAGGATTATGTTATAAAAGTTTATTGTATAAATAATTTATGTTTATATCTTCCGCAGTAGTTATAGAAATGATGTATCGTAACGTACCAGATCTGAGGTAAAAAGTACCCGGATTTGGGGACGCTACAATTTATACATTAAATAAAACTCGGCATATATGTATAGTTGAAATATTTCAAATTTTTTTATATTAAGTCTTGAAATATAACTGTTTAATTAAGTTGTCCATTTATTTTATTCTTCTAAATGGACTCCAACTGATCAAGAACTTCCCTAATTTGGAATTATTTTTATATTACGTCCTGGGGATGGCAAAGAGGAACTGAAAGAACTTGTTCCATTTGGATAGTATTGATCAATGCAGGGCATAAAGGGCTGATCACCAATCGTGCTCGTAAGACCATGTCGGTTCATAGATAAAATTTCTGATTGAACCCTTTTAAGGAGAAAAGCAAGTTCTTGAATGTATAACGACTTAGTATATTTAAGTCACTACGTCGTTTCAAAAATATGATATTAGTATCAAAGTTTATGTTAATTGCTTTACAGATTTGTTTAATGTGAGAGCAGAATCAGCTGAAAATATTTATTTCTTTTGCATGTTAATTATTACGCACTATACTTGCTTAGTAATTTAATGCTCATTCTTGCTCTATTATAAATGTTTTCAGTTAAGAAAGACGAAGCTGAGAGTTTTGAAAAGGATAAGGGCAAAGGAAAAATGTCAGCTTTGTTAGAAAGGATCTTATGTAATAGATAGGCTTTTGGGGGACATTACTACATACCTATCATGTTAAGAATTATTTAAAGGTTTTCGTACTTGGGATAGAAGAACTTTGATGTAATAAGTTTAATTTAATAATGCTTTAAGTTTGTTAATATTTAGAATCATGTAGCACCAAATACAGATTTTAAGTACCCATTTTTGGGGGCGTCACAAGTTGGTATCAAATCTGTAGGTTTAAAGCCTTAGGTTGGGTTACCTTGGGTTATAGCCTTAAGATAAATTAGTTGGAAAATGAGGGAGATGACTTATCTGGAGTTAAGTGGTATGAATGATGGGAATTCATTTATAAGAATAATAGTTATAATAAAATAAATTAAAGATAACTGTTAATTGTTATTTGTATATAAATGCTTGTAATAATTGCTAATGGAATTATTGTTATCATTTTCTTATAGATGTCTGAGGTCCAGGAAGAACGAGTAAAATTTGAAGAGCTGATAGGTCAACCACCGATAGAACCACAATATGTACATATACCAATACCAGTTGTAGAGGTAGACTCAGAACCTGAGGATAATGAGGATCCTAATGAGGGATTATTTCTTGACGAACTAGATGAAGCTCTAGAGGATAATGTGTTTGAGGATGTATCGCCAGAGATGCAAGAATCTTTAGCTCAGTTAGGGGCAATGATTCATAATCTGATGGGTCAGAAGATAGATTTGACAGCTAAGTTGCAGGTAGCTAAGAATAGGAACCAATACTTAGAGGAGCAAGTGTTGAATCTACAGATAGATTACCATGAACTCCAGAACATAAGGACTTATGAGTCACAGAGACAAGAGGAGTCAGCCCAGCATACCCGACAGTTAGAGTATGATTTGAGAATGTGGAAAAGGAAGGTTAGGGAAATGGGGCAGAAATATAATACTTCTTTGGAAAGGGTTTGGGAGTATCCCAATGAGGTGGGACAGTTTAGGCGTTTAATCACTCGTGCCCGAGTGATAGCTATTGCAGAAGATGAGCTTGTTAGGATTAATGCTGCGGGACACGAGGGAGTCTAGTGATTGGGTTTTCTTGAAATAATGTGATCTCTTGAGAAACTTTTGTATATATGTGTAAATAAGGTAGCAAGTAGATGATCCCAACTTTTGGTATTAGTATTGGGAATACTTTTGGGGAATCTTAACTTAGTGGTAGTTAAGGATTCGAGCAAGAAAAAAAAACCTTTTAATGTACAGAGAGTATGAAATGTAAATATTAAGTGAATGCTATGGTTATGTAAATAGCTAAAAATGCTGTGAGATATGTAAAAGAACATGTTTAATATTTAATAAAATATTGGATGTGTTTTTTTTATTATTATGTGCATGAATTTTTTTTTGTAAGTAATAGTTTGATAATAATAAATTTTATTATACAGCTAATGTTGCGAAGAGTACGAGGTCAACGAAGACCAGCAGGAAACAGGAACAGAAAAAGGGATGAAGAACCAAATAATGATAATAATAATCAAGGTGGAGGTCAAGAGGATCCAATGCAATAGTTTATAGAACGTTTAGTGGGAGCTTTTCAAAATAGAGATGTTCCTAACCCGAATGTGAATATACCAGCAGTTCATGTGGCTAGTTTCAAAGATTTTTAAATTGTTGGACCACCAGAATTCCGAGGCACTACTAAGCCAATAGAAGCTCATTTCTGGATACAAGAGATTGAGAAAACATTTGAAATAGTAAGGGTTGGGGCTGAGTAGAAAACTTCATTTGCCACGTATATGTTAAAAGGAGAAGAGAATTTTTGGTGGGAAGCAAATAAGACAAGAGCTGGCACAGGAGTAATTACTTGGGAAAGATTTAAAGAAATTTTCTTTGAGAATTACTTTCCTTCTGGTATGCAGAGTAGGATGGAAGTTTGATTTTTGAAACTTAAGCAAACTGATATAACAGTATCACAATATGCAACTAAATTTAATAAGCTGACACGATTTTCTCCACACCAGGTGGATACCGAGGAGGGGAAAGCAAGGCATTTTGAGCAAGGACTAAAGCTTTGGATTTATAATAAATTATCTGTTCTGTAAATTAGATCTTTTAGTGCAATTCTTGAAAATGCAATTATCGCTGAAGGAGGTAGTGAAGCAATGAATCATTACAAGAAAGATAAGAAAAATAAAGGAAAGATTGAGGGAATAGTTAAGACATAAATGAGTAGTGGAAGTGGACTTAATAAGAAGAGGAAGTGGAATAACCTTGGTAATGTTTATCCTGGTGGTCAGCAGAAGAAAAAGTTTGAACCTTGTAAGAATTATGGGAAGAGCCATTCTGGAGTTTGCTTAAAGGGAAAGACTGTATGCTACAAATGTGGACAAGAAGGTCACATCTCTCCAAACTGCCCTAATCCAAAGAAGAGTCTTGGTTGTTTCGTTTGTGGAGCATTGGATCATCTGGCAAGAAATTGTCCGAAGAAGGGAACTGAAGGAGGAACTGGCAACAAAGGAAATAGTAGCGAGAAAGTAGGAGTATCAGGTTTAACTCCGCAGAATAGGCTGATCGCCAGAACTTTTAATATGACGGTGCATGATGCAGTGGCATCAAGGGAAGTAGTTGCAGGTATCGTCTCAATCAACAATATTAATGCTTACGTATTGTTTGATTCTGGAGCAACTTGTTCTTACATATCCCATGAATTTTCTAGATGTTTAGAAATGCCTTTATCAAATTTAGAGATTCCCTTAAAAATTTAAGTTGCCAATAAAGAAGTAATTCCTGTAAAGCATGTCTATAAGGATTGTTGTGTTAAAATAAAGGAATTTAGTCTAGCTGTGGATTTGATTCCTACTCAATTGGGGGAGTTTGATATTATATTGGGAATAGATTGGCTATTTAAGTATGGGGCGACCATTGACTGTCAAAAGAAATTAGTAAACCTTAAACCTACAAAGAAGTCTAGGGTGGTGTTTTATGGTACTAAATCACCAAGACAATCTCGATGTCTGTCAATGGTGCAAGCAAAGAAGTTGTTGCAAAAAGGTTATGAGGGGTATCTAGCTTATGTGGTAGATACTCAACAAGAAATAGGGAAGATAGAACAGATTGATGTGGTAAATGAGTTTATAGATATTTTCCCAGAGGAAATATCTACCCTTCCACCGAACAGAGAGGTATAATTTGTGATTGACTTAGTGCCAGATACGGCACCAATTTCAAAAGCACCATATAGGATGGCTCAGGTGGAAATGAATGAATTGATGATACAATTGCAAGAGTTATTAGATAAGAAGTACATTCGACCTAGTACGTCTCCTTGAGGGGGCGCCCGTGTTGTTTGTAAAGAAGAAAGATGGATCGTTGAGACTGTGTATCGACTATTGAGAGTTGAACAAAATAACAATTAAAAATAAATATCCGTTGCCTAGGATCGACGATCTGTTTGATCAAATAAAATGGGCAAAATATTTTTTAAAGATAGATTTAAGAACTGGATACCATCAGTTGAAGGTAAGGGAAGATGATGTTCCAAAGACAGCATTCAGAACTCGTTATGGTCACTACGAGTTCCTGGTAATGTCGTTTGGATTGACTAATGCACCAGCCGCGTTCATGGATATGATGAATCAGGTATTCAAGCCGTACTTGGATATGTTTGTGGTTGTGTTTATAGATGATATTTTGGTTTATTCCAAGACGCAGAATGAACATGCGGAACATTTAAGAATTGCGTTGGAAACACTTAGAAAAGAAAAGTTATATGCAAAGTTCAACAAGTGTGAATTTTGGTTAGAAAGAGTTCAGTTTTTGGGTCATGTAATTGACAATGAAGGAATATCGGTAGATCCAACAAAAGTGGAAGCAGTGATAAATTGGGAGCAACCAAAAACGCCAACTGAAGTGCGTAGTTTCTTAGGATTAGCGGGTCACTATAAGAGATTCATTAAAAAATTCTCAAAGATAGCTACTCCGTTAACTAATTTAACAAGGAAGACGGTGAAATTTGAGTGGACAAAAAAATGTGAAGAAAGTTTTTAGGGACTTAAAAGGAAATTAAGCAACGCACCGGTGTTATCTCTACTAGGTAATACGGGCAACTTTGTGGTTTATAGTGATGCATCACATAAAGGATTAGGATGTGTGCTTATGCAACATCGAAAAGTTATTTCATATGCATCTAGACATTTGAAAGATTATGAGAAGGGGTATTTTACCCACGATTTGGAGTTAGCAACGGTAGTGTTTGCTTTGAAAATATAGACATTATTTATATGGTGAAAAATGTGAAATATACACAGATCACGAGAGTTTGAAATATATATTCACACAAAAAAAAATTAAATATGAGGCAAAGGAAATGGTTAGAGTTGATTAAAGATTACGATTGTGAAATTCTTTATCACCCAGGCAAAGCGAATGTTGTGGCCGATGCTCTAAGTAGGAAGGGTCGAGAGAAATTGATGTTAACTGCTCAAGAGGAGTTAATAGTAGCAATGGAGAAAATGGAATTAGAGGTGAAATTTTCGGTGGAATCACAGGAAAAATTATATTTTGTGGCAGATGGTTTGACTTTAGTGGAGAAAATTAAGGAAGCACAGCTCAAGGATGAGGAGTGTGTGAAGTTTAAGGAGAAGATCTCCGAAGGAAAAGAAACTAAGTTTAGAATTGATAGTAACGGAGTATTCCATTTTGAAGGAAAATTTTGGGTTCCATCAATATTGGAACTGAAAGAAGAAATTTTATACGAAGCCCATTGTTCGAGGTACACGATTCACCCTGGAGGTACAAAGATGTATTGAGACCTTCGACAGTATTTTTGGTGGCCAAGTATGAAAGGAGAAATTTCAGAATATATAAGTAAATGTTTGACTTGTCAAAGAGTAAAAGCTGAACATCAGAAACCAAGTGGGTTATTGCAACCATTGGAAATTCCTGAATGGAAATGAGAACATATCACAATGGATTTCGTTATGCAAAAAGGATTGGAC
This sequence comes from Panax stipuleanatus, assembly GCA_020205555.1. Taxonomy (NCBI): domain Eukaryota; kingdom Viridiplantae; phylum Streptophyta; class Magnoliopsida; order Apiales; family Araliaceae; genus Panax; species Panax stipuleanatus. The sequence goes on along the minus strand of CM035124.1, from coordinate 120,951,231 downwards.
ACTATTTGGGTTATAGTGGATCGATTAACAAAATCGGCACACTTTTTTCCAATAAAGAATAAATATAACCTTGATCAACTAGCCAAGATGTATATCAAATAAATTATTTCTAGACATGGAGTGCTAGTATCAATTATGTCAGATAGGGATCCCAGATTTACCTCGAATTTTTGGAGGAGTTTGCAAGAACATATGGGAACACAATTAAGATTGAGTACAGCTTATCATCCTCAGACAGATGGACAACGCGAAAGGACAATACAAACTCTAGAAGATATGCTACGATCTTGTGTGATGGTTTTTAAAGGGAATTGGGATGATCATTTGCCTCTAGTGGAATTTGTGTACAACAATAGCTATCATGCTAGTATAGGTATACCGCCTTACGAGGCATTGTATAGGAGAAAATGTAGAACACCTCTTTGCTGGGATGAAGTCGGAGAACGTAGTTTGTTAGGACCGGAATTGGTGCAACAAACTGCAGAGATTGTAAAATTAATACGTATGCGGTTGATAACAGCCCAGGATCGTCAGAAAAAGTATGCGGATCAGCATAGACAAAAGAGGGATTTTAAAGTCGGGTCATATGTGTTTCTAAAAGTGTCTCCATGGAAAGGAAAGATTCGTTTCGGATAGAAAGGAAAATTGAACCCTCGTTTTATAAGACCATTTGAGATTTTAAGGAAAGTAGGAGAGGTAGCGTATGGAGTAGCCTTGCCTGTAGAATTAGAACATGTGCATAATGTATTTCATGTGTCAGTTTTGTGGCAGTATAAAGCAGACTATAAACATGTGATAGAATACGAACCGATTCAATTTGAGAAGGACTTAACTTATGAGGAGATTCCAGCCCAGATAATAGATAGAAAGGAGAAAGTTTTACGGAATAAGGTAATATCTTCAGTAAAGGTATTGCGGAGAAATCAAAATGTTGAAGAAGCAACATGGGAGTTAGAAGAGAAAATGAAATGAACTATCTGTAGTTGTTTGAATAGTTTATTTTGTGATTCCGGGGACGGAATCTCTATAAGAGTGGAAGAATGTAAGAACCTGAAAATTTCTTATAATTTCTATTATAATAATATGTGAAAATAGTGAATAATTTTTTATTATTATTTATTTGCTATGTGAGAATAGAAATGTTAAGTAAGACATTTAGTTGTGTATTAATAAATAGATATTATGTGTATATATTTATTTAGTGATAAGGATATATTGAGGTGATCAAATAGTGGTGAAGTAGTAAATATATATTGTGAATATACATTTATTATTCATATGTTAAAGGAAGGGAAGTATGTGCTCATATGGTGATAAATATATAGTATGGCTATATATTTATTATGTGATAATAAAACCTAAGGGAAATAAAATGTTTATATAATATATTTATACACTCATTGTGTGTGGATATGAAATTGATATAATCAATTTAAGGAATAGGAAAAAGGAGGCTTAAGTATATATGAATGTATATATATATATACTTTATCCAAGAACATTAAAATAAATTGCTAATAAACTTATTTTAATGAGGTTATTATTTATATAATCTTAAGAACTAATAAATAAATTCTTAATTGAATTTGTGTGATAGGAAAGGATATTATATTTTTTCTAATAGCATGAGTTAGTAAATAAATTGCATGTGCATGGTGTATGATGTAACACATATTTATTTGGTTTTATTAAATAAATGTGTGAGTAACCCTAATAGTTAATATTTTGTTTGGAAATATATAATTTATTTATTTATCATAATGGGTAATAATTATATATGTTCCAAGAGAGAAAATATTTACATTGGGGAAAGTAGTAACTTGATACTTAAATTGGAGTTACTAATTTTGGGAGTAACTAATAAAGATAAATTATTAATTAAACTAATTGGATATTAATTAATTTGGGAGAGGCTAATTACTATAGTACCCATGTACTATTGTAAACTTAATTCCCAATCCAATTTCTCCCTAAGTTGCCGTGTGTGTGTGTGTGTGTGTGATGAGAAGAGGAGTAAAGACTACACCATTGCTAAGCTTAGGCACCAAAGAAATTGACTTAGAAAATTATTCAAGTCTTCTTCTTCTCTTCTTCCAAAATTCGTGGCCCTCTTCTCCAAAGTGGGTGGACTTTTTGAACTTTTTCAAAATGATTAAGTGAAGGAATTTTGTGTTTGAGAGAGCTTGGATAGATTGGAGCCAAAGATTAGAGTTAATTAAAGATTATCAAACTTGGAGTACTTGGAGATAAGAAGTTTAAGGTATAAAATCTTTATTGAATTTGAATTTTAATCAAAGATATGTAATGGGGTGATTTTATTTGCTAAACTTCATTTATTGGAAGTTTAGTAGTATATGATGTAAATTGTAATGGGTTTTCATTGTATTCAATCTATTTTGATTCATGTATGTATAATATGGGAGTAGTATGGTTTTAATATCAAGAGAATTAAAAAAATTGGTTTTTGTCAGTAAACTTTAGTTTACTAAAGTCCATTTATTTTATTTGATATTGTATTTGAATTGTGTATGGATTTATGGATATAGAGACTTGGTGGATAGGTTGGCGTTGTGGGATGACATAAGGATGAAATAGAGGAAAAATTACTAATAAATAGCTAAGATAGGGAATTAACTGGATATTGTATCCATTATGTTTGACAAATGGTCATAACGAACAAACTCGGACAAAAGCTTAATATTTAACGAAGCCGACACTTGGAACAAGTCTTATTATGTTAATAGAGGATTAGTTAGTAAGTAAGTCTGGTTGAATCACGTTATGGCTACTTTTGAGCGTTAAACGGATTGTTGAAAAATCTGTGTGAACAGTCAATTTGGGCACCCTGTTTGGATAGTTTAATATACCTGAATATCAGTGTTGATATTTTTTAAAAATACTTTGTCATACCATGTACAACATATCCAAAAATAAAATTAATCGGAGTTACAAGCAGCGCAGTATTAATTCGCAAAGTAGCTGCTAGACCACACGAAACTGCAGAAGCAGCAGGGCGTTACAGCCGCTGGCGCTGCAGGCTGCTGCTGATGCAGTTGTGCGCAGGCAGTTTCGAGGCGTGTTTTGATGGGTTTTCGTAAACTGTTTTGGCAGTCTAATTTTTTTTAAAAATACTACGCCATGAGATCTATAACATACCAAAAATTCACTGGTATACGACTTGTGGTTTGAGAATTAAAAATAGGTGAATAGGCATGTCAGAACTAAAAATTGGGCGACGACGAACGTTGACGCGTCGATCGATTTTGATGTTCGACGTTCCGAATCGCGTTACAGCAAAGTTCTAAGCCATAATAAAGCTAATAAAGTCTTACGAGACGTGTTATGGCCGAAAATAATATTTTATGCCAAGAAACTAACTTCCGGGCATAATTTAAGCAATATAAATATGTAATAAATATAAAGTTACATATTAGACGAAATAAAAATTCACGTTGCCTATAAAATTATTTTGTGAGACAAAATAAACCGAGGGACCTTTACAAATTTCCATAAATCATAAAAATGAGATTTCGAGGTTTCCGAGGCCCAAAATGACCTTTTTGAGCCAAGCAACATGTAACGGTCTATATATATATATATATATATATATATATATATATATATATATATATATATAGTAAACGCGAATATTTGTAAACTGAGAAATTAAAGGTTTTTAAATGAAGTAATTATCTAAGCGACTTGTGAATGAATAAAATAATATAAAAATTATTATTATTCCAGAAATAAGATAGTAAGTTAAACTTTACTATAAAAGCTAAATATGAGCTTTTTACGAACCTGAATTGGCGAAATAAGTTATAAAATATTCGTGAAGTGATATATTCAAATAGGTAAGGTATTTACATATTAATATTGTAAGGAACCATTAAATAGTAATAAATAGTTAAAATGAAATAAATTCCTAATGAAATCAAATTGGAATTTGAAATTGGAGTAAATAATGTTAGTTTTATGAACTAATAATTATTAATGATAAATATACATACATGTTGATAGTATATTTTATTATCTAACGTGAGTATGTATGTGAATATAATTCTGTAAGAATTGTGGGGTGACTCTAAATTAAATTTTGTGATAATCTCTATATAAGACAAGTTTCTTAACTTTCTCATACTTAAATTAAGTACGTTTCTTAAACTTTTGCGATTCTTTCACGCAACAGTTATTATGAAAATAATATTTTACTCATTTGGGGTAATATTTTCAGTTTAATTATATATAAGCAATTATTTCTTCTTGTTTATATATAATTCTATAGCTATAGAATTGTTATTCCAATCAGCTTCAAAAAATGCATGAGATAACGATGTATACATTGAATAAAACTCGGAATACATGTATAATTGAAATATTTCAAATTCTTTTATATTAAGTCTTGAAATATAGTTGTTTAATTAAGTTGTCCATTAATTTTATTCTTCTAAATGGACTTTAACTGAACAAGAACTTTCCTAATTTGGGATTATTTTTATATTGCGTCTTGGGGACAGCAAAGAGGAACTGAAAGAATTTGTTTCATTTAGATAGTATCGATCAATGTAGGACATAAAGGACTGATCACCCATCGTGCTCGTAAGACCATGTCGGTTCAGAGATAAAATTTCTGATTGAACCCTTTTAAAAAGAAAAGCAAGTTGTTGAATTTATAACGACTTAGTATATTTAAGTCACTATTTCGTTTCAAAAATATGAGATTTGTATCAAAGTTTATGTTAATTGCTTTACAGATTTGTTTTATTGTGAGAGCAGAATCAGCTAAAAATATTTATTTCTTTTGCATGTTAATTATTATGTACTATACTTGCTAAGCAATTAAATACTCAATCTTACTCTATTATAATTTTTTTCAGTTAAAAAGACGAAGCTGAGAGTTCTGGAAAGTATAAGGGCAAAGGAAAAATGTCAGCTTAGTTAGAAAGGATCTTATGTAATAGATAGGATTTTGGGGGACATTGCTACATACTTATCATGTTAAGAATTATTTAAAGGTTTTCGTACTTGGGATAGAAGAAATTTGATGTAATAATTTTAATTTAATAATGCTTTAAGTTTGTTAATATTTAGAATCGTGTAGCACCAAATACAGGTTTTAAGTTCCCGTTTTTTGGGGGTGTCACAATTTTGGTTAATTACGATGAGATATTATGTGTATGGCCTTGTATAGTTATTAAACAAAAGAATTAGTAAAGATTAAATAATTAAAATAAATTATTTATAAGTTTAATAAATGATTAAAAGATTAATAATATTAGATTAAGATATTATTAAGTAATTAATATTATTTAGATTAAAGGTAAATTAAATGATTAATAATATTATTTAGGTGATTAAAATATTATTAAATGATTAATAATATTAGGTAAGGATTAAAATATTATTAAATTATTAATAATATTATGAGATGAGTAAGATATTATTAAATGGCTAATAATATTATGTGGTGAGTAAGACAATATTAAATGATTAATAATACTTGGGAATGAATAAAATATTATTAAATAATTAATAATATTAAATGAGAGTTTAAAATGAATAATAAAGAGAAGTTAAGTTATTTTAAGAATATAGTGTGATTGAGCATTTAATATGCTAAATTGGGTACATAGTATGATAATCCAGCTTCCTAGATTGGTCAATCCAGGTTGTTGGATTGGTCAATCTAGGTTGCTGGATTGTATAATCTAGGTTGCTGGATTGCAGGTCAGTTTGAATCTAGGTTGATGAATTAGGTATTCGGCTTACCGGATTATAAATAAGAACTTATAAAATGAAAGATTAAGTGTTAATTCATAAGTTATATAATAAAGTAGTGGTACATTCGTACTCTTTAATGGTTGATGTATAGTATCTGGGCTAAACGATTCTTTCAGGGAGTGAAGGTATATACGAACTAGCTACCGATCTAACTCGTTGTGAAAAACAGCGTAGAAGAGACGGGAAACTAGTTTGTTTGGTTGTTTGTGGGAAACCACTCAGCATACTATATTGAACACTATTAATGACTCGATGTGTGCTAGGTTTAGGATTGTGAATACGTATGGTGTTAAGGTGTTATCTAATATTGAAATATGTGATTATGTGGGTAAATGTTATATAATTTACTTATAAAGTAGTGATATTATGAGGTATAATATGATATACTGATTGAAAGATCAATCTTAACAATGATAGGTCTTACAAAAAAAGTTAATAAAATTGCGTAGCAGTAGTCAAGGAATCAGGCAAGTTCCCTAACTTAAATTCGAGTTATTATCTTTCAAGCATGTTAGTGGATAATTATTGTTGATTATTCACATCCATAATGATTATTGTTATTAGCACCTAGTGCAATTGATTCATGTTCTATTATTTAAACTATTTATGAGCTATGTCTCAGCTAATTATTTTGGCGAGACTAATATTTATTAAAGCATGAAACGTTCTATTTATTATGAACTGATTTATTATTGGATGATCGATGTCATTTATTTCAGCTAGATTAATATTGATATTATATGTTGAAACCATAGTATTTCTTTGAGAGCAATCCAAACCATATTGTTGTCATACGGACTCATGATGTAAGACTGAGATGAACTTTATGGTCGAACATCCGACCCCTTGCGCTATTTTTGAGTATTAGGCATAATATAGGGTACAATGGAGCTGATCACTTCATGTACTTGCAGAAGAGTATAGTTTAGTTTTTATAACTAACTTATATTCTTGAGGTAAATTAGTTTTAATAATTAATGATTCCACTATTAGTTCATGATCCATTTGTGATCACTCTGCATGAAATATGGGAATATCCCACTTTATTAAATATTGTGGCAGTATTGCTAAACTTCTTAGCCAATTGAATATTATAGAATCTTTGAAAGAATTTTACTCTTTCATCCTTGATGTGATATCTAGCATGGAATTCAAGAAAAGTTTTGTTATTGAAATTGATTTATTATTCAGCTACTTCGAAATCTTCTGAATATTGTTGAAGTTCTATAAACGTTAGACTCTTTTGTTCATGATTTAAATCCTTTATTGTACGCTTTAACTTGCCGAGTAAACTCGTTGCTCACCCTTGCTTAAATAAAATATTTCAGCTAAAGCCGAGGTAGCAGAAGGTTTTAATAGGGACAAAGGTAAAGGCAAATCTCAGGAGTAGTTATTATTGACTTTTAATTGTTATGTTACATTATGTAAATTAATTATATAAACCTTTTGAATAGCTAATGGTATGTAAATTATGTCAAGGATAGTTAACATGGGATATTGTTATAAGTTGTATTAAGTAATGATATTGTCGACGTTGGGAAAAAATACGGGTAGAGTTGGAACCCGGATCTTTCTCTCTTACTAAGTTTTGTCTACCCTTATTTTGTCTTTTTTTCGTGAAAAAGGTTTTGAAGGGTTTTTTAGGAAAAGGCAAACATGTATCATGTCGACGATTTAAATGTTTTACAGAGTCGCCAGTTGGTAGATTTGAAATAGTTGTACCAACTCAACCGAGTTTGTTTGAAAGGAGGCCCAATTGCTGGACACTGTTGAAACTGAATCTTTAAAATTGAAGTTCTAAGTTTGGGGGCTTGATTAAGTGTGAGGAAGGTGTTAGGCACCCCACAACTCCCGTGAAAACACGGTACCGCATCTTTTCAATATTTTCCTTCTAAATTTGCAATGTGTGTGTGAATGCTGGAAGAAATTGGGCATATATTTGATTGATTTCATGCTTCGTTGAACCTATATACGAAGGGTTTGATTTGATTTGCAAAAGTCCTTTTTAGACAAGATATTGAAATGATGTTTTGAAAGGTTTTCAAACCCTTACGCTCACATAAAAATTGAAGCATTTGGATACTTCTATTTTTTATCTTTTAAGCCTTTAGCTCAATATGAATGGTGATTGTCGGGCTGCGAAGCACCCTCGACCACAGAATATATACAAGTGTCGGTCTTCTCATGGGCATGAAAGCCATCGAAGTGACTCTGACACGACAAACCAGATTCTCATTATGTTGAGACCTTAAACACGGATAACCGTTTTAAGGTCTTTTGGATGTACATTTTTACAGAAAAATAGGCAGGATACATTTGTAAAGTGGAGTTTATCCATCGTGGGAATCAGATTCTGATCAGTTTGATCATGAATCCCACGATTCCTAGGCTCACAGAGGGAAGCCAATAAAACCTGCACAACTCAAATATGTACAGAAAAGTATATTTACTTCCAGATGTCTCCAGAACCAAGGATTCATTAGTAAATCCTGGCCTGCACATAGCCTAAAGCATCTCGTTCCCATTAGATAGTGATCTAAGGACCGCGAGGTTGCTTTCAGAAATGAAACTAGAAAATTCGCTAGATTTAAGTAAACTTCAGCCATTTTAGCTTCCCGATTTCAGTCTGGACTTATTTTGAACCGTTTGAAAGCTAGAGTTGGTTAGATTTAAAGAAATCTAGTTCGCCCAAAGAGATGTCAGCGCCGATTCATATCAAATGAATATTTAAAGCAGCAATTTAATTAAAATGAGTAAAGAATATATATATATATATATATATATATATATATACGAAAGCTGTAAAGGGCGATGGGTTTGCACTTCGATGCCCGGACTGGAATGTATATATATATATATATATATATATATATATATATATATAAAAGATGTAAAAAGCCACGGAGTAATCCAGGCTGGGCAGAATAGAAATATATATATATATATATATATATAATCGGTAAAAGGCGATGGGTTTTCACTTCTATGCCCGGACTGGAATGAAAATATATATATATATATATATATATATATATAAGATGTAAAAGAGGAACAGAATGATCCAAGCTCGACAGAATTGAAATATATATATATATATATATATATATATATAAAAGCTGTAAAAGAGCCACGAAATTGTCTAGGCTCAACAAAAAGTAAATATATACATAAAAAACTGTAAAGGGCGACGAACATTCTATCCTTTGTCGGGACAGAAATGTAAGTATATATATATATATATATATATATATATATATATATATATATATATATATATATATATATATATTTAAAAGCAGTAAAAAGGCCACAGAATGATCCAGGCCAAACTGGAATGTAAAAAGTTAATATATACAGTTAGTATATATATATATATATATATATATATATATATATATATATTAAAGCAATAAAAAGGTCACGAAGTAGAAATCCAGGCCCAAATAAGTCAGAAAAATTTATATATATATAGTTATATATATAAAAGCAGTAAACTACCACAGATTTGACGTCCGGGCTTGACAGAATTGAAAAGTTAGTATATATAAAGTTAAATATATACATTAAAAAGCTAAATCTGGACTGGAAAGATAACCAAGTCAGACAAAGTTGCTATAAACATAGATATATATATATATGTATACATATATATATATAGAATCTGTTAAAAGTGATAGATCGACGATCCGAGCTGTGGAAGTGCCAGAAAATGTGATTATGTACTAAAATGTACGAAAACGTAAGCAAAAGCGGCCACAGAACTGAGTTCCAGGCATAATCAAAAAACGAAACTTAACGTGCAAGTGTATAAATGCGCAATGAATTAGAATTAACTTTCTGATTGTAAAAATACTCACAATGGACTGCTACATGGGCTTTTTGCCAAATCGTAGATTTTAAACATCCAATTTTACCGCTCTATTTTTGATATATGGTAGTATATGAGTATATCTACGTGTTAGAGTGATAAAATTTGGGTTTGGAGTACAAGAGTATGGCTAAGAAATGAAACGGGCAGAGGTTTAGAGCGTTTCTGAATTATCAAATGAGCTGGGGCTGCACCTTTATTTATAGACCCGGTGGAAGAAGTGCTACCCGCGGAAGCCGTGGGCCTACCTGCGATTCCACGTGGCAGGGACCACGTGATGGGTCCCATTACATCGAAGTACGTGCACTCTGAGCAAATGTGAGGTCAGATTCGAAACTTTCTAACTTTTGATCTGAGCGTCCGTTTGAGGCATGCTATACCTTTTCAGAAAGCCCTCGTCGAGAGTGTCGCAATGACATTGTATTAAACCTTTTTTGAGTTCAAGAAGACGGGTTCATAAACAGGTCTTTGTTTCCCCGAAGTTTGTCTATTGAGCTGTCTTGCGCTGTTTTCACTCGGGATCACCGTTATGGTTTTTCCTGACCTTTGTGGCATCAATTTTGCTTGAGTTTGACCTAATCAACTTTAAGTTGATAAAATAACTATTTTGCCTCTCCCGGGGTGGTCTTCTGTGGATTTGGCTTCCCATGGTTGTCTTTGGGTTGAACTTAATCTCCTGATTGTGACCAGGGCTTAACTAAACCTCCTGGGTTATGACTGGTGCTGAGTGGAGATCCCAATATTAAGATCAGGGTTAACCTGACGTCCCAATATTGAGATCGGAGATGACCTGTGTGCCCGGTATTGAGACCGGGGTTGACCTGATGGCCCGGTATTGCGACCGGGGATGACTTGAGGTCCCGGTAGTGAGACCGGGGTTGACCTGAAGGCCCGATATTGAGATCGGGGTTGACCTGAGGTCCTGGTAGTGAGACCGGGGTTGACCTGAGGTCCCGATATTGAGATCGGGGTTTATCTGGCATCCTGGTATTGAGACTGGGGTTAATTTGGCATCCCGGTATTGGGACCAGGGTTGAACTGGCAACCCGGTATTAGGATCGGGGTTGAACTTGCATCCCGGTATTAGGATCAAGGTTGATCTGGCATCCTGGTATTGGGATCGGGTTTGAACTAGCATCCCAGTATTAGGATCAGGGTTTATCTGGCATCCCGGTATTGGGATTGGGGTTGAAATGGCATCCCGATATTGGGACCGGGGATGAAAAAATGATTTTTCCCTCCTGTAGGATTAGTAACAGGGAAACAAAATTTTGAGTTTCTACAGATGCCCCTCTTTATCATGTTTGTGCACTGCAATGGAATGATCATGATAAAGATTTACTAGACACTTGAAATATGACAAGATATATTTTTAATGATGCAAATCTAAATGCAATGAATGTCAAAATGTTTTCGCAAATCGCATTTTGCACTTCGCAAATCGCATATCGTATCGCAAATCGCATCGCATCGCAAATCACTAACCTTGATCGGTCACGTATGATGCCTGTGTTGGGGGCTGATTTCAACGGTTGATTTTCATCAGTGCTGCTGATGTCTATGCTGGTGTTAACTCCAATGATTTGATTTCCATTGGTGTTACCAATGCTTGTTTGATGAGGATAAACTAAAATATTTTCCACATTTCTGCTGGGGTTGATGTTCTGAAATCATCGAATCTTCCCGATGTTTGCAATTGTAGTTTACAACGGTGCCTATCCTGCTGATAGTCTGACAGCGAAGCCTACCCGACTGGTATTTAACAACGGTGCCTACCCTGATGGTAGTTTGACAACGAAGCCTACCCTGCTGGTAGGGACAATGGTTTATCACTAGACTATCCTGATGCCTACTCGAACAGTAGCATACTTTTTCATCGAGTTTGGGTATTTAATGTGTATGCATATTTAACTCTACTGGGTATGCATGCTTAATTTTTTAATGAAGACGTGCGCTGATATAGCTCTTGTTGCACATGTGCAGACCAGGCATGATGTGATGATCTTAATTTATCCTAGGTTGATGCATATGCTTAATTGAATTGATATAAAACCATACCTCACCCTTTCTGAGGTGATTTGGAGTTTATTTTTAGGCATGGATTTTGATAGTTTTAGCAGCTCTAACTCTTGTATGACTTCTTTTGGCATGGCAGATTCAGATGTTCCCCTTTCAGATGTCGTCTTTGGTGGGGATCTCGCAGAGGCGGCTATTTCTGGATCTAGATCTGGCGCTAGTACCTCTGGCGATTCATACACTGATGGCTTTACTCAAAGATATCCCGCTATGTTCGTTGAAGTAGTGTTCCACGGCTTGCATCATCGACTCTTTCCCCGATGCTATGCTGGATTGATGCCAACGGTTTGATCCTTGACTATGAAAAGGGGCGAGCTCTTTACTTGCGACCCTGCTAGGTTAAATGTTGGCTTAGCTGATGACCCGGGTGTTGCTGATGCCCTGGAGGATGTGGCCCGTTCTTTCATTTCCCAGATTTGAAATGTCGTGCAGAGGCCTCGACTTGTGAGGACTTGGAGCATGTTGATGTTGGGATTGTACGAAATCGTGACGCAATCAAATTCCAAAAATTAGAGGAAGCATAGTATATCAGAGTTTAAAATTTTCTACAAAACCATCACCGGGATCATCCTTTATGCAAATTATTAATTTAAAACGATAAATAAGAAGTTATGGAATCATACCCTTGTTGAACGAAGCTTCCACAGGTACGAGTTCAACTCCTTGTTTTTCGTGATCTCCTTGAATTTCCGGGTTAGATTCCTTCCTTTGATCAACGTTAGCCACCCAAGTGTTTGGCCTCTAGAGGTGATCCACCAAGGAAGATGAATTATCAAGAAGGAGGGTGCTTGGCTTAGTTTTCTATCCTCTATAGAAAAGGAGTACTCTCCAACATTTGAAATTGCATCAACTAATATCTATTATAAGACTCCTCTTATATAGATATTGGTCAACCCTTCTAATCCTATTAGACATGGGATTTCATTTAATTAATTAAACTCCTTTAATTAATTTAGGCTTCCCACCACATTGGGAATAATTAATTAAATTTATTTAATTAATTTGTCTCCTAATCTTATTAGGAATAAATGAGAGTACTAATATTAAATTAATTACTAAACTCCTTTAGAAATTAAAATAATAATAATTGTAATAATATTAATAAGACTCCTCTTATTAATTTATATTTAATATTTTCAAAATATTAAATAATAAACATTAAGCTATTTAATTTATTCTATCACCATAGATTAAATTAATTACACTTAATGCATTATTACGATTATGTCATTACCTTCTTAAATAATTATTCTTCCTTTTATGGTGTGACCCTTTAGGTTCTCCATATTAAACCGGTTGTGAATAAATCAATTTGAATAATTCTAATCTTATTTAAATAAATAAATTAAAGTAATAATCTATTTAAATAAATAATATTTATTCTACAATAGGGATAAGCCTCCCTAACGATCAACGACTTTCTAGATAATATAGATTTCAACATTAATCATAAAAGAACCTGTGAGTAAATAGTTACCATACAATTCAATCATTCCACCATACAATGTCCCAATTAAATATAAGACATGGAATTACTATCAAGTCTTATTTTATTTAATCATATGTATTTTGATTGAAAAATGCACAACTCCAAATAATACAAATTAGAAACTCCTTTCTAATTTCATTCCACCTTGGGCAAGGATTCCTGGGTTGTCATTTAACGAATCACATAGGACATATCTCCTCTTTTACTAGAGGTGGTAGATTCTTTATTGATCATTCATTATCTCTATATATAACTCATTATACCCAAGCATACCCTTTTATATACCCTAAAGGGCTTTAAGGAATAAGTCAAAGTATAATTCATTACATACAAGATAATATGATGTTCTCAAGTCCAAGGATCACTTGTACTACTATCACATTAGGAATTCCTATTGACAGGCGAGTAAAACTCCATTAGGTATTCCATAGCGAGTCACGTTCACTGAACTTATTCTCCAATAAGGACCTACATACTTGCTTTAATGTCTCCACACAAATGATCATGAGATCAATCATCCTCATCCAATGAGCAAGCAACATATGTACCAATCTATCCGGATATACTAATCCTCTTTTTAGTAATCCCATGATTGAGAACTATTTTAGTTTTAAGCTTTCTAAGAATTTAAATCTCATTAGCATGATCAACATCATGATTCTAAAAGTATTGCTTAAAACTTTGGGTTATTTACATATTATAAAAATAACACCATGTAGATAATTAAATGCCTTTAATAAGTTAATACTTTTATTAATAAATAAATAAGATCGTCTCTAAAGTAGATGCTTTATCATCATACATGATTGGCTTGTATGCATACTACTTTCAATCTCCCAACTTGGTATGGTATCTCATACCAACTTCTCTAAGTGGCGATCAAACTGATGTTGTGTTATAGCTTTAATAAATGGATCTGCAATGTTATCTTGAGAGACTACACGCTCTAAGGTGACGTCTTCTCTTTCAATTATTTCTTTAATCAAAGTGCCGCAACACATGTTTAGATTCAAGATGAGACTTAGGAACTATTCCTAGTTCTGTAATGAACTTTTCATCCAAAACATCAACTTGCTGTGACAACCCGGATTTTCAGAAATCGTTAAAATAAGAATTTAATGAATGAAATTCTTATTATGACATATTTTGCGTGTAAGTATATATATATATATATATATATATATATATATATTCATATATTGGGATGATGAGGTTTAATAGTTAATTTAACTATTGAAGAAATTAAATGAAGTTATTACGAAAAGAAAATTAACTGAATATTATTTGTTAATTTAATTAAGTTAAAGATTATATTATGAAATAATATAATTTGGTTATTATTCCTTGTTGACAGTGGAATTATTATGAATTAAATCTCATAAATAATGTGAGTATTCACTTAAATAAAATAGTAAATTAATATAAATATAATTGTTTTAATAAAATATGAAGGTAATATATTACATATAAGAGTAATACGTTTATGTAATGGCTTAATATATTATATTTAGCCAAGTGAATGTAAATGGATATGAGAATGAGAAGAACCAATATAATTATAAATAAATATTGGTGTTAGGATTAATGAATAAAATAAATATTCAATGGAAATTATTATGGAATAATTTATTTAAGTATGATGATATTAAATAAATTGATTAATATTTAAGTAGTGATTAGATGTATGGATTAAATAAATTGTATTGAGACAATTTATGCGAGAAAAGGAATTAAATAATTATATAATTCATGTGAGTTAATTAAAATAAAGGGAATAAATATTAACTATTTTAATAGAAATATTTATTCTAATAGAGATGTTTATTTTAGTTACAAAGGTAATTTCATAATTTATAGTGTAGTAATTATACATGTTATAATTGCATAATTACTTAATGAGGCTAAATAGTTTAACAATAAAATAAAGGTATGACAAATGGGCCTTATAATAAGAGATTTATAATAATAAATTAGAAAGGTGTTATTTGATGCCAGCCAAACATGGTCTTATGACCTTTGGTATTTTAAACAGCTATTTGTATTTTAATTGATGCGTTAAAAATATTATTAAGGCTTTGTCAGTTTTATTAACGTAAAAATATTCTTAAGGCTAAGAAAAAGAAGAACAGAGAAGAAGAGAGAGCCTAGAGGAAAAATTGAGAAGATGTTTTATAAAATCAAAGAAGGAAGATGATTCAACCAAAGTTGCTCTAATCATCTAGATAATCTAAACAAGAATCAAAGGTAATAATCTAGCTTTGAGTTCTTAGTTTTATTTTCTTGAGTATTCCTTGAAAAGTTGGATTTCTACGGTTAATTCGTTAAGGAATTGGTTATAGATGTTAATGGATATGTTTAATATGCTTTATATCATCTAAAAGTGATTTTTAAGAAATTAAATTCATAAAGATGTGTTGGAAGATGAAGAAATTTGGGTTATGACTTAGTATATGTATTTTGGTCTATTTTAAGGCTTAAATTGATGGTTAGATCATGTATATAACCTTAAATTGATGATGTATTATGATAGTACTCGAAAAAACAAAAAAAAAAACAAGTTGAACGAGTCAAAACGGATGTAAAACGAATTCGTAGTGAATGAATTCGCTAAATATATGTAAAACATGAAAAATTTGCATGAACACTAAATTGTAGCCCTTAAAAGGAATTGTTAATATTTTTGAAGTTTTATAATTATCATATAGATGAGTAGTTTAGTGTTTCACGAATCCATAGAGTCGAAAACGGACTCAATCGGATGTGTATAGCTTGATTTATGATGATTGGAAGGAGGAAAGGGTTACAAAATTCGCCAGAACCACAAACTGGAAAAAAAAGTCGCGTAACATGCTGCTAGGGGCGCAGCTGCGCTGCCCCCAAGGCTGGTTGGGGCGCAGCTGCGCCGGGAGGAAAATTCAGTCCGGGACTGTTTTGACCTCCTGTGGTAAAATGGCCATAACATTTTCATACGGAATCGAATTGAGGTGATTCAAGATGATCCGGAACGAGCACGAGTAGACCTACAACTTTTGTTCTTTACGTTTTTCAATTTGAGGTCGTTATCTAGGGTCAAAATGGTCATTTGTGAGACTAATGTATTTTTGGAGTCAATCGGGGAGCGTCGGGCATGCACGTATGCACATGTAATGCTCCCGACCATGTAAAATGATATTCTAACTTCCATAACATGACTATTAGGTATTATAATAATACTTAACATTAATCTTTGAGTATTATACAATTTGGTTGGGCGTGCTAAGCGTGCCCAAATGTGTGTTGTTTGGGCGTTCGAATAGGCAAGTTTGGCGTACGAACGTGCAAGCGTCTCAATGCCGTAACGAGTGTGTATGACCTTGTTTAATATTATGTTTTTAATAAGAATGAAACATTATAGAGTAATGTAACCCAATATAGGAGCGTGCAAAGCACATGCAAAAGAGGCGAGTTAGGCGTGTGACGTATAAACGTCGAAACGCCGTGTAATGTGGTAATACACTTAAATAGTGTTTCGATTCTAATGAAACGAACATTATAATATATGAAATGTGGTTAATATAAAATCAATAGGTAGTTCTAGCAGGACTTAAACACTCGAATGAATTTTGAATATTACGATAAAGAAATATAATGAAATATAAGTCGATAGTTAACACAATCAAATTGAACATTGTGTATTGATATTAGGAAGGGTTATGAGATGTAGAGTAAAGTTTACATTAAAACTAATATGTTTTGCTATGTGACTAATAGTTGATGTGCATGATTATATAATTGTGTAGGGCACGTGAAGTGCAGATATCTGTAAGCTGTTAAACTGTTATTGGTAAACAACGATCAAGGCAAGTCTTTCAGTTTCTATTTTCTACGTGCACTTGATGATGAACTGTTTTAAATTATTTTGCAAAGAAGCATGCTATGTTGTATATATGTTGTAAGCATGAAATGTTAAAGTCAAATTATGACTACATTGATTGATTAAAGAATGTTTGATTGAGTAAGGAACTTAATCTTTATATTTGTTATGTGATGTAAAGCATGCATGCCATGTTACTTTAATTATTATGAGATGTATGTTGAGGATGTATTTATGTGCTATATGATGCATGAAAGCTGTTAGATCTTGCTGAGCCGTCGAGCTCATTCTTGCAAATAATCACTTTTGCAGGTTAAGGATTCAAGGTAACGCTATGTGCTACTTGAAAGAAATGAATCAGATGTAATGCATGCAGATTTATATACTTTGGCTGAATTGTTATTACTTTGGACCCTGTTTAAGGCTTCAGATAATGTATTTGATAATGTATGATGGTTAACAGTTGTTGAGTTGTAAAGTTTAAATTTTTACCAATGTATAAGGGTTATTGAACGTGGTTGTATGTTTTAGTTTATAATAACTTTGACGAAGCGATTCATGAAATAAAGTTGTATCAAAGTTATGTAACGATAAAGGTTGAGATTCAGGGAAATAAAGAAGGAATAATATAAAAGTTTTAATTATTCCGTATTTTTAGTGATTGTATCATTGATTAATGATGTAAAGTCTGAATAAGGATGTATTATTAACGACCGATGTCGAGAGTTGTATTGTATGAATTTTGGGGTCGTTACACTTGCAGCTTCACTTATAATTATATACTTTGTCTTTGTCACTAAACCAACAACCTTTTGTTGTTTAGAACCTTTTTAATTCACTGCACCATCTTTCAAGGTAACAATTTACCATAAAGTGGATTTTGTTGTCATCTTGGTCAGTCTGAAAACTTGAGTCTGTTTAGCCCTCTAGTGTAATTCAGACTCATCATGTGAGATAATGACATCCTTAGAGTCAGTTAAGTACTTTTAGATGTTTATCACTGTCTTATAGTGATCTTCTCCAGAATATGACTGATTAACATCAAGTCTCGTATATTTCATTGCATACATGATAGTAGCTCATGCGATCTCTCTTTTATTGAGGATAATTTTAGAGAGATTCACTCCATGACTCATCATTATGAGACACCTTTTGGAGTTTGCCATGCTAAACGCCTTTAGCATCTAATGAATATACGTTTCCTTGGGTTTAGCCGAACATCCTTTTAAATATATCAAAAAAGATTTATATCCTCAATGTGGGATGTTCTACCCAAATCATTTATGGAGGAATGTTTAGACAACTTTGTTTAGATCGATTTTAGCATAGGAATTTCATTCCCTATCAGTATTATATCATCAACATATAATACAAGGAATAAAATAGCGCTCCCACTAACCTTCTTGTACACACATGGTTCATCCTTATTTTTGATAAAATCAAACTCTTTGATTGTCTCATCAAAACGAATGTTCCATCTACGAGAATCTTGCTTCAATCCATGAATGGATTGTTGTATCTCATATACATGATTTGCTTCAACCATTGAAACAAAAAACTATCTGGTTGTATCATACATACATTCTCCTCTAATAATGTATATTTGATGAAAGACATCTCCACGTCCATTTTGCCAGATTAAGCAATAATAAGCTGCAATCGCAAGTAAAATCCAAATGGACTTGAGCATAGCTTCATAATTTATTTTAAATTTTATGGTCATCTACCATTTCTTTGAGTATTTATTACTCATAGTCTGTTCGTAATTCAATGGATCATCATCATCCATGATGCGTACCTCATCATCATCCTCTATGACGAATCCATACCTTTCAGGTATCTTCGGTGCCTTTCCAGATTTACGAATAGGGTGTTGTACAGTAGGTGTCTCTACTTGGACAGGTTCATCCACTTGATCTGTAGTGGTTTGTGGTTCATGAATTTCTTCAAGATCTATTTTTCTCCCACTAGCCCCTTCAAGGATAAACTCATTTTCCAAGAAGGCAACGTGTTTCGCAACAAACACCTTTTATTCAGTAGGATTGTAGAAATAGTATCCCAAGCATTCTTTAGGATATCCACAAACGTGCACTTATCATATCTTATTCCAAGCTTATCATGTTGAAACCTTTTCACATACGCTGGACTTCCCCAAATCTTAACATGCTTAAAACTAGGTTTCCTCCCTGTCCACATCTCATATGGAGTCTTGGGGACGAATTTGGTGGAGACCTTATTTATTAGATATGTAGCCGTTTCTAGGGCATGACCCCAGAATAAAATTGGAACATCGGTAAAACTCATCATGGAACGAACCATGTCCAACAATGTTCGATTTCTCCTTTTAGATACTCCATTTAACTGTGGTGTACCTGGTGGAGTCCATTGTGAAATTATACCATTTTCTTTCAGACAATCGAGAAACTCACCGCTTAAGTATTCACCACCTCGATCTGATCGAAGAATCTTAATACTGTTGCCCATTTGTTTCTCTACTTCACTTCTGAACTCTTTGAACTTTTCAAATGATTCTGATTTGTATTTCATTAAATACACATATCCAAATCTTGAGTGATCATCAGTGAAAGTAATAAAATAAGAATACCCACCCTGTGCATTCGTTGTCATAGGTCCACAAACGTCTGTGTGAACCAATGCTAACAACTCTGTAACTTTTTCTCCTTTTCCACTAAAAGGAGATTTAATCATTTTACCTATGAGACAAGATTCACAAGTTGGATATGATTCATAATCGGATAGCTCTAAGAGCCCATCCTTATGCAACTTGAATAATTTTGTTTCATTAATATGACCGAGTCTACAGTGCCACATATAGGTATAATTAATATCATCTCTTTTCCTTTTCTTAGTTTGTTCTATTTGAAGTATATTTTCAAGCAAGTCAAGTATATAAAGTCCATTTTGCAAATTTTCAGCACCATATAAAACATTGCTTTTATAAATAGAACAACTGTTGTTCTTTATTTTAATGTCAAATCCATCCATATCTAATACAAAAATAGAAATAATGTTTCTAATAATATTCGGAAAAAAATAACAATTATTTAAATAAATGGACTTGCCCGTAGGCTGTGCAAAACAATAAGTGCCTACAGCTAATGTAGCAACCTTTGCTCCATTTCCCACTCGTAGGACAACCTCATCCTTGTTCAGCTTTCTACTTCTGACCAGTCCTTTCACATTATTACGTATGTGAGAACCACAGCCGGTATCCGATACCCAAGTAGAATTTTGACTTTCTGAAAAATTAATTTCAATCATGAACAAACCTTGATTGGAAGCCGAAGCTTCTCCAAGCTTCTTCTCTGCCAGAAACTTCTTGCAGTTTCTCTTCCAATGACCCGGCTCGTTGCAATGGAAGCACATTCTCTGGCTAGCTGGATCAGGTTTCTTTTATTCCTTTATGTTCACCTTACCCTTGGTCATCCGAGATTGGAAGAGCTCCTTAAATATCTCATATCTAGCAGTCCTACTTTGTTCACCATACAACTCCTTGAGGTGAAGCAACATAGTAGGAGCATCATAAACAATAATAATAATCAACATATTATCATTTAATCCTTATTAATATTCTATCTAGCAATAACGATTAATATTCGATTAATCGTTCACGTAGGAATTCCTTCATTAATTTACCCTTATCAATATTATTAGGCGAGAAATAACCACATTCTTTAATAATTTAATAAGTACAATTCTTATTATATTTACAACCAATATACTTATCATCATGCTATCGTTCGCAATAATAATATTTCATCATACCAATTAACAATTAATATAGATTAATTGTTTAATTAATAATTCCTCCATCCTTGAATTAATTAATTCATTGTCGGATCTATTTTCAAGCCACACAAGGCATATTTCACAAGCTCGATCTTAAGCTTCTCTCATTCTCAACACTTACTATTCTTTTAATGTAATATTTGTGTGACTCAAGCATTTAAATGCTAAGCTACCTCAATATGTATAACCTTTATGCTTATAACAATGAATATATATATTCTATTAATCATTATAAATAATAATATACACGATAAAATAATAACTTAAGTTATTTAATACATTAAAATAACTCAGTTTTCTTTATTAACTCTCTCGGAAATACATTAGAAATTATGTATTTTACAATAATATAACATATTATGTTTCCTCCAAATAAAGATATTCATTATTAGAAAATACTTTATTTATTGACTCAAGATATTATAATTAATATAATATCGAATAATTACATGTACGACACATGTACATATATTATATATAGAAAATAGATAGTAAGTTTATTTTCTATTATAATAAATTATTTCCAGTAATTTATTTACATATAGCAAATATCTTTCAATATATTTACCATATAATTAATCATACATTTTACCTTATACAAAGGCATATAAGGTCATGTTATAACAGTCTCCCATTTATTAAAATAATTCATTATTAGAAATTATTTCAATATTCTTTCTTAGAAATATATAATAATTATTTCTCTTTCTTTTTATAAATTGTCCCCAAAATAATTTCTTCAAATATTAAATATTCATTTAAAGATATAATAATTTTCATCTCCCTTTACTAACGTATATATATTTAACGTTATTAGACTTTCTCACATATTACCCTTCTAAGTAATATATATAAGTATCAACTATAATCACGGATTCAACACATATATTAATTCACTCCTTTACTTAAGTAAATTAAATCCGGTACTATAATACCATAGTTAATTAAGGTTCAATACTCACATTATATTATTCCATAACATAACTCTCAACTACCAATTAACCAATATTTATTCTTATTAGTCAATTCCCTTAATTAACTCTTGCCTCACTATCCAAACCCATCCACGGATAGCTTAAGTACTATCAATAACCTATATCACAAACATACTAGGTAATAGTATACATACACAAGAAAATGGTGATTATACATTATAGATATCTAATGTCACTAACTTACTATGATAAAATATTTCTATAAATTATTTAATATAGATAGAAATTTTATCCACTTCTTTTATCTCAACTTAATCGCCTCTACGATAATTAACGATATATATTTATTAATCACATAATACATAGCTCATAAAACCCTATGTAACACAATACTACATAACTTGTATCACTTAATGTTCTTATTCGAACCCATCTCACACTTTAAGAATTTTATTTATTAAATTCTTATTTAATAATTTCTAAAAATCCGGGTTCTTACATCCTCTCCCCCTTATAAGGATTCCGTCCTCGGAATCACCGAAACTTCCTCTACTCGGTGCTATTCCGATTATTACATATTCTCTTAAATAATTTTATTCATTCTCTTTTCGGAAGTTTTATTATTATAACCTTCTCAATCGCATTCTATCATTTACTCCTTTCTAAGGAACTTTCCACTACTACATTCATCCTTCAGAAGAATAAGAATCTTCCATGATTTTTCAATAATCGGGAAGTAGTATGAATAACTTAGATTTCAGATTTTGCTGAGGGGTCACACAAGACCGTGAATTCTTCCACATTTACAGATGTCTCAACACGAGTCTCCACACTGTAAACTAGAGTGTTTATCAATCACAAGGACTGAAAGCACCCTCCACACGTACTCTAGGTGGCTACCCTATTGTACTACTACGTTGGGCCGCAACGTAGCGTGTTGTAATGACTATATGAGTCATGTTCGTGACCACTCTCTCCGAAAATAGGTCCCCGTTATAGGTTTGTTCAACTCAGCTTCTCAACTTCTACATCCGCACCAGAACAATCTGGTTTGGCACAAATACACAAGAATGCTTGAATTCTATAATCACTTTTCAACAGTCGCCTAGCCGAATCAATTAGCTTAGACTCTTATCAACAATTTGGACATCAATCGAAATAATTTAGTCAACTTTTCATAATTTGAAAGAAAACCAAAAATCGTTATATGATGTCAAAATGTTGCACCCACTTAATAGTACGTTGAAGATTCCGTCATTTTGTGACTTTGCCATATTACATCTTACCATAATGGGCTGACGATCTTACGATCACTTCCGACACTAGGTTCGATTGCATTGATGACTCCATCATTTACTACACCATATCAAATGATGCACATGGTCAAAATACATTTTGAAAGATTTTCAAATTATTTTTTGTCTTAGCCGAAACAAATAGCTTAGACATACGAATAACGGTGTTGCTTTTAAAACTAATTAGTTCAGTTACCTGACCCAATGTTTTCTCAAAAAAACAGAAGTGCAAACACTAGCACGAAGTCAATAAATTCTGAAAATCTAGCATAGCTAGAAGATTTAGAAAAATCCAAATTTCTCCATCACTTTAATCTCTTATTACCATCAATGCTCACTATTCAAAAACTCTTAATTCTCGATATATAATATATCTATTCTCAGTACAGTTCACCAACTTACCACACCATGGAAGTTCAGAAACTTACCACAATCATATGGGTTTAGGAACTTATCCTAGTCAGACCAAAGTCGCCCATTCGCTGAGGGGTCCCACCATACGATTATGAGTTACGAACTTGTCATAGGCATGAGTCTTAAGAACTCGCACCTAATCTTAATATTATCTAATTTAATCTTAGAAATCTCTACCTATCAAAATAAATATGAGAAAAGAATCACCTTTTTCGCCATATGTATAATGATAGCACGACGCTAACATTCTAACGATTATCAATGTGATGCTCTCAGCGCAAGCACAAAACCTCTGCCCATACAAAAGTTTGTACAACTAAGTTATCACATAAGTCCTCAATGGAAATCCAACACTTAACTCTATCTTACTCTTATCTTGCTCATTACGAACTTTTTATATTCATCACATACAAGTCCTCATGAGTTCATCTCGTACTTTTTATAGTACATTCTCTCATAGCACCAAGCTATACACACTTAGTCGTTACAGACTATCTATCATTTTATAGCTCAAATCGATCACATCGTGATCATTGATTTACCTTAGGGTTCTTTCCCATTATCAACTAAACTCCATTCGAGTTCATTCTTATTATTTTTGTCATATTCATCTTATAGACATCGTCTTAACATTTTTATTACCGGAGTTAGGTAACTCCTGATTCTCATTCTTTAGATACTTCAAGATTCTTCTTTGAATCTTTGCTTAGATATATTTTAATCTTTATCTTTCCCTCTCTCAGGTTATAGTCTAAGGTACACTTACCTAAGGTTTATAACCTACAGCTTTGATACCAACCTGTGACACCCCCAAATTCGGGTCCCATTCTATTACATCGGATCCGGTGCAGTCACGATACTACTAGTCGAATATTTACATCTTTTATTCAAAACTTAATGAATAAATTTCACTTCTTACAATATAGAAATATAAATTCTTTTCATTTTCAGGATCTCATATAATGACTCCAAACTTTTACAAGTTACAATCTTGGTCATTTACCATTCCTGTCTTATATCGTGTTTGATATTATAAAAATGCGGAATAACTTAAACTTTTTTAATTTTCTTTGAATAAAATCTTTTATTGATTTCACAATCTTAAATCAATTACAAATCCTTGAATTACTATATATGATTCACTATATCCGAATTATTGTATAAACGTTTACATCTCAATTTGGTATCCTCTATGTATTAACTAATACATCTTTACGATACGACAAGTACTAAATAATGTAAATAACTATCAAGTACAGCTCCTAGAACCTAAACATGGTTCGAGAGCATATATCTAAATAAACAGAAATCTTCGAACTCTATCACGTAGCACGTTACTCTTATCGTGAGTCCTTAACCAGCAAGAGTGGTTATTTGCAAGAGTGATCTCGACAGCTCAGCAATTCTAACAGTTTTCATGCATCACATAGCATATAACATCGTACTCAGTTCATGCATTTATAATCAGTTTATATTTACTAAGCATGTTACTTCTCACATAATAAGCATATCATCAAAAATCAATCTCATACATATCTCATATACAGTTCATATATAAGTTCATATCATCACAGCATAATATAATTCAACTAACAGTTATTGAATTCATATATCAAATAGGAACTGAAAGACTTGCCTGATGCGTAGTTTAACAACTACGACTTAACTGCTAAAAGATATATGCACTTCGTGTAATCCTACACAATTATATAATCATGGATTCACAATTATCAGTTATAAGTATCCACACATTCTCAATGTAATTATAAAGGTTACATTGTTGTCTTGTCTAACTTGATTCTTGGAACCTTTGTCTCACTTTCTTATCGTATTCTTAGAATAACTATGTAAGTATACGTATACTTTAACCATACGTACTTACTAACATTCTTCATATACACATGCCTGTCTATCACTAATCTATTTACATATAGCTAGTTTAGTCCATCTTTTGAGTTAATCATTCTCATTTATCATTACTAACACATAAGACTATAACAAAGAAAATATACTCTATTAACATTCGAAATTGGATTCAAGTATTAACATATGGTGCTTCATAGCATGTATACACATTACAGAATACTTTCATGTTCGATTAACCTTTTCACGTTCAATTTACATGATATATGTTCTAAGTCAACATTCCAACAATTTAAGGCCACTCAAGGTCATGAACATCACAAAGTTTATCATGCTAGTTCTTTAAACACATAAAGTATTCATATAACTCGTATTGGGCATGTTCATGAATATTCATATTTCATACATGTAACTATTATAGTTATTAGTTTGAAAGCATGCTTCGTTTATGCTAAACTTGGTTTCACGACATGTAATCATGGTGTATATACATGTATGATACATGAGAGAGTCCAAGAGTGCTATCACATATGTTCATAAACATCAAAATCCAAATCATAAGGTAACATGTTAACGTGCACGATCAAAGCTTATATTTTCATTAGTAAGCTCACTAATAAGGTTCGTATGTTCGCATTACATTGTGAAACATATGTACATAAGTTAACATGCTCTTCATGCATTCTTAAAGCATACCAAAATGTTTGTAAAATCATAACGTTAGCATGGTATATACATGTCAAAAGTTCGTAAAACATATATTTTTGTTATTAGTGAGGTTTGCATGTTCGTATTTCATTATGAAGTTTATCTACGGAAGTGAACATACAAATCATGTATTTCTAGGTCATACAAACATGTCTCAAAAGTCAGAATGTACATATGGTATTTTCATATCAATATCCACCTTCAAAACTTACATTTTAGTTAGAAAGGTTCAATAGTGGGGTTCGTATGTCCATGTCACATTATGAAGCATATACACACAAGTCGACATGCTTTTCATGCCTTTCTAAGTCGTACTAACATGCTTGTAAAAAATAAAATGTCAACATAGTTCACATATGTCAATTTGTTTACAACATTTTTTATTTTCTTCAAAATTATAAACCTTTACGAATCATGCATGCAATCATGGTAATACATGTTCATTTTAGGTCTACATATCCCTCTACACAAGTTATTCATGCTAATATACTTGCCAAAGTCATAACATTTAACTACCATTTAGCAGCTTGTAGCAGAAAAGAGGGAACCAGAATCTGGTACTGGCGCAGCTGCGCTGCGCCCAGGTATAAACCCTACGCAGCTGCGCCGTGTGCAGTTCGAACCAAGATGAAGTCTGCTTCGGCAGAAACCAGCCCAAAT
Organism: Panax stipuleanatus; assembly: GCA_020205555.1. NCBI lineage: Eukaryota > Viridiplantae > Streptophyta > Magnoliopsida > Apiales > Araliaceae > Panax > Panax stipuleanatus. The sequence continues at coordinate 120,924,479 of CM035124.1, read as the reverse complement.
CACAAATTTTCGACAGCAATACGACTATGAGAAACTATATAATAGTTCTAGCATGTTTATAAGCTATCATAGCAACTAATAAACATTCTCTAATTCAACTCAACATCCAATTCGTGCTAAATCAAAGAATCGAGAAATTTGAAATTTTACAAAACTTTGAACAAGAACGAAAATGGTAGGAAGTATACCTTTGCTAAGGAAATGAATTGGCTGCTATATCACATCTCCCTCAACTCAATTGATCACTCTCTCAAATTACTATTTAACTGACTTTTCTTTGAAATCTCAGCAATAGAAAATGAGAGGAAGAGAAGCTATATTTATAGGCAAATGTATAACCAGACATTGTAATTCTCCACCATTTCAAACCAAAGGATTGTAAAATTACATAATGGTTCATAAGAAGTTGGTGATTAGTTGTTGAACTTCACTATTTTGCCCACTCCCCCATGATCATTGGCTATACATTGCTGAGTTTGAGAAAAATATAGAGTAGTAGGCTAGCTATTGAGTTATTCACGTGAAGAGAGAAATGGGTCTTCCAACTTGGGACAAGGCAATTTACAAAGCTCAGCACTAGCCACTTGCAAATGTAGTATATATATAAATACTTTGGTTATATAATATATATACTCATTTCATACACTTAGGGTATAATATAGTCACAATGTACTTTTAATAAGTAACTAATATTACAATGTATCAAGTAGGGGTACATATAGATATATCCCATTTTATTAACACCGAATATAATTCCATTGGATATTATCACATTATATTGTCTCCATTATTATTAAATTTTATTAATTCAATAATTGTTTATAATATATCCATGATATATTATTTTATTGTATACACATATACACATTGTCACACACACATTTCATGTAATTCTTTCAACTCAATAAACTTTACTATATAGTTTATATTCATAAATAACATAGTCATATTGCACTTTATATTTCGTATGATATATAGTTAGTTACTATACGTTATACTTTTAATATCGTATGCTTGCACATAAACGATTAATTCAATAAATATAAATTACTTATCTTATCAATTAATTAATAATAATATTAATTAACCTCTTTCCTCGTAAATCAATTATTAACCTCTATAACAATTGATTAGCACTTATATAATTGATTCGATAAATATAAATCTTATTATATTCATAAACAAGTTGCTTATTATTATTCTATTATTTGCAATAATAATAATCAACATATCATCATTTAATCCTTATTAATATTCTATCTAGCAATAACGATTAATATTCGATTAATCGTTCACGTAGGAATTCCTTCATTAATTTACCCTTATCAATATTATTAGGCGAGAAATAACCACATTCTTTAATAATTTAATAAGTACAATTCTTATTATATTTACAACCAATATACTTATCATCATGCTATCGTTCACAATAATAATATTTCATCATACCAATTAACAATTAATATAGATTAATTGTTTAATTAATAATTCCTCCACCCTTGAATTAATTAATTCATTATCGGATCTATTTTCATACCACACAAGGCATATTTCACAAGCTCGATCTTAAGCTTCTCTCATTCTCAACACTTACTATTTTTTAATATAATATTTGTGTGACTCAAGCATTTAAATGCTAAGCTACCTCAATATGTATAACCTTTATGCTTATAACAATTAATATATATATTCTATTAATCATTATAAATAATAATATACACGATAAAATAATAACTTAAGTTATTTAATACATTAAAATAACTCAGTTTTCTTTTATTAATTAACACTCTCGAAAATACATTAGAAATTATGTATTTTACCATAATATAACATATTATGTTTCCTCCAAATAAAGACATTCATTATTAGAAAATACTTTATTTATTGACTCAAGATATTATAATTAATATAATATCGAATAATTACATGTATGACACATGTACATATATTATATATAGAAAATAGATAGTAAGTTTATTTTCTATTATAATAAATTATTTTCATCAATTTATTTACATATAGAAAATATCTTTCAATATATTTACCATATAATTAATCATACATTTTACCTTATACAAAGGCATATAAGGTCATGTTATAACAGTCTCCCATTTATTAAAATAATTCATTATTAGAAATTATTTCAATATTCTTTCTCTTTCTTTTTATAAATTGTCCCCAAAATAATTTCTTCAAATATTAAATATTCATTTAAAGATAAAATAATTTTCATCTCCCTTTAATAACGTATATATATTTAACGTTATTAGACTTTCTCACATATTACCATTCTAAATAATATATATAAGTATCAACTATAATCACGTATTCAACACATATATTAATTCACTCATTTACTTAAGTAAATTAAACCCTGTACTATAATACCATAGTTAATTAAGGTTCAATACTCACATTATATTATTTCATAACATAACTCTCAACTACCAATTAACCAATATTTATTCTTATTAGTCAATTCCCTTAATTAACTCATGCCTCACTATCCAAACCCATCCACGGATAGCTTAAGTACTATCAATAACCTATATCACAAACATTGTGACACCCCCAAATCCAGTATCTTAATTTCCACAGGATTTGGTGTTCACTGTTCCAATATCATACAACTATCTACCCATAAATAATGAAATTCATTTATTAGATAAATAAATCATCATCTTATATCATCTGAAATAAAAATACATCATAAATCCCTGATTATACTTAACCTTAAATCTTTGTTGCGGAAACATAAATAAATAAGTCTTAAATCGTCACACATAAGTCTTGAACTTTAACATTATTCATGACAATACAAGTCTTCATCACTTGTTAACTTTTCCTTTGCCCTTGCTACTAGAAGGTACATCACTTCGTTCATTATTAGCTGCAATGTCATTATGCAAGAGTGAGCACGAATGCCCGCAAGTATAAAAATATGACAGAATAATAACGTGCGAGTGAAAGAATTCTGAATAACAGAAAGCTCAACATTTGAATCAAGAATACTAATCAAGAGTCAAATTACTTCTCAACTTTTGAATCAAGAATATTAATCGAGAGTCAAATTACTTCTGAGGGTCATTAAGGCCTTGAACCGAGTCTTAGGTTGTCAAGTATATTAACCTTTCCAACCTTTAACAGTCATAAGACTATAGACTTTACTTCTCGTACTTAGGGAGATCAGCCCTTCGTACTGATACTGTGCACATTATCTTAACGCTTAAAGCATCTTCATTAATCCCCTATATTAGGGTTGTTCATCTCAGTTTGACATCAGAATCCGCACCAAATAAAGTTGGTTTGGATAACTCAATAAATGATATTCAAATTGAATATTAACTTCTCAAGGTATACAATCGAATAAGTATTGTACACTTAAATGATACTTTTAAAAGAATCATGGCATCTCATGTGAAATTCTAAACTTGGATATTCAAGAGTAAGAATTTGCTCAACAATAGTAATTAAGCATAGCAATTGCTTAATTTAAAGAGTTTAGTTTAGGAAACTTGCCCAACAATAATAATAAGTTAGGGATAGAAAACTTGCCTCGTGCGCAAGCTACAATTATTACTCACTTCTTTAATTAATCTTACCTATCAATACATTCACAATATCAATTAATCACAAGTTCGATATGATTATTGATTTACAATAGTATTCTTCAAACTCATTATTAGGTTTTCAAATAATGGTTTACGTTGATTAATTAACTTGTTAATTAATCACGTAACTTAAGTTATTAACTTGTATTAATAACTCATTACATACATAACATGTCATCATGTTAATTAGATTTAAAATAATGTCTTAATATTTATAACCCATTATTTAACCTTTACAAATAATAATTTAAGTCACGTAATTAATTTATTAATTAATCACATAACATAAATTATTAAACTCATATCAATATTTTATTATATTTATACAACATGTGTTCATGTTCATTAGACTAAAAACACATTTCACAAATTTCCAACACTTAGCAATTTTTTTCAAAATTTTCGGACAGGTGCGGCCGCGCGCCGTTTAGCCTTGCACCCTGCGCGGTCGCGCGGCTGCGTTTTTCCAGAATTTCCAGCTCGCGAAGAACACAGAAATTCGGCCATTTTCTCCAATTTTACACTAATACACTGATTTATAGTGTTACCCATGAAGTATAAACTTCACAAGAACATTATATATCACTTATAACATGTTCTTAATCATTCCAAGTCATATAATTACATAATTTAACACCATCAATTTCACTGTTCTTCATAAATTTTATAAAATTTAATGAAAAATATAAAATCTAACATTACGGATTCGTTACTACATCGAATCCGTTCATTTTAATTCCATTCTTTTTGTTTAAACATATACACTTATAATCAAACGTCAATTTTAATCAAAACATATGATTACAACAAGTATTTCACCCATATGGGTTATTAACCCATATTCAACACTCTGTATTTTTGAAAAATCCAACTCTTAACAAAATTTCTTGGTGTGATCAGTGTAAATCATACCTACGTGATTTTACACATAATATCAACATATATGATTACATATATAAACATATCTTGGTTTAATTTTTTAAAATAATTCTTAACAGAGAAAATTTGAACATATGTTTAAATAAACTCTGTGATTTTCAAAAACCCAATTAAGGCCATCTTAAATAAAATTGATCCTTTTAAATCATGATTATATATTATAAAATACGTTATCATCACATACCCATATAGATAAAATTATATCGTAACCCAATTGGAAAACCCAATTTCACAGAAAACTTAAAAGTACGTATTTAAGAAATCTTAATTTTGAAAACTTAAAAGAAGAATTACCCTTTTGTATGAAGATAACACAATCACAGACAATACTTAGGATTTCTCAAATTTCTTTCTCTCAATCTCTTCTCAATTCCTTCTTATTTTTCTCTCTGACTTTTCTCTGAAAAACTTCTAAGTTTCTTCTGATAATAACTTAGAAATAATAAGTGTACGTATTATATAAATGTTATCGTTGTATAATAAACGGATTAACCTCTCTTAAGGCCTTGTTTGCCTTCCTCTTCTTTTCCTTCCCCATTTATTTTAATAAACTAATTTACTATATAGTTAATTGTCACCTTACTTATTGATTAATTAATTTTATTTAAATCAATTAAATAAAATAAGATAATTCACAATAAATCACATTGTCACATAATTAATATTTTTATTTATTAATTCATTAATTAATTATTAAATTAACTAAAGTAACATATGCTTATTTAATTAATTCAATTAATCAAATAAACTCCATTAAATATATTCTTTGAACTATTAAATTACTACATATTAATTAATGTCACACATATAATTAAATTAATCTACCACAAATTCATGAATTAATTATTTAATTCAATAATTAAATCATTAAAAATATTTATTTATTTCAATAAATATTCAAATATCTTTACAAAATTCTCGTTCGTCACAAACATACTAGGTAATAGTACACATACACAAGAAAATGGTGATTATACATTATAGACATCTAATGTCATCAACTTACTATGATAAAATATTTCTATAAATTATGTAATATAGATAGAAATTTTATCCACTTCTTTTATCTCAACTAAATCGTCTCTACGATAATTAACGATATATATTTATTAATCACATAATACATAGCTCATAAAACCCTATGTAACACAATACTACATAACTTGTATCACTTAATGTTCTTATTCGAACCCATCTCACACTTTAAGAATTTTATTTATTAAATCCTTATTTAATAATTTCCGAAAATTCGGGTTCTTACATCCTCTCCCCCTTATAAGGATTCCGTCCTCGGAATCGCCGAAACTTCCTCTACTCGGTGCTATTCTGATTATTATATATTCTCTTAAATAATTTTATTCATTCTCTTTTTAGAAGTTTTATTATTATAACCTTCTCAATCGCATTCTATCATTTACTCCTTTCTAAGGAACATTCCACTACTACATTCATCCTTCAGAAAAATAAGAATTTTCCACGATTTTTCAATAATAGAGAAGTAGTATGAATAACTTAGATTTCAGATATTGCTGAGGGGTCACACAAGACCGTGAATTCTTCCACATTTACAGATGTCTCAACACGAGTCTCCACACTATAAAACTAGAGTGTTTATCAATCACAAGGACTGCAAACACCCTCCACACGTACTGTAGGTGGCTACCCTGTAAGACCCCAACTTTTATGAATAAAGATTTAGTTTTCTTTATATATTATTTTGAATAGTAAGGTGTTGTTTTGATAAATATGAAAGTTATGGGTGAAATGTGCAAACATTTTTAAAATGAGCAAGTGGTTATAAAATATTCTTGTTGTCGGGGAATATTCGTTTGGTCGTGGAATATTCTTGTTGTCGGGGAATATTCTTACGACGGCGCAGCTATTTGTGGGCCCCCACAACGGAATAACTGTCGGATATAGAAAGCGACAGAAATAACTTTTTACAAAATAACGGTGTGGTTGTTACCGTTAGTACTGTTGAAATACCCGGTGGTTAAAATACAGTGATACACGGTGTTGCATAGTAGCACACGGTATTGCACAGTATTTCGAATTATTGAGTCTTACGTGAGAAGCCATTACTCAATTATTGTTACAGTAATTACTGTTCAATATTTTATATTATTGACTCAATAATTGTTACGTTGATATTTTATATTATTGACTCAATAATTGCTGCATTGCTATTTTTTATGATTGATTCAATAATGGCTACAGTTGATATTTTGTAGTATTGATTCAATAATTGTCATTGCACAGTATTTCACATTATCAACTCAATAATTCATATTATTTGAATAATATTATTAGATAGCATTATTGACAATGTCTAAGGAAGTTCTGTCTAGGAGGGGTTATTTAATTGCGCGCCAATAAGGAGAAGTCCTTATCGGAAGGCCCCCTCTGTCCTGGGAACGACCTGGTTGTTAATATTGTAGTTCTATAATATTATTTGTGAATAATTAATTATTGAGTTATATGATAAGGAAATATTTATTTTGTGGATATTAAAGAAGGAATTGGCGCTGATGAGTTTTTATCAATATTTTGGTGTGAGAAATCATCTGTTTATGGATTTCGGATAATTTATGTTTGGAATTTGGAAAAACTTCCTTCTGCAAAGTTGTAGAGAATTAAATTTCCTATGGAAAGACATAGAATTTGTATTTTTCTGACAAAGGGGCTATTTGTTATGAATTATTGAAGTTTCGAAAAATAAATATTTTTTTAATAGGAGGTGGGCCCCACTTTTTATTGAATGATTCCTTCCCACGAGGCGGCTGGAGAAATTTTTTTAAAATATATTATTTTATTATTTTAGTCTCCTTTGGCATCCTAAGTTTTTTCTATAAATAGGGTGCTTAGGTTAGAATTGAAAATCACACCAGAATCATAAGTTTTCTCTCTCTATAATATCGAGCGTATTTTTGTGAGTATTTCAATACTTTGAGTATTAGTATTCAGCGCAAGTTTCCTTCGGTATTATATCCGATATTCCAGTCAGAGGTACTATCTTTTTGAGGTAAGGGATGTTATTTTCTTTCGTAAATGATATTATTCTTTTCAATATCATTATACAGAAATATTGTCATGGATTTTATGTTGAAATTCTTACTTTTTCTGTCTAGGTTACTATTCACGTATACGGCACTATTCACGTATACGGCACTATTCACGGAAAAATTAAATTTTCTTCTATGTGTCCAAATTGCTTGTTAAGGTTACTATCTTTGATTGTATCCAAGTTTTGAGCTCTATTCTTGAATTTTGCTTCATAATTGATTATTACGAGGTATTTTTGAATTGGATATACTAAAATACGAATCCTTAGTCTTTGTCTTTTATCTCACTGGATTCGTTTTTTAAAAATATTTTTCATCATTCTCAGTCCTAAAAGGTGATGTAACTGAATATCTTTGGCCTGTAGAGCAAAGATGAATGATTACTTGATGAACATCTTTGGCCTGTAGAGCAAAGATGAATGATTATCTGATGAATATCTTTGGCCTGTAGTGCAAAGATGACAGGTGTTGAGATAAATATGACCACTGATGATACAAATGAATATCTTTGGCCTGTAGTGCAAAGATGGATATTTGATTCGAGATGTATATTGATTGATGTTACAGGGATAAAATATTGATGATGGACTTTTAAATCATAGAAGATAGTAGACTTGATTCTCTGCTTAATTCTTCTAATGAATTGTTATTTCCGCTGCGAATATTGATCTAAGATTGGTTGTCCATTATATTTTATCTTATTTGTTGAAGACTAACGATAATTTGTTTTCCATTATCTTAGTCATAATATTCTTTACTGAGCTAGTTGAGCTCACCCTTTTCATCTGTTGTCCTCTTCAGGAAATGAGAATGTTGCGGGAACTAGTCGGGGGACAGAGTGATGGTCCGAGTTAGAGCAGTAGTAGTCCTCACTATTTCTGATAAATAGTGTGATAATAATTGTAATGAGGACTTAGTTTGAATCTTAATATTTTCTACATATTTGTATTGAGACTCACAGTTGTGTGGTCGTATTTTGCACGACCGTATGATATAAAGTTTGTATTTGAATTCTGTACCATGTATTTGGCGACTCAGAATGGGTTGGGTTGAATGGACCTATTCTGGGGGGCGTCACATACCCTATTGTACTACTACGTTGGGCCGCAACGTAGCGTGTTGTAATGACTATATGAGTCATATTCGTGACCACTGTCTCCGAAAATAGGCCCCCATTATAGGGTTATTCAACTCAGCTTCTCAACTTCTACATCCGCCCCAGAGCAATCTGGTTTGGCACAAATACACAAGAATGCTTGAATTCTATAATAACTTTTCAACAGTCGCCTAGCCGAATCAATTAGCTTAGACTCTTATCAATAATTCGAACATCAATTGAAATAATTTAGTCAACTTTTCAGAATTTGAAAGAAAACCAAAAATCGTTATATGAAGTTAAAATGCCGCACCAACTTAATAGTACGTTGAAGATTCTGTCGTTTTGTGACTTTGCCATATTACATCTTACCATAATGGGCTGACGATCTTATGATCACTTCTGACACTAGGTTCGATTGCATTGATGACTCCATCATTTACCATCCTACACCATATCAAATGATGCACATGGTCAAAATACATTTTGAAAGATTTTCAAATCATTTTTTAGTCTTAGCCGAAACAAATAGCTTAGACATACGAATAACGGTGTTGTTTTTAAAACTCATCAGTTCAGTTACCTGACCCAATGTTTTCTCAAGAAAACAGAATGGCAAACACTAGCACGAAGTCAATAAATTTTGAAAATCTAGCATAGCTAGAAGATTTAGAAAAATTCAAATTTCTCCATCACTTCAATCTCTTATTACCATCCATGCTCACTATTCATAAACTCTTAATTCTCGATATATAATATATCTATTCTCAGTACAGTTCACCAACTTACCATACCATGGAAGTTTAGGAACTTACCACAATCATATGGGTTTAGGAACTTATCCTAGTCAGACCAAAGTCGCCCATTCGCTGAGGGGTCCCACCATACGATTATGAGTTACGAACTTGTCATAGGCATGAGTCTTAAGAACTCGCACCTAATCTTAATATTATCTAATTTAATCTTAGAAATATCTACCTATCAAAATAAACATGAGAAAAGAATCACCTTTTTCGCCATATGTATAATGATAGTGCGACACTAATATTCCAACGATTATCAATGTGATGCACTCAGCGCAAGCACAAAACCTCTGCCCATACAAAAGTTTGTACAACTAAGTCATCACACGAGTCCTCAATGGAAATCTAACACTTAACTCTATCTTACTCTTAGCTTGCTCGTTATGAACTTTCTATGTTCATCACATACAACTCCTTATGAGTTCATCTCGTACTTTTTATAGTACATTCCCTCATACCACCAAGCTATACACACTTAGTCGTTACAGACTATCTATCATTTCATAGCTCAAATCGATCACGTCGTGATCATCGATTTACCTTAGGGTTCTTTCCCATTATCAAATAAACTCCATTCGAGTTCAGTCGTATTTTCTTTGTCATATTCATCTTATAGACATCGTCTTAACATTTTTATTATCGGAGTTAGGTAACTCCTAATTCTCATTCTCTAGATACTTCAAGATTCATCTTTGAATCTTTGCTTAGATATATTTTAATCTTTATCCTTCCCTCTCTCAGGTTATAGTCTAAGGTACACTTACCTAAGGTTTATAACCTACAGCTTTAATACCAACCTGTGACGCCCCCAAATTCGGGTCCCTTCTATTACATCGGATCCGGTGTAGTCACGATATTACTATTCGAATATTTACATCTTTTATTCAAAACTTAATGAATAAATTTCACTTCTTACAATATAGAAATATAAATTCTTTTCATTTTTAGGATCTCGTATAATGACTCCAAACTTTTACAAGTTACAATCTTGGTCATTTACCATCCCTGTCTTATATTGTGTTTGATATTATAAAAATGCGGAATAACTTAAACTTTTTCAATCTTCTTTGAATAAAATATTTTATTGATTTCACAATCTTACATCAATTACAAATCCTGGAATCACTATATATGATTCACTATATCCGAATTATTGTATAAACGTTTACATCTTAATTCGGTATCCTCTATGTATTAACTAATACATCTTTATGATACGACAAGTACTAAACAATGTAAATAACTATCAAGTATAGCTCCTAGAACCTAAACATGGTTCGAGAGCATATATCTAAATAAACAGAAATCTTCGAACTCTATCACGTAGCACGTTACTCTTATCGTAAGTCCTTAACCTGCAAAAGTCGTTATTTGCAAGAGTGAGTACGAAAGCTCAGTAATTCTAACAGTTTTCATGCATCACATAGCATATAACATCATACTCAGTTCATGCATTTATGATCAGTTTATATTTACTAAGCATGTTACTTCTCACATAATAAGAATATCATCAAAGATCAACTTTCATTCTCATACATATCTCATATACAGTTCATATATAAGTTCACATCATCACAGCATAATATAATTTAACTAACAGTTATTGAATTCATATATCAAATAGGAACTGAAAGACTTGCCTGATGCGTAGTTTAACAACTACGACTTAACTGCTAAAAGATATCTGCACTTCGTGTAATCCTACACAATTATATAATCATGGATTCACAATTATCAATTATATATATCCACATATTCTCAATGTAATAATAAAGGTTACATTGTTGTCTAACTTGGTTCTTAGAACCTTCGTCTCACTTTTTTATCGTATTCTTAGAATAACTATGTAAGTATACGTATACTTTAACCATACGTACTTACTAACATTCTTCATATACACATGCTTGTCTACCACTAATCTATTTAGATATAGCTAGTGTAGTCCATCTTTTGAGTTAATCATGCTCATTTATCATTACTAACACATACGACCATAACAAAGCAAATATATTCTATTAACCGTCGAAATCGGATTCAAATATTAACATATGGTCCTACATAGCATGTATACACATTACAGGATACTTTCATGCTCGTTTAACCTTTTCACGTTCAATTTACATGATATAGGTTCTAAGTCAACATTCCAACAATTTAAGGCCACTCAAGGTCATGAACATCACAAAGTTTATCATGCCAGTTCTTTAAACACATAAAGTATTCATATAACTCATATTGGGCATGCTCATGAATATTCATATTTCATACATGTAACTATTATAGTTATTAGTTTGAAAACATGCTTCGTTTATGCTAAACTTGGTTTCACGACATGTAGTCATGGTGTATATACATGTATGATACATGAGAGAGTCCAAGAGTGCTATCACATATGTTCATAAACATCAAAATCCAAATCTTAAGGAAACATGTTAACGTGCACGATCAAAGCTTATATTTTCATTAGTAAGCTCACTAATAAGGTTCGTATGTTCACATTACATTGTGAAACATATGTACGTAAGTTAACATGCTCTTCATGCATTCTTAAACCATACCAATATATTTGTAAAATCAGAATGTTAGCATGGTATATACATGTCAAAAGTTTGTTTTGTAAAACTTATATTTTTACTACTAGTGAGGTTTGCATGTTCGTATTTCATTATGAAGCTTATCTACGCAAGTGAACATACAAATCATGTATTTCTAGGTCATACAAAGATGTCTCAAAAGTCAGAATGTGTATATGGTATTTTCATGTCAATATCCACCTGCAAAACTTACATTTTAGTTAGAAAGGTTCAATAATGGGGTTCGTATGTCCATGTCACATTACGAAGCATATACACACAAGTCGACATGCTTTTTATGCCTTTCTAAGTCATACTAACATGTTTGTAAAAATTAGAATGTCAACATAGTTCACATATGTCAATTTGTTTACAACATTTTTCATTTTCTTCAAAATTATAAACCTTTACGAGTCATGCATGCAATCATGGTAATACATGTTCATTTTAGGTCTACATATCCCTCTACACAAGTTATTCATGCTAATATACTTGCCAAAGTCATAACATTTAACTACCATTTCACAGCTTATAGCAGAAAAGAGGGAACCAGAATCTGGTACTGGTGCAGCTGCGCTGCGCCCAGGTATAAACCCGGCGCAGCTGCGCCGTGTGCAGTTCGAACCAAGATGAAGTCTGCTTCGGCAGAAACCAGCCCAAATCACAAAATTTCCATAGCAATTCTATTATGAGCAACTATATAATAGTTCTAGCATGTTTAGAAGCTATCATAGCAACTAATAAACATTCTCTAATTCAACTCAACATCCAATTCGTGCTAAATCAAAGAATCAAGAAATTTGAAATTTTACAGATCTTTGAACAAGAACGGAAATGGTAGGAAGTATACCTCTGCTAAGGAAATGAATTGGCTGCTATATCATATCTCCCTCAACTCAATTGATCACTCTCTCAAATTACTACTTAACTAACTTTTCTTTGAAATCTCAGCAATAGAAAATGAGAGGAAGAGAAGCTATATTTATAGGCAAATGTATAACCAAACATTGTAATTCTCCACCATTTCAAACCAAAGGATTGTAAAATTGCATAATGGTTCATAAGAAGTTGGTGATTAGTTGTTGAACTTCACTATTTTGCCCACTCCCCCATGATCATTGGCTATACATTGCTGAGTTTGAGAAAAATAAAGAGTAGTAGGCTAGTTATTGAGTTATTCACGTGAAGAGAGAAATGGGTCTTCCAACTTGGGACAAGGCAATTTACAAAGCTCAGCACTAGCCACTTGCAAATGTAGTATATATAAAAACACTTAGGTTATAGAATATATATACTCATTTCATACACTTAGGGTATAATATAGTTACAATGTACTTTTAATAAGTAACTAATATTACAATGTATCAAGTAGGGGTACATATAGATATATCCCATTTTATTAACACCGAATATAATTCCATTGGATATTATCACATTATATTGTCTCCATTATTATTAAATTTTATTAATTCAATAATTATTTACAATATATCCATGATATATTATTTTATTGTATACTCATATACACATTGTCACACACACGTTTCATGTAACTCTTACAACTCAATAAACTTTACTATATAGTTTATATTCATAAATAACATAGTCACATTGCACTTTATATTTCGTATAATATATAGTTAGTTACTATACGTTATACTTTTAATATCGCATGCTTGCACATAAACGATTAATTCAATAAATATAAATTACTTATCTTATCAATTAATTAATAATAATATTAATTAACTCCTTCCTCGTAAATCAATTATTAACCTCTATAACAATTGATTAGCATTTATATAATTGATTCAATAAATATAAATCTTATTATATTTATAAACAAGTTGCTTATTATTATTCTATTATTTGCAATAATAATAATCAACACATCATCATTTAATCCTTATTAATATTCTATATAGCAATAACGATTAATATTCGATTAATCGTTCACGTAGGAATTCCTTCAGTAATTTACCCTTATCAATATTATTAGGAGAGAAATAACCACATTCTTTAATAATTTAATAAGTATAATTCTTATTATATTTACAACCAATATACTTATCATCATGATATCGTTCGCAATAATAATATTTCATTATATCAATTAACAATTAATATAGATTAATTATTTAATTAATAATTCCTCCATCCTTGAATTAATTAATTCATTGTCGGATCTATTTTAATGCCACACAAGACATATTTCACAAGCTCGATCTTAAACTTCTCTCATTCTCAACACTTACTATTCTTTTAATATAATATTTGTGTGACCCAAGCAATTAAATGCTAAGCTACCTCAATATGTATAACCTTTATGCTTATAACAATTAATATATATATTCTATTAATCATTATAAATAATAATATACACGATAAAATAATAACTTAAGTTATTTAATACATTAAAATAACTCAGTTTTCTTTATTAACTCTCTCGGAAATACATTAGAAATTATGTATTTTACCATAATATAACATATTATGTTTCCTCCAAATAAAGACATTCATTATTAGAAAATACTTTATTTATTGACTCAAGATATTATAATTAATATAATATCGAATAATTACATGTATGACACATGCACATATATTATATATAGAAAATAGATAGTAAGTTTATTTTCTATTATAATAAATTATTTCCATCAATTTATTTACATATAGAAAATATCTTTCAATATATTTACCATATAATTAATCATACATTTTACCTTATACAAAGGCATATAAGGTCATGTTATAACAGTCTCCCATTTATTAAAATAATTCATTATTAGAAATTATTTCAATATTCTTTCTTAGAAATATATAATAATTATTTCTCTTTCTTTTTATAAATTGTCCCCAAAATAATTTCTTCAAATATTAAATATTCATTTAAAGATATAATAATTTTCATCTCCCTTTAATAACGTATATATATTTAACGTTATTAGACTTTCTCACATATTACCATTCTAAGTAATATATATAAGTATAAACTATAATCACGTATTCAACACATATATTAATTCACTCCTTTACTTAAGTAAATTAAACACTGTACTATAATACCATAGTTAATTAAGGTTCAATACTCACATTATATTATTCCATAACATAACTCTCAACTACCAATTAACCAATATTTATTCTTATTAGTCAATTCCCTTAATTAACTCATGCCTCACTATCCAAACCCATCCACGGATAGCTTAAGTACTATCAATAACCTATATCACAAACATACTAGGTAATAGTATACATACACAAGAAAATGGTGATTATACATTATAGATATCTAATGTCACCAACTTACTATGATAAAATATTTCTATAAATTATTTAATATAGATAGAAATTTTATCCACTTCTTTTATCTCAACTGAATCGTCTCTACGATAATTAACGATATATATTTATTAATCACATAATACATAGCTCATAAAATCCTATGTAACACAATACTACATAACTTGTATCACTTAATGTTCTTATTCGAACCCATCTCATACTTTAAGAATTTTATTTATTAAATTATTATTTAATAATATATGAAAATCCGGGTTCTTACACCTTCTATTACATTAACTATTTATTTTAAATAGAAACCTTGATCATCAGTCAAGAGAAAGTACATAGGAGGGAGATAGAATTTTACATCAAGAAAAAACAAGAGAAGACGAGGTACGCAGACCCCATTTAATAAAACTCATTTATTCAAGCATTCAACTAAAATAAAATCTAATCACATTAGTCAAATAGTCCATAATCAATCCCTATTTATTATCATGCATATCACCATATATATCAATAAATAAATATCCATCTCATGAATTAGAACATTCCATATATATATGTGTGTATCATTTAATGGGCAATTTTAAATTGCATGAAATCCAATTTTAAGATTAAAATAAACTTTTTATTTTAATTATAAAATTATTTAGAATATAATATATAAATATATCATATATATATATATATATATATAATATAAATTCACGTTTATTCACCTTCTTTTATTAAAAGAGTCCTGCAGGTTTATTAAAAGAGTCATTTCCTGATGGGCCACTTTCTTTTGGAGTAAGAAAGAGACAACGCCTTTTTTTTTGTAGAATTCAAGATTAGCGCCCATAAAAGAATTTTGTGATTCGTCCCAAAAAAAATGCCATTTTTTTTCTTAAAAAAATAATTTTATACAATAAAATTATGCCCAATAAATTATTCTAAATACATACCCATATGTATATGAAATCAAAAATAAATTAATAATTGCATAAAGATTTGGCTCTGATGCCACTGTTGGGTTTGTACAAAATCGTGACGCAATTAAATTACAAAAATTAGCGGAAGCATAGTATATCAGAGTTTAAAATTTTCTACAAAACCATCACTCGGATCATCCTTTATGCAAATTATTAATTTAAAACGATAAATAAGAAGTTATGGAATCATACCATTGTAGAACGAAGCTTACACAGGTACGAGTTCAACTCCTTATTCTTCGTGATCTCCTTGGATTTTCGGATTAGATTCCTTCCTTTGATCAACGTTAGCCACACAAGTGTTTGGCCTCTAGAGGTGATCCACCAAGGAAGATGAATTATCAAGAAGGAGGGTGGTTGTCGTAGTTTTCTATCCTCTATAGAAAAGGAGTACTCTCCAACAATTAGAATTGCATCAACTGATATCTATTATAAGACTTCTCTTATATAGATATTGGTCAACCCTTCTAATCCTATTAGACATGGAATTTCATTTAATTAATTAAACTCCTTTAATTAATTTAGGCTTCCCACCACATTGGGAATAATTAATTAAATTCATTTAATTAATTTGTCTCCTAATCTTATTAGGAATAAATGAGAGTACTAATATTAAGTTAATTACTAAACTCCTTTAGAAATTAAAATAATAATAATTATAATAATATTAATAAGACTCCTCTTATTAATTTATATTTAATATTTCCAAAATATTAAATAATAAACTTTAAGCTATTTAATTTATTCTATCACCAAAGATTAAATTAATTACACTTAATGCATTATTACGATTATGCCATTACATTCTTAAATAATTATTCTTCCTTTTATGGTGTGACCCTTTAGGTTCTCCATATTAAACCGGTTGTGAATAAATCAATTAGAACAATTCTAATCTTATTTAAATAAATAAATTAAACTAATAATCTATTTAAATAAATAATATTTATTCTATAATAGGGATAAGCCTCCCTAGCGATCAACGACTTTCCAGATAATATAGATTTCAACATTAATCATAAAAGAACCTGTGAGTAAATAGTTACCGTACAATTCAATCCTTCCACCACACAATGTCCCAATTAAATATAAGACATGGAATTACTGTCAAGTCTTATTTTATTTAATTATATGTAGCCAATGCAATGGGCTGTATGCTGGGGCAGAAGAACTATAGAAGCAAGGAGAGAGCTATCTATTACCTCAATAAAAGATTCAGTAGCGACGAGCAGAAGTACACTTTGATTGAAAAGACTTGCTGTGCGTTAGCATGGGCAGCCATGAGGTTACAACATTATCTGCATGAACACACGACCTATCTCATATCGCGCATGGATCCACTGAAGTACGTATTCAGCAAACCCATATTGAATTGTCGATTGGCCAAATGGCAGTTGGTCCTACAATAATTCGACAATATCTACGTGACTCAAAAGTTTGTCAAAGGTCAAAGAATAGCGGATCAATTGGCCAAAGCACCGTCAGGGGATTTTGAACCCTTGGAAACTTATTTCCCTGATGATGGGATAATGGCAATTCAACAAATCCCTCAAGAAAATACAGTCCAATATTGGAAAATATATTTTGATGGAGTCGTGAACATGGAAGTGATAGTAGTGTGCATACAAGCCAATCATGTATGATGATAAAGCACGTACTTTGTAAACAATCTTATTTATTTATTAATAAAATATTCATTTATTAAAGGCATTTAATTATCTACATGTTGCTGTTTTTATAATATGTAAATAACCCATAGTTTTAAGCAATGCTTTTAGAATCATGATGATGATCATGCTAATGAGATCTAAATTCTTAGAAAGTTTTAAAACTAAAATAGTTCCCAATCGTGGGATTACTAAAAAGGGGATTAGTAAATCCGGATAGATTGGTACATATGTTGCTTGCTCATTGGATGAGGATGATTGATCTCATGATCATTTGTGTG
Organism: Panax stipuleanatus; assembly: GCA_020205555.1. Classification (NCBI taxonomy): domain Eukaryota; kingdom Viridiplantae; phylum Streptophyta; class Magnoliopsida; order Apiales; family Araliaceae; genus Panax; species Panax stipuleanatus. The sequence goes on along the minus strand of CM035124.1, from coordinate 120,906,185 downwards.
GAGACACTAAAGCAAGTATGTAGGTGCTTATTGGAGAATAAGTTCACTGAACGTGATTCGCTATGGAATACCTAATGGAGATTTACTCGCCTGTCAATAGGAATTCCTAATGTGATAGTAGTACAAGTAATCCTTGGACTTGAGATCATCATAGTATCTTGTATGTAACAAATTATACTTTGACTTATTCCTTAAGACCTTTTAAGGTATATATAGGGTATGCTTGGGTATAATGAGTTACATATGGAGATAATGAATGATCAATAAAGAATCTACCACCTCTAGTAAAAGAGGAGATATGTCCTATGTGATTCGTTAAATGACAACCCAGGAATCCTTGGCCAAGGTGAAATGAAATTAGAAAGGAGTTTCTAATTTGCATTATTTGGAGTTGTGCATTTTCTAATCGAAATACATATAATTAAATAAAATAAGACTTGACAGTAAATCCATGTCTTATATTTAATTGGGACATTGTATGGTGGAAGGATTGAATTGTACGGTAACTATTTACTCACAGGTTCTTTTTGATTAATGTTGAAATCTATATTATCTGGAAAGTCGTTGATCGCTAGGGAGGCTTATCCCTATTGTAGAATAAATATTATTTATTTAAATAAATTATTAGTTTAATTTATTTATTTAAATAAGATTAAAATTGTTTTAATTGATTTATTCACAACCGGTTTAATATGGAGAACCTAAAGGGTCACACCATAAAAGGAAGAATAATTATTTAAGAAGGTAATGGCATAATCGTAATAATGCATTAAGTATAATTAATTTAATCTATGGTGATAGAATAAATTAAATAGCTTAATGTTTATTATTTAATATTTTGGAAATATTAAATATAAATTAATAAGAGGAGTCTTATTAATATTATTACAATTATTATTATTTTAATTTCTAAAGGAGTTTAGTAATTAATTTAATATTTAGTACTCTCATTTATTCCTAATAAGATTAGGAGACAAATTAATTAAATGAATTTAATTAATTATTCCCATGTGGTGGGAAGCCTAAATTAATTAAAGGAGTTTAATTAATTAAAAGAAATCCCATGTCTAATAGGATTAGAAGGGTTGACCAATGTCTATATAAGAGAAGTCTTATAATAGATATTAGAATGATGTAATTCCAATTGTTGGAGAGTACTCCTTTTCTATAGAGGATAGAAAACTAAGGTTAAGCCAAACACCCTCCTTCTTGATAATTCATCTTCCTTGGTGGATCACCTCTAGAGGCCAAACACTTGGGTGGCTAACGTTGATCAAAGAAAGGAATCTAACCCGAAAATTCAAGGAGATCACGAAGAACAAGGAGTTGAACTAGTACCTGTGGAAGCTTCGTTCTACAAGGGTATGATTCCATAACTTCTTATTTATCTTTTTAAATTAATAATTTGCATAAAGGATGATCCGGGTAATGGTTTTGTAGAAATTTTTTAAACTCTGATATACCATACTTCCGCTAATTTTTGCAATTTGATTGCGTCACGATTTCGTACAAACCCAACAGTGGCATCAGAGCCAAACTTTTATGCAATTATTAATTTATTTTTGATTTCATATACATATGGGTATATATTTAAAATAATTTATTGGGCATAATTTTATTGTATAAAATTATTTTTTTTTTAAGAAAAAAAAAATGACGTTTTTTTTTTTTTGGGACGAATCACAAATTTTTTTTTTGGGTGCTAATCTTAAATTCTGCAAAGAAAATGTGTTGTCTCTTTCTTACTCCAAAAAGAATGTGACCCATCAGGAAAGGACTCTTTTAATAAACCTGCAGGACTCTTTTAATAAAAGAAGGTGACTTCTTTTTTAAAAAATAAATATGATATATTTATATATTATATTCTAAATAATTTTATAATTAAAATAAAGAGTTTATTTTAATCTTGAAATTGGATTTCATGCAATTTAAAATTGCCCATTAAATGATACTCATATATATATGGAATGTTTTAATTCATGAGATGAATATTTATTTATTGATATATATGGTGATATGTATGATAATAAATGGGGATTGATTATGGACTATTTGACCAATGTGATTGGATTTTATTTTAGTTGAATGCTTGAATGAATGGGTTTTATTAAATGGGGTCTGTGTACCTCGTCTTCTCTAATTTTTTTTTTCGTGATGTAAAATTCTATCTCACTCCTATGTACTTCCCCTTGACTGCTGATCAAGGTTTCTATTTAAATTAAATAGTTTAATGTAATAGAAATAGTTAGAATTATCTTGAAAAAATTAGAGACCAAGGAGCAAGGAGCGCGTGAAGACCCGTTTGTATGGAGTCCCGGGTTTAAATTTAATAGTAATATTTAAATTTAAATTCTTGCACTCCTAGGTTTGACATTTTGGTTCACTTGGTGGCTCTAGTGAACCAAACTAGAATAAAAGTCCATAATCAATCTGGGTAGAATATAGTATTCTATATTGCATGCTAAATATTATATATATTATATTTTATGCAAACATGCTTCGCATGTTTAATAAAATGACGCGTATTTTATATATATATGTGCATGCACGCTAAACAAGATGAGACAAATAATAACAAATTCCTCAAAGAAATAATATTAAGTCCGAAGCGTTCAAATGATATTTAGAATATCGAACGTCGCCTTCTAGCATGATAAATTAATAGAGTATTAAATATTTAATATGAGCTTGTTGTGCTATCCACAAGGCGAGTATTGCATATTTAAGATGTTAATTAATCACATTTGATGCTTATCAAGAAAATTGAGCGATCTAGTCTTGTTGTGCTATCCACAAGGACGAACATTTTTCTTTTTGAATTTATAGAAGTGCTAGGCTGGACTTAACTTAAATCGTTTTAGTTCGGATGTGCACACACTTGACCATTATGATTTAAGAGGCAAAATAAAAGGAGTTATATAATGATGTAATTGACAAGAGTTGTCTACCTATTTATTTGTATATCGCTTGTTGTGCTATCCACAAGGTTATATACATTTGAAATGGGATCTTTATTCTCACTAGCAAATCTTTAATTAGATGTTGCCGAACTATATAAGTGAGGGTAATATAGTCTGATAAAAATAGTGGGAGATACCAATTTAAAATAAAGACCTAAATTTATTTTGGTATGCAAAATTAATAAAATGAATGTTTGCTAAAATGTTGTTTTTTACATGCAAAATTTTAAAAATGTCAAAATCACTAATTTCACTGCGAAGCATACTTGATGCTAATAAGCTTACCGGGCCGAATTATACGTACTGGCTAAGAAATCTGAGAATAGTTCTCACTGCTGAAAAGATTTCTTATGTCCTAAACTCACCTGTCCCTGGAACTGTTCCAGAAACAGCCTCTGAGGAAGAGATTGCCACAATTGTAAAGTGGCAAGATGATGCATCTGTGGCTCAATGCATCATGCTCGCATCCATGAATAACGAGCTTCAGCGTCAACACGAAAACATGGAAGCTCCTACTATGTTGATTCACCTCAAGGAGTTGTATGGTGAACAAAGTAGGACTGCTAGATATGAGATATCTAAGGAGCTCTTCTGATCTCGGATGACCAAGGGCAAAGTGAACATAAAGGAACAAAAGAAATCTGATCCAGCTAGCAAAGGAATGTGCTTCCATTGCAACGAGCCGGGTCATTGGAAGAGAAACTGCAAGAAGTTTCTGGCAAAGAAGAAGCTTGGAGAAGCTTCGACTTTCAATCAAGGTTTGTTCATGATTGAAATTAATTTTTCAGAAAGTCAAAATTCTACTTGGGTATTGGATACCGGCTGTGGTTCTCACATATGTAATAATGTGAAGGGACTGGTCAGAAGTAGAAAGCTGAACAATGATGAGGTGATCCTACGAGTGGGGAATGGAGCAAAGGTTGCTGCATTAGCTGTAGGAACTTATTATTTAGCAATGCCTTCGGGCAAGTCCATTTATCTTAATAATTGTTATTATGTTCCGAATATTATTAAAAACATTATTTCAATTTCTGTATTGGATATGGAAGGATTTAACGTCGTTATAAAGAACAATAGTTGTTCTATTTATAAAGACGATGTTTTATATGGTATTGGAAATTTGCGAAATGGACTTTATACACTTGACTTACAAGAAAATATATTTCAAATTGAACAAACTAAGAAAAGGAAAAGAGATGATATTAATTATACCTACATGTGGCACTGTAGACTCGGTCATATCAACGAAACAAGATTATCCAAGTTGCATAAAGATGGGCTCCTCGAGCTATCCGATTATGAATCATATCCAACTTGTGAATCTTGTCTCATGGGTAAAATGACTAAATCTCCTTTTAGTGGAAAAGGAGAAAGAGTTACAGAGTTGTTGGCATTGATTCACACAAACGTTTGTGGGCCTATGACAACAAGTGCACGGGGTGGGTATTCTTATTTTATTACTTTCACTGATGATTACTCAAGATTTGGATATGTGTATTTAATGAAATACAAGTCAGAATCATTTGAAAAGTTCAAAGAGTTCAGAAGTGAAGTAGAGAAACAAACGGGCAAGAGTATAAAGATACTTCGATCAGATCGAGGCGGAGAATATTTAAGCGGTGAGTTTCTCAATTGTCTCAAAGAAAATGGTATAATCTCACAATGGACTCCTCCAGGTACACCACAGTTAAATGGAGTATCTGAAAGGAGAAATCGAACACTGTTAGACATGGTTCGATCCATGATGAGTTTTACCGACCTTCCAATTTCCTTCTGGGGATATGCCCTAGAAACGGCTGCATACCTACTTAACAAGGTACCTACCAAATCCGCCCCAAAGACTCCATATGAGATGTGGAAGGGGAGGAAACCAAATCTTAAGCATGTTAAGACTTGGGGTTGTCCAGCTTATGTCAAAAAGTTTGAACATGATAAGCTACAGACTAAATCCGAAAAGTGTAGATTTGTGGGATACCCTAAAGAAACTGTAGGGTATTATTTCTATCATCTAACTGATCAAAAGGTGTTTGTTGCGAAACATGATGCCTTCTTGGAAAAGGAGTTTATCCATGAAGGGGTCAGTGGGAGTAAGATATATCTTGAAGAAGTTCAAGAACCACAAATTACCACTGATCAAAGTCAGGTACCTGACCAAGTAGAAGAACCTACTATACCACACCCTGTTTGTAAATCTTGGAGAGTACCGAAGATACCTGAGAGGTATGGATTCGTTATAGAGGATGACGATGAGGTACACATCATGAATGATGATGATCCATTGAATTACGAACAGGCCATGAGTAATAAAGACTCAGGGAAATGGCTTGAAGCCATGAAATCCGAAATGGACTCCATGTATGAAAACAAAGTATGGACTTTGGTTTCACCACCTAAAGGCATTAAGCCTATTGGGTGTAAATGGGTCTTTAAAAGAAAGACTGGAGCGGACGGCAAGGTGGAGACCTATAAGGCCCGACTGGTTGCAAAAGGTTTCAAACAAAGACAAGGAGTTGATTATGATGAAACCTTTTTACCAGTAGCTATGCTCAAGTCCATTCGGATTTTGCTTGCAATTGCAGCTTATAACGACTATGAGATCTGGCAGATGGACGTGAAAACGGCCTTCCTCAATGGAAAACTTGAGGAGGATGTGTATATGACACAGCCAGAGGGATTTGTTTCAAAGGTTGGAATAAATCAAGTCTGTAAGCTGCAACGATCCATTTATGGATTGAAGCAAGCTTCTCGTAGATGGAACATTCGTTTTGATGAGACAATCAAAGAGTTTGATTTTATCAAAAATGACGATGAACCATGTGTGTACAAGAAGGTTAGTGGGAGCGTAATTTCATTCCTTGTATTATATGTTGATGATATATTACTGATAGGGAATGACATTCCTATGCTACAATCGATTAAAATCTGGTTATCTAAACACTTCTCCATGAAGGACTTGGGAGAAGCATCCTATATTTTGGGGATAAAGATCTATAGAGATAGATCTAAAAGGATGCTTGGTTTATCCCAAGGAACGTACATTGATACGATGCTAAAGAGGTTTACATGGAAGATTCCAAAAGAGGTCTCATGCAGATGAGCCATGGAATACATCTCTCCAAGAAACAGGCCCCAAAGACACCTGAGGAGAGAGACCGTATGAGTAAGATCCCTTATGCTTCTGCAATAGGATCTATCATGTACGGTATGATATGTACTAGACCGGATGTTGATCATGCACTTAGTGTAACGAGCAGATACCAGTCGAATCCTGGAGAAGAGCACTGGAAGGCAGTGAAAAATATCCTAAAGTACTTGAGAAGGACTAAAGATATTTTTCTTGTCTACGGTGGGTCTGAATTAAAACTCGAGGGCTTCACAGACTCAAGTTTTCAAACGGACCAAGATGACAGTAAATCTGTTTCGGGGTATGTTTTACCTTGAACGGAGGCGCAGTGAGTTGGAAGAGTTCCAAGCAGCAAACAATTGCTGATTCAGTGACAGAGGCAGAGTATATAGCTGCAAGTGAAGCTGCAAAGGAAGCTGTTTGGATGAAGAAGTTCATAACTGAACTTGGTGTGGTTCCTAGCATTGGAGAAGCAGTTCCCGTTTACTGTGACAACACAGGAGCAGTTGCACAGGCTAAGGAACCCAGGTCTCATCAGAAATCTAAACACGTGTTGCGGCGATTTCACTTGATCAGGGAGATCATTGAAAGAGGAGACGTCACCTTGGAGCGTGTAGACTCTCAAGATAACATTGCAGATCCATTTACTAAAGCTTTAACACAACAGCAGTTTGATCGTCACTTAGAGAAGATGGGTATGAGATACCATGGCGATTGGCTTTAGTGCAAGTGGGAGATTGATAGTAGTGTGCATACAAGCCAATCATGTATGATGATAAAGCACGTACTTTGTAAACAATCTTATTTATTTATTAATAAAATATTCATTTATTAAAGGCATTTAATTATCTACATGTTGCTGTTTTTATAATATGTAAATAACCCATAGTTTTAAGCAATGCTTTTAGAATCATGATGATGATCATGCTAATGAGATCTAAATTCTTAGAAAGTTTTAAAACTAAAATAGTTCCCAATCGTGGGATTACTAAAAAGGGGATTAGTAAATCCGGATAGATTGGTACATATGTTGCTTGCTCATTGGATGAGGATGATTGATCTCATGATCATTTGTGTGGAGACACTAAAGCAAGTATGTAGGTGCTTATTGGAGAATAAGTTCACTGAACGTGATTCGCTATGGAATACCTAATGGAGATTTACTCGCCTGTCAATAGGAATTCCTAATGTGATAGTAGTACAAGTAATCCTTGGACTTGAGATCATCATAGTATCTTGTATGTAACAAATTATACTTTGACTTATTCCTTAAGACCTTTTAAGGCATATATAGGGTATGCTTGGGTATAATGAGTTACATATGGAGATAATGAATGATCAATAAAGAATCTACCACCTCTAGTAAAAGAGGAGATATGTCCTATGTGATTCGTTAAATGACAACCCAGGAATCCTTGGCCAAGGTGAAATGAAATTAGAAAGGAGTTTCTAATTTGCATTATTTGGAGTTGTGCATTTTCTAATCGAAATACATATAATTAAATAAAATAAGACTTGACAGTAAATCCATGTCTTATATTTAATTGGGACATTGTATGGTGGAAGGATTGAATTGTACGGTAACTATTTACTCACAGGTTCTTTTTGATTAATGTTGAAATCTATATTATCTGGAAAGTCGTTGATCGCTAGGGAGGCTTATCCCTATTGTAGAATAAATATTATTTATTTAAATAAATTATTAGTTTAATTTATTTATTTAAATAAGATTAAAATTATTTTAATTGATTTATTCACAACCGGTTTAATATGGAGAACCTAAAGGGTCACACCATAAAAGGAAGAATAATTATTTAAGAAGGTAATGGCATAATCGTAATAATGCATTAAGTATAATTAATTTAATCTATGGTGATAGAATAAATTAAATAGCTTAATGTTTATTATTTAATATTTTGGAAATATTAAATATAAATTAATAAGAGGAGTCTTATTAATATTATTACAATTATTATTATTTTAATTTCTAAAGGAGTTTAGTAATTAATTTAATATTTAGTACTCTCATTTATTCCTAATAAGATTAGGAGATAAATTAATTAAATGAATTTAATTAATTATTCCCATGTGGTGGGAAGCCTAAATTAATTAAAGGAGTTTAATTAATTAAAAGAAATCCCATGTCTAATAGGATTAGAAGGGTTGACCAATGTCTATATAAGAGAAGTCTTATAATAGATATTAGAATGATGTAATTCCAATTGTTGGAGAGTACTCCTTTTCTATAGAGGATAGAAAACTAAGGTTAAGCCAAACACCCTCCTTCTTGATAATTCATCTTCCTTGGTGGATCACCTCTAGAGGCCAAACACTTGGGTGGCTAACGTTGATCAAAGAAAGGAATCTAACCCGGAAATTCAAGGAGATCACGAAGAACAAGGAGTTGAACTAGTACCTGTGGAAGCTTCGTTCTACAAGGGTATGATTCCATAACTTCTTATTTATCTTTTTAAATTAATAATTTGCATAAAGGATGATCCGGGTAATGGTTTTGTAGAAATTTTTTAAACTCTGATATACCATACTTCCGCTAATTTTTGCAATTTGATTGCGTCACGATTTCGTACAAACCCAACAGGAAGGTGCCAGAGCTGGGGCAGTTCTTGTCTCTTTTACAGGAGAACAGTATCTTGTGGCCATCAAATTGCAGTTTGTCAACACCAATAACACAACTGAGTATGAAGGCTTTATAATGGGGTTGAAACTGGCCCAATCCATGGGTATCAAACGTTTACTAGTCTTTGGGGATTCTGAGTTGGTCATCAAACAAACCACCGGGGCGTATCATACTAAAGAATTACATTTGCTGCCATATCATCGATAAGTTATCAATATATCCATGGAGTTTGAAGAAATAACCTTCATCCACATCCCTCGAGGTAGGAATGACTTTGCTGATGCATTGGCAATGTTGGCTTCCTTGATTCACATATCTAATAGGATGGGAATTCCTGACATCAAATTTACAAGTCAAAAGGCCCCATCATATATGAATTATATTAGAGAAATATTAGATGAACTACCTCCTATCAAACAGCCTTGGTACCAAGATATAAAAGAATATCTTCGAGATGGATCTACGCCTACCGAGGTAAGTCAATCTGAAAGAAAGCGGATTCATAAGATGGCTATGAAATTCTATCTGAGGGGAGACGCGCTCTATAAAAGGGATGCTGGAATAGGCCTTTTAAGATGCCTGGATAAAGATCAAGCCCAAAAACTGATGGATGAAGTCCAAAGTGGAGTTTGTGGTCCACACATGAGCGGTCCTTTACTTGCCAGGAAGATATTAAGAACAGGGCATTACTGGATCTCTCTCAAAGCTGACTGTGATAATCACGTCAGGAGATGCTACCAATGCCAAGTCTATGGAAATGCCATCCACGCTCCTCCAAACGAACTGCACAATATGAGTTCACTATGGCCCTTTTCTATATAGGGAATGGACGTGATTGGGCCAATATAACCCAAAGCCATCAATGGTCATCGATTTATCTTCACCATAATTGATTACTTCACCAAATGGGTTGAAGCTACATCCTTTCCTAAAGTCACCAAAGAGTTAATCATTGGTTTTATCCGAAACAATGTAATCTGTCGATATGGACAACTAGAGGGGATCGTATCAGACAATGTCAAGAATTTAAACAACTAGATGATAAAAGAATTATGCAGCAAGTTTTAGATCAAGCATCTCAATTCCGTCATCTATCGCCCTATGATGAATGTTGTTGTCGAAGCGGCCAATAAAAATATCAAGAAGATCATGCAAAAAATGTCCGCTAATAAGAAATGATGGCCTTACCTATTGCCTCTGACTCTGCTAGCCTACAAAACGTCAATGCGTAGTTCTACTGGGGTTACCCCCTACTCATTAGTCTACGGCATGGAAGCAGTACTCCCTATAGAAGTAGAAATGGAGTCATTGAAGGTGTTAATAGATGCTCAGATGGAAGAAGACCAGTGGTTGCAAAAGCGATACCACCAGTTATCCCTGGTAGATGAAAAAAGGCTACAACCATATTTCACGGGTAATTATATCAGCAGAGAATTTCTCGGTCATACAACAAGAAAGTTCGACTCCGACAATTCAAAGAAAATAACTTGGTACTGAAGAAAGTCCTTGCCAATCAAGATGAAGCTAAAGGAAAGTTTGCCCCAAATTGGAAAGGCTCTTTCATTGTCAAAGAAGTGCTGACAGGAGGAGCCATCAGATTGCAAGAAATGGATGGGAAAGAATTTCTCCAACTTATCAATTCAGACACCGTGAAGAGGTACTATGTCTAAAGCACCTATAAGCCATCATCCTGGTCCTATGAAAAAAATCAATCAAATCAATTCATGTTTTCACTAGAAGCCTGAACTACGAATGACCTGATCTCTCTCAACTAGGGAGTACGTAGGCAGCCATTTATGGTGTGGTTTAACCTTCAAAAGAAAAAAAACAAACACAATTTTCCTTATAAACTCAAAACCCAATTAAAAACCAGTTACAAGACACCAAAACCCCTATAAAACCAAAAATACTATCAAGCCTTCCTGATCAACAGGCCTTTCTGAGGTACTCTCCGACATCTCAATGTCAATCCATCAAGGAAAAGCTCATGACACATCAAGACAGCAAGTCATGAAAAAAGTTGTAATCATTCAGCAATGACAATACATATCCAAAAGGGAAGTGAATCAAAATATATTTCTCTGCTATATAATATTGTTTAATATATACAATGTATCATGTGCATAACAAAAATGGCTAACCTAGTCTGTGCAGGAAAATGAAAGTTAGTCTATAAACCCACTAATAAACAGGATAACAAGTCTAACTGGCATCCCTCTTAGAAGATGGAGGTGCACCTGTAAGCTCATGTCATAAGGTCTCCATGCGAGCTAGAAGATCCACAGCCATCTGCATAGTGCTACTATGATCATCTATGAAGGCATTCATATATGCAATGATGCTATGTGTATAGGACCTGAGTGCAGTACTATCAGCGATGTAAACATCCCGGGTACCTAGAGCCTCATCCCGCTCAATGAAAGAAGCATCCCGGGCAACTAAAGTCTCCTCTATCTCAACAAAAGCTGCGTCCCGAGTAGCTCGAGCATCGTCCCTATCGATAAAAGCTGCATCCCTACCAGAAAGGACTGTCACATCAGCGCTCTCGCCTGATCCCTCTTAAAGGTCATCCGAGCTAACGAATCTATAAGAGATGGATCCATCCTAATAGGAATGCTAGGAGGGTCACTGACCAAAGCTGCTGTCAAACCAGCAAATAACTCGTCCTCGGTAGGAGAATAAGGGTCCTCTATAGGCTCCTCCTCATCAGAATCAATACTCGGAGCTGAGTGAACAACCGCAGTTAATGCAATGTCTGTCTCCAACTATACAGAATACTCTAGAGAACGACCCAGATGACTAGTCAAAAAATCAGCCATCTCACGACGAGTTCAACAATCATAAATCCTGGTCAAGTCAACTGATGACAAAGACAAAGCTGGTAGTCGCTGATCCAAAGCCCCCTCAAAGTGGTGAATATCCTGAAACTTATCAAGCTGTCCTATGACAGCCAGTGGATGATATAAGGTCACCCTTCTCAAACCCTCCAGGGGTAGATAATCCATGCCAATAGCATGAGTAATGAAGCTATAAGGAGAGCTGAGCCCTGAGCAGGGTAAGATCGTAAATGGATGCTCTATAGCCATCAGAAAGGCCAACCACGATACCACATCTGTACACTTAGCCGACTAAAAGGAGTAGAACATGGCTATCTCATGAGTAAAATGGTACCCATGATGTCTAAAAGTGTCAATGGGTCTCAAGCGTATTATAAACCACACGTACAATAAAACGGCACTACGCTAATGGGTATGACAGAATGTAGCCGACCTCAAGGTCTCTGCTAGTATCATGGGCAGGATGGTACAACCCTGTCTGAGATCATGAACCACTGTAATCAGGTAAATGTCCAAGTGGTCCATATACAGTGGCATATACAGGTAAGCTGTGACGCACATCAACAGAAAATCCACGCGTGCAATATGCCACTCATTTGCAATGATGATAAAATTTCCTTAGTATCGTGCATAGCTGCCCCACCGGCTGAAGCGATCAATCAAGAAATCCAGGGACACCACATGCCTCGAAGTAATATCATCTGTGATGACTCTGCGCCTCAAGCTAGTCAAGGTCATGAACTGTCATCTCATATCACTAAGAGTCATCCTAGCACAAGGCCGATCCAATGCTAAATCGGTGATGCGCTCATACTCCTCCAACGTAGGAGTCAGCTTATGGATGCTGAATCTGAAAACCTGTCGCTCAGATATCCAACAAGATAACATACTGTCCACGAAGCTTAGTGGGACCTGGAAAACCAAGATGGCTATATAATGCCCCAACAACTGATTAAATGTCACCCTGTCTTTGGGAGGTAAACTGTCATTCCAAGATCTCAAAGAAGATGTTATCAATGAGGGTGGCATGTGCTCAATACGGCTAACAGTAGATAAAGACATCTGTAGAACCGTATCATGAGACCATCCAGGGGTCAATTCTAAACTCACATATCTGAATGCATATCCATGACATAATTCATGCATCACAATAGATGCTAATGATAAATAACAATAGGATGCAATAGATAGTGTCGACGCCGGGAAAAAATCTTGCTCCTTTTTATTTTAAAAGAGGTCCTTTTTCTTTGGTTTTAATTTCTGTCTTTCGTTTGGCTTGTCTACCCTTTTCCATTTTGCTATGTCTATGGATTTTTTTGAAGGGCGAGTTTTTAGGAAAGAGGTACCGATATAAGTGTCGACAATTTTGAAAAGATTGATTTAATTTTGATGACTGGACCGAATGAGACAGAGTCGCCAGTTGGTATGGTTTAAATGGATGTACCAACTCATCCGAGGTTTAATAGTTTTCACAATATCGTCCAATATGTGACTCCAAAAGATTAGTCTTGAAACCCGAGATTCGTGGAATCCGGGGTCTAGGTTAAGTGGGGGGAAGGTGTTAGGCACCCCCCGACTCCTGTGCAAGCACGGTACCGCATCTTATTAATTTTATGTGCATAAAATATGTGTGTGTGTGTGTGTTTTATTTCGAAAGCTTTATTAGTTTTTATTCTAAGTCTTTATTTTGGGTAACTTGAAAGTAGTGTTGTACCTCTTTTGTGTAGGGATTTCGGCACATAAACGCAGCAGAAATTAAAAATTTTCGAAACCCTAAAACAGGATCCATGCGAAAATATATTAATTCAGAGGTTTAGATTTATTTTATCGATTATCCAAGCTTGAATGGAGACAATCGAAATTCTGGAACTGCTTTGAATCTTCAACGCAATCTAAAGGAACTGCGTCTCTACGGTATCTACACGAACGCCCCGCGAATCGTCACACGATCTGCAGTGAAGAGAACTGTGGTACTAGCCGCCAAGGATCTGGACTTTCTCGTAATTTTCTCTCTAGTCTCTCTCTAAGAGCGACTAGGGTTTGGATTTATAATGAATACCCTAAAATGGCTGATATATCATATATATAGCAGTTAAAGGAATTAACCAAAACCTAATCCAATTAGAAAAATAAAATCCAAATTTATATACATTATATCTTAATTAAGTCTTACTTAATTAATATACATATATATATATATATATATATATATATATATATATATATACAAATTATCCTATTAATTTAAATTCGTAATTTAAATACTATCAATCATATTGACATATTTAAATTCTTACAATTTAAATTAATTCCCTTTTAATTACGTTCTAAGTGTGTGACCCTATAGGTTATTATTATGTTGGCAATAATTTTAAAATCATATTATAAAATTATAAACAGTGAGCGGCATCTAGTAATGCATCACTGCTACCCAAATAATAATAAGATCGGTGATTCGATGTAACCTTTTCGTGACCAATGTTTCAATGTAATTTAATCCTTTTAACCTTGACATCCTAGATTAAACTCGAGTCATGGAATGTGTCATACTCTTCATAATTTAATCTGAGTTTTCATGATTAAGGAGTAGACTATATGAAATAAGTCACTATTTGAGCATGGCCATGCATTTCATAGTCCTACTCAATCAAGAGGCCTATGGATATCACCCCTAATATATAGGAGGGTTAAATTCCATCTAGATCACTCATATTCCTCACACGATTCATGATGTACCCAATAATCACCTTTATTGTCCACCATATTAAAGGTGACCTTTGATGATATCAAAGTACATAAATTCCCGTGTAGTAATATAGTGATTTCAGGTCAGAGGATCATTACATCATTGTCACTATGAGAATTGCTTATGACACTTTGCATAATGCTCCACATAGAATTCTCATGGTAGGTGGTCTGTCCAGTACATTGTTCTCTAACATGTACCTACGCAATGACTCAATATCTCATATATTTATGACCAATGAGATTAGGCCATCAGTCAATCCACATACTAGTCTCAATGTATCATTGTTGTCCCATTAATAATGACACTCGACTAGGGACATTTAAGAGTAATAATACTAATTGTAATTATATGATCTCATATTCAAGTCACATACTTGAAGCCATATAATTTGTATCACTATTCTAAGGACTTTTATTATGTTAACATTTATATAACGCAGTAAATAAAACCATAATAAAATAATTTATTTATTCAATCAAATATAATATCAAAAATATTAAGTAGTTACATCAAAGAATTGGCCTCGAGAGCATAAACTCTGACATTTTGCGCCTAGGTACGAAGGATTTGATTTAACAAAAAGTTCATTTTTAACAAGATTTATGAATTGAAATGAAGTTTTAGAAAGTAAGGTTTTCAAATCCTTTGCCCGACTAGGAATCGAGGACTTCAATACTTCCTTTTATTCTATACGTTCATTAGGTGATCTACCCCAAATCGCTTTATTATGATCGAAAGCTCTTTGTGGTTTTATTAGAAATCATTTTGATGATATGCATGCAAAAGTGTCGAAAAAGGGTCGGATCATCATCGGGCATGTAAGCCATCTCGATGAACCGAGCTCCCGCAGTTAAAGTTTTCACTATCACGGGATCTTAAATCCGACTTCTCTGGACTAACCCCTCGAGCTCGTCTTCAAGATCCAAATATTACAAATATAATGATACTTACACTATTAAAACATTACAACATGAAAACCTGTCCACCATGGGAATCAAGTCAGATCCATTCGGGGATCTCAACACCGAGATTCCTAGGCTCACATTATTTATGCGGTAATACATATATACAATGTCCTTGGCTTTGATATTAGGTGATTTCATCGGTTGAAATAACTGTTTTAAGCCATTTTGGACCCCTTTCACCTCTAAAAATAGATTTAGGGTTATACGGGGTAACCGGGACCGTTTAAAGCGATAATTCCGTAGATCTACCATGAATCTAAGCCAATCTAGCACATGGGTTAAAGCTTCATGCTTAATAACCTCTCAAAGGTTAGATTCGGCTTAGATCTTGGTAGATCTAGCCTCCGCGATCGATTTACAACACAATAAGCACAATATAACTGATAGAAACATAATATCTATCAACTATTACACAATATGCTTAAAATATAACTAGTTTAACTATATTCAAACAAGATATAGCATCAATCTAGTATTTAAACAACGTTTACAAAGAACGAAGCTATAAAGTGCGTTGTTTCACCTTGGGGGACACGTGAACAAGCGTTTTAACTCCCGTGGCCAACACTCCTGGGACTTCAAATAGATGCTAAATGAGATGATTAAGCTTTAAGTTGGTGTTTATGTGCTAAACCTGAGCCTTTCTCTCTTTAGAATGTCTTTCTCCCTCTAATATTATATCTCTCTCCCTTTTATGAATGAGCTAATGTTGGTGATATAAGTTGGCTGAGCCAGTCGCATATATACATGTGGCTAGCCGCATGTATGGATGCGGCTGGGTTAGGTGGGTCCCACAATCTCAACATGGGTTCCTTCGGTCCTGGTTCGAAAGAAGTTAATCTCCGCAGATTGACCTTTCAAAAAGTCTTTACTGAATGCAACGGGATAAGATCGAGTTTGACTGAATTATGGTTCGGGAAGTCGATACTCGTAGCCGAGATAGATCCTCCAGGTCTAGATATCAGTTAGCTGGCTTATCTTCATTGACACGCCATTCGAGGTTGCTGAGGTAATTTTTGGTGAACACTATCTCAACTCGACGATCCTCGTTCGATTTGCAATATGTTCGGACATCATTGGTCCTTTGCATCACTCCCGGGGTTATCTCCGAGGTGACCTGGCTCTTTTGACCTACCTCGGGGTTGTCTTCAAAGTAAAATTATGCTTTTGCCCTTCTACAAGGTTAGTACAAAGAAAGTAAAATTTTGAGTGTCTACGGATGCCCCTCTTTATCATGTTTATACAATGTAATAGAATGAACACGACAAAGACTACTAGACACGGAGAATGCATGACAAGGTATATCTGATGATGCAATGTCATGTAATGATATGTGAGATTAGAAAAGGGTGACTCCCCCTGCTGGGGAAGTTAAAGATTACGTTATCGGGATTAAGTCGACCTGCGCTGGATTGTAGTCAATAGATTACACCATCGGGGTTATGCCGATGCCTTCACTAGGTTGTAACCAATGATTATTTTATCAGGGCTGAGCCGACCGGCGTTGGGTTGTAGTTAACGGATTACACCATCAAGGATTTGTCGACCTGCGTTGGGGTTGTTGCCAACGGATTACATTATCGGGGATTTGTCGACCTGCGTTGGGTTGTTGCCAATGGATTACATCATCGGGGGTCGAGTTGACGCCTTCACTGGTTCATTGACGGTGGATTACATCATCGGGGGTCGAGCCGATGCCTTTACTGGTTCGTTGCAGGTGGATTATATCATCGGGGGTTAAGCCGAAGCCTTCACTGGTTCGTTGTCGGTGGATTACATCATCGGGGGTTGAGCCGATGCCTTCACTGGTTCGTTGTCGATGGATTGCATCATCGGGGGTCGAGCCGACGCCTTCACTGGTTTATTGCCGATGGATTATATCATCGGGGGTCGAGCCGACGCCTTCACTGATTCATTGCCGGTGGATTACATCAACGGGGGTCGAGCTGACGCCTTCACTGGTTCGTTGCCGGTGGATTACATCATCGAGAGTCGAGCCAACGCCTTCACTGGTTCGTTACCGGTGGACTTTGAGATGTAGTATTGATTTTGACTGATTTTCTGGTCTTCCAGCGTTCAACGTCGGGATTTCTGATCTCTACCAAATATTTGCTGTTTTATAGGGTTTTTAGGATTTTTGGGGTTTAAAACTGTCCCGGAAAGGCATCATTTTAAATAATGTGAACATTCTGAACCCAAAATAACATGTCTTGGACATCATTTTATCAATTGAGAGGCCGCAGGACCCACATGTGGCAACCTTATGTATGGTTACGGCTGGAGTAGTTATGGTCAAGGCTACCCGTGATCGAGCTTATACCCTCGGGAGGCCTCATTTTCATTCATTTAACTTGAGTTTCTTCATTTTCTCTCAACAAAAATCGAGCACTTCTTCATATCTACTAGATTTCAGCTTGATTTGGAGCGATCCGCCATCGTACATCTCTTCTATGTGCTATAGGTAACGTCTAGACTCCGTTTTTTTGTGTTTTTATTGGTGAAAACTGGTATTTCCTTCCTTAATCGCCTTATATCCAACATGTATGCATAGATAGCTAGATAAACATGTTTATAATGCAATGCATGCTTACAGATCATCTTATGGACCGTATGGATGCGATATATTATCATTTATCGGTTAATTTAGACATACATTATATCTATGTGTTAGAATAATAATTTAAATTGATATTTACATGCTTGGCTGTGATGGTATACCCTCATAGGGTGATTTAATGCATGCTTCGGGCATGTGGATAGTCCATTTTATAGAGGAAACTCTAGCAAAAAAATTCCATGAGTCAAACTTCAGGGTCCTAGATATAATTTATAAATATGCTAGGACGCAACTAAAATGACGTACACATATAATTACACATGTAGGACATGCATGATGTGATGACCTAAATTATATTTCATGGATTTAATTTGAAGTTTAAGAAAGACAGGAATATACCTGACTTGGCTTTGATTCCTACGAACTCATTATTTAGATATGGATTCTGCGGGACCCAGCCGTTCTTTATCCCAATAGATTTTGGCTGGAGTTCGATGACTGAGAGCTCCCTCTGATGTTCCTGTTCCCCGGATTAGCAGAAGAGTACAGCGATTGACGGAGCCAGCTCATCGACCTGATGGCGAGGACCATCCTCCCGTGGATGAGGAGGATATCCCTGAGCCTGAGGTTCCGCCTCAGCCCACCGCTGCGCCTAGATTTCTTCCCGACATTAAGGTAGCTGTCCCTGATTTGCTCGATACGGATCTGAGTCGTCATCCCTCTATTCACTTACAGGCGAATGAGGTACGTGATTAATTTATCTTCATTTCTCCTTTTTGTCATCGACGGGTTTTCATAACCTTGAGGTCGTGCAGGTTCCGGAGTTTACCCAGCCCAGGGATAACTGGTTCAGCATATACTCTCTGTATCATTTGCTACATCCAGAGTACCGGGAGGTCATGGATTCTTGGGGATTTGAGGCCTTCTTCACCATTGCTCCCCTTCGCTGCCCTTGGGGCTATTTGCGAGCTTTGTCCGAGCGATGGTTTCATCAGAGTCAGTCTCTCCATCTAATGGACTGCGAGGTTGTGATGACTCCCATGGATTGGAGGTACATCAAAGGTTTAAAGTTTACTGGGGATCGAGTGCCCTTGGAGACGGGTATCACTATGACCACGGTGCGTACCCTCCTAGGGTTTTCTTCTCAGGAGCGGGCCTTTAAGGGTCACAGTATCCGGCCAGGGAGCTTGAGTGTCGACGTTGCTCGAGGCACCCTGCAGTAGCAGTTGCCTGCCGATTTGACGGAGAGGGATCGCATCTTGCGGTGTCTATTCCTGACCATCCTGAGGGGTTATTTTATTATGAACAACTCCTCCACTGTTCCCTTCAGCTTGGTAGGGGAAGTTCGAGACGTAGACCGTATTGGGGACTACGATTGGGGATCTTTTATGTTCTCTCTCTTCTTATACGGGATGCGATTATGATCCGAGGGAGTTACCGATGCCTGGGTCAGATTTTAACCATTTCTTCTAGTAAGTCCTTTTGACCGAATTTTATTTCTTTAACTTTTGATTAGTTTATCTTTTCACATGACTAATGTAGGGTTCTTTTGAATTGACAGTTCTAGGCTTACGAGAGGCTTCCCTGTCTTCGCCCCATCTCTATCTTAGGCTTGGACACTTATCCACGGGGATGTAGATGGCTTCAGTCTACTTTGTCGGAGGTCCCGATCGCGAAGGGCTTTACCCATACCCGTCTTCAGTTGGAGACATTGATGGTTGATGACATAATGTGGGCTCCATATTTCAGAGAGCACTTGTCCGAGGGATTTGAGGATGGTTTGCCTACAGGGCCAGAGTTTTATTTATCTACTCACCGAATTCCATTTATTTTTGATGGCGGTTGGGAGCTCTACCTCGGGGAGCGCGCTTTTTGATGTATCAATGGGGAGATTTGCCATCCTTTTCTTCCTCCAGCTCAGCGCTTCTAGCCTTTGTCGTCGTCAGCTGCATCGATTCCCACTGAGGGGTATGACGGTTTTCTTTTTTCTGACGGTCCAATCACTTCTAAGGAATTTATCGCTTGGTAGGGACCACACACGATAGGAGCTCATACCCGGGCTACCTAATTTTTGGGAGATATGGTTCCAAGGTCACTTATGATGAAGGACTGGATATCATATTTTTAGGAGCCCTCTCATCCGACTCAGATCGCTGATTTGAGAATTCAATTGGAGCAACTGTCGATGTACTGTCGTCACAATGGTTTGGACCCCTCCTTAGCTAGTACTTTTGCTGCTCAGAGGCTGGACCGTCAGGCGGTGGTGGATCTCATGGTGCTGGACCCTCAGGTATCAGTAGCTCTCAGGATAGGGATGATCTTTTTATTTTTCACCTAGATATGTAAGAGATACCTTATCGCCCGGATCAGCAGGATGTGCCCACCCCAGGTAGACTGCCCCAGGTTGACCAGTTTGATGATACCATCACTTTCCTGGATGATTTTAACATTATGACGAGCCCATAGGTCCTCTATTAGTCATTGGGCATTTGTGCCCCAATAGCCTGTACTTTTTTATATTTTAGTTTTCATATGTATCATAGGTATGACAGTGATGTTTATGAAACTAATGTATTTGGCAGATATCTATGTATGATGTTTTCTATTTATTCATCGCACATGCTATTTTATCACTTGTTACGATGCATGCTTCATATATATTTAAATGATTGGATAGAGATTGACTCCTGTATAATCTTATTGACATAGTTTTTAAAGATGGCGTCCTTTGCTGTGGTGCGCTTGGATCACCTTTTGCCTAGTCATATAGCTACCAGTTTGAAGGTTTGGTATGACCTGTTGCCATATGCTGACTGTATCACCGTTAGTCGCATGCTAGGCCATTCCTTGTCCCTGTTGTCTTTTCAGGTTCTTGAGGGGTTTATTGGCGGTATATTTAGGTATTGGATTCTTGAGTGCCAAATTTTTTGATTTGGCTCGGATGCGTTGACTCCTACTCTGGAGGAGTATTATCGCATTTCTAGATTGTCGATGGAGGGGCCATGTGCTCGGATGGCATTGGGCCATATGCGCCGCTAGTTCATAATGATGATTGGACTTAGGAGGGCAGTTGTATTGGCCGAGGTTGGTGGTAGCCACATCATTTCCATGGACTTCATGATAGGTCACTTTGGATCTGCTGACAGCTTTGCTGTCTATCATGGAGAGTTCGCCATTTCAGAGGAGAGATGGCATACTGCCCGAGTGGACGCCCTGGTCATGTGCCTCGTAGCATATCTATATATGCCATTCTATGCTGACCATCTAGACATGGCGATGTTGATGGTTGTCAGGGCTCTCAGAGATAACTTTATCGTACTTCCCCTTGTCCTGGCAGAGATATTGATATCAGCTTCTATTTACCGTACCGTTGGGGATCAGTAGTTCAGAGGTAGCCCCGTGCTCCTATACATCTGGTTTATGAAGCACCTCAGACCTATCGGTTGGCTTCGTCATCACATGTTCTGTTTTGGAAATGGCTTGTCTCAGGTCTACTCATATCGCCTGACTTCTTGCGTCGATGAAGCGTCCTGGACTTCATTCCTGGGTGCCATGGATGAGCCTTTTGCGATAGTTATGTATTTTGGTTATTGCTCCTTTTTGAGTTTCACCACCCATGTAGCCAACTTGGATTTCCTTCCGTTGGCTGGTTTGAGGCGTGTGACGACCTATCATCCTCTGGTGGTGATGGGTCAGTTTGATCAGTACTAGGAGGTCCATGCATTTGAGGGGACTGAGGATTATCGCTTCCCCGTCTGCTCAATTACCGAGGCTGATCTGGCTCGGGTTTATGGATTCTGGTCTCATCAAAAGACAGCAGAGTTCAGAGACTGCCATCTAGGTCGATCTACAGAGTATTCAGCTTGGATGGAGTTGGATTTGGCACCAGATACAGTAGACTAGATTGAGACAGGGTCTTTGTCTGGGGATGATGGTGGATCCACAGATGCCGAGGAGCCTATGGAGGATCCTATATCTCTGACTGAGGATGATCTATTTGCAGAGTTAACAGCTTCCCTAGCTAGCACTGTCCCGCATTTAGCATCAGTCTCCATGGAGGAAATGGATAGACAGCTTTACCTGGCGACCTTTGAGAGGGATCAGGCTCAAGCTTTTATGTATACCGTCGTAGCTGGTCGGGATGCTGCTATCGCTGAGAGAGACGCAATCCTTGCTTCCAGAGACTAGGCCCTCGTTGATAGAGATGCGGCCCAAACTTTCTTAGATGAACTCATTAGTCATGTACAGGGTATAGTGCAGAGTCAGAAGGAGGTTTATCGTATGGCAGCAGAGATGATGAGAAGGGTTGAGATACTGGAGCACGAGCTCAGAGATGTTCCTCCGACTGCAAAGACCGTTGGGTATTTGGCTATGTTGGCTCGTCTTACTGCCGATTTATAGCTCTACTTTATTTCCCTGTATAGACTTTGTTATTATTGCTTGTCATAGGTTAGAATCAACTTTTGTATTCTAAACAGTTGTATATATAAAAAGAAACAAGTTCAGTTTACTTCCCTTGTTTGAGCATGTCTAGCGTTGTCCATTGCTACCACTTTCGCTTCATGATTTATTATGTCGACATAGCACTAGTCTCGTCATGTGGCATCAGATTTGGCGGGGATGATGTTGCGATGTTGCTAGGTCTTCTCCGTATGAGCCGTTGATTGGGTGGGCTTTATGGATAAGATTTTGATTTCTATATAGGTTAGGATTTTGAATAAGATGAAAATTTTTGGATTTTTTCGAAGGTTAGACCGCACCCTAAATGGCTGCCTACGTACCCCCACAGATGGGAGATCAGGTCTTTTGTAGTTCAGGCTCAGACCTAAAAAGTTTGAAAAGGGTTTATTTGGGTTTGAGTTTGGTTTGATGGGATTTTGATGTTTTTGGTTTGATTTGATAAGTTCTGATTTGATTTTTCAAGGGTTAGACCGCACCATAAATGGCTGTCTACGTACTCCCACAGATAGGAGATCAGGTCTTTCGTAGTTCAGGCTCAGACCTGAAAAACTAGACTTGATATTTTTTTCTTTTTCTTTTTTTTGAAGACAAAGTATTCCAGTTTGAAAGCGAAAGGGGTCTCAGACATAATACCGTTTCACCGAATCGGAATTGATTAGTTGCGGGAATTCCTCATCGTCCATCTCCTCCAATTTCAAAGCTCCGCCCGATAGGATTGCTTTGACAATAAAGGGACCTTCCTAATTTGGGGCAAATTTTCCTTTAGCTGCATTCTGACCCGGAATGATCTTCTTCAGCACCAAATCATGCTCTTTAAATTCTCGAGGTCTCACCTTCTTGTTATAAGATTGGGGCATTCGCTGCTGACACAATTGGTCGTGAAAGATGGTCGCGGCCCTCCTTTCAACTATCAGGGATAACTGATCGTATCGATCTTATATCCATTGGCTTTCCTCTATCTGGGCATCTAGCATCACTCTTAGTGATTCCATCTCCACTTCTACAGGAAGTACATCCTCCATCCTATATACCAGAGAGTAGGGTGTTGCCCTAGTCGAGGTTCGAGTCGACGTTTGGTATGCGAGTAGGGTTAACGGCAACAGATCAGGCCATCCCCGGTGATTTGCCGACATCTTCATCATTATCTTCTTGATGTGCTTATTAGCCGCTTCCACCGCGCCGTTCATTTTTGGACGATAAATAACCAAATTGAGGTGTTTGATAATGAACTTACTGCACAGTTCCCTAATCATCTTGTTATTCAAATTCTTCACGTTGTACGATATGATAACCTCGGGATGTCCATACCGACAGATGATGTTGTTTATAATGAAACCAATGATGACCTCCTTGGTGACCTTGGGGAAAGAAGCTGCTTCCACCCACTTGGTAAAGTAGTCAATCATAGTGAAGATGAATCAATGGCCATTACTGGCTTTAGGCTCAACTGGTCCTATCACGTCCATTCCCCACAAGGAAAAAGGCCATGGTGATGTCATGCAATGTAGTTTATTAGGAGGTGCATGAATAATGTTGGCGTGGTTCTGGCATTGATAACAACTTTTGACATGATCATCGTAATCCGCTTTGAGGGATATCCAGTAATGTCCTGTCCTCAAAATTTTCTTGGCAAGTAGAGGCCCACCCATATGTGCTCCGCATACCCCCACCATGTACTTCATTCATAAGTCGCTGGGCTTGATCTCTGTCTAGACATCTCAGAAGGCCTACACCTGGGTCTCTCTTATAGAGAGCATCTCCACTTAGGTAGAAATTTATGGCCATCTTCTGTATTCGCTTCTTCGCGGCTTGACTTATTCCTTCAAGGGTTGACTGATCTAGCAAATATTCTTTAATATGGTGGTACCAAGGTGGTCCAACAAGTGTTATCTCATCTGATATCTCCCCTACATTTTTTCTATATGACAGTGTATTTTGTACAGTGAAAGTGATGACAGGCATTCCCCTTCTTGCTGACAGGTTCACCAATGAAGCTAATGTGGCCAATGCATCGACAAAATTGTTTCAGTTCCGGGGGATATGCATGAAGGAAATGTCTTCAAATTCCCTTACCAATCTGAGAATATGATGATGGTATGGTAATAGATGCAATTCCTTAGTGGCGTATACCTCAGTAGACTGTCTGATGACTAGCTCCTAATCTCCAAACACCGCTAAATGTTTTACTCCCATGGACTGAGCCAGCTTTAACCCCACAATGCATCCTTCATATTCTGCGATATTGTTGGAGTTGTTGAAATGCAACTTGGTTGCCACGGGGTATTGATCTCACGCAATAGATACCAGGACTGCCCCGGCTCCTGCTCCTTTAGTGTTTGTTGCACCGTCGAAATACATTTTCCAGAATTAACATTGATCCTCTTTATCGATCAGTTCAATAGTTAACACTTCCTCCTCCGGGAAATACGTTTCTAGAGGCTCAAAACCTCCTGCTGGTGCAGTCGACAGGTGATCTACAATCCCTTGCCCTTTAATGGACTTTTGGGTCACATAGATGATGTCGAACTGTTGAAGGATCAACTGTCACTTGGATAAACGGCAGTTCAAAATTGGCTTGTTGGAGATGTATTTCAAAGGATTGATCCTCGAGATAAGATAAGTGGTATGGCCGTGCAGGTAATGCTGTAACCTCATGGCTGCCTAAGCTAATGCACAGCAGGTTCTTTCTATCAGGGTATATTCCTGCTCTCCGCAGCTAAAGCGTTTACTCAGATAATAAATTGCTCTTTCTTTCCCCATATCATTCTTTTGCCCTAGTAGGCAACCCATAGCATTGGAGTTGACTGAGATATACTTGAACAACGAAATTTCATCCCTTGGGGGTACCAAGATAGGCGCTTCAATCAACCTCTTTTGGATGGTATGGAATGCTTTTTGGCAATTTCATTCCATTTTCCCAAAGAGTTTTTCCTTAACAATTTGAAAATGGGTTCATAGGTTGCTGTCAACTGCGATATGAACCGCCTGATGAAGTTTATTCTTCCTAGGAAACCTCGAATTTCCTTTTCGGTCTTCAGCTCAGGCATTTTTGTGATGGCTTTGATCTTGGTAGGATCTAATTCAATGCCCCTGTTGCTCACGTGAAATCCCAGCAGTTTGACGGATTTCACACCAAAAGCATATTTCGCTGGGTTTAACTTCAAATTAAATTTGGGAGTCATTCAAACAACTTCCGAAGATGGGTGCAATGGTCATCAGCCTGTCGGGACTTTACGATGATATCATCCAGATACACTTCGATTTCTTTATGTATCATGTCGTGGAATAAGGTCATCAAGGTCCTTTGATAAGTAGCACCAGCATTGGTAAGGCCAAAAGCTAGTCTTCGATAACAGAAGGTTCCCCAAGGGGTAATGAAGGTGGTCTTTTCCCTGTCTTCTTCAGCAACCATAATCTGGTGATATCCGACAAAGTAATTAGCGAAAGTATACATCTCGGACTGTGCAGTGTTGTCGATTAATACGTGGATGAAGGGTACTGGGAAGTCATCTTTAAGGTTGGCTTTGTTGAGATCTCGATAATCTACATATACTCAATCCTTTCCCCCAGATTTTGGCACTGGGACTAGGTTGGACAACCATTCAGGTACGTTGACACCATAATGATTCCCGCTTTAAACTATTTGATAATTTCTTCTTTGACCTTCAGGCTCCATTCTGGTTTCAACCGTCTCAATTTTTGCTTGACTGGTTTAAACCCTTCTTTAATTGGTAGTCGATGAACAACTATATCGGTGGATAGATCTATCATGTCTTCATGAGACTAGGTAAAAACATCCTTGGATTGGGTTAAGAGTCGGATTAGTTCTTTTTCTTGGTTAGAGGGAAGGTTGGTTCCGATCTGTATTTCTTTAGGAGTGTCAGGGGTTCTGATATTTATGGTGGTGGTTTCATCAAGGTTGGGTTTAGGTTTATCTTCAACCCATGCTTTGATTTCATCGGGCACCTCATCATCATCCCCCTCCTCTTGCTTGATTCCCATCAAGTCAAAGTCCAATTCTATATCAAAATCATAATCATTACTCAATTTTGGCAAGTCATGGACGTGGCTAGAAATACACAAATTTGGAAACCTGATACAAAAACTTGATTGCTAAATATATACAAGTGGTTGTCAATTATAAAAAGATTCATCAGCTAATATGACAACAAGCAATAAAAACCTACAGATGAAATAAAACAGACATAAATATAGATAAAGGTAGAGCTCCCTGTCAACTGGTCACTTCCTGGTTTTTACCCTTTCCAGATGATCTGAGGGGTGATAGTCCAATTATTGGTCATGAGATCCTGGGGAGTCGCTAAGATAGACGCACCACTGGAGTTGTCGGCGTCTTCCAGGATGGCCATAACTGCTTTAAAACTGGTCTATGGATCCTCGTTAGGGATGTTTACATTTCCCCAATTAAGGACCGGGAGGATGGGTTGATCACTTGACAGATCTACCCCGTTGGACTTTTTCAGGTCCTCTTCAGAAAGGCAAAAGCTATTCATAAATTGCAACTGAATCTCCTCTAGAAACTTCTTGTCTTTGGCCTTCCGGGCCGCATCCTTGAGAGGCTTTTCATTCCCAACCTGCTGATGTCCGCTCTGATTGACTTTAGGAATCAGAAGATTTGAGATAACGACGGGGATCTTCTTTAATGGTTCTTTAAATCCGGCTTCACTGAGGTTTGGCTTGAGGTGAATCAGATGATTAACTGGCTTGTGCTTGTGAGGATTATGATGTTTGGATCCACCAGAATATCCTAATCCAGCCTTTCCCAACTGCGTGGGTATACGGATTGGGTTCCTGATTCCTTGGCCATTTCTCCCCAATCCTCGGCCTAGTCGATGTCCTCGGGAAAGCATCTCTTGGCCAACTGCCATCACCTCTGGAGATATCCGGGGAATTAAGACTGGCGCCCCCACAGAGTTGTATCGCAGATTGCTTATTTCAAAAGCTTAAAAACTGGCAGGCTCAACACCCTCATTCACGCCGATCAAGGGCATATCTCCCAGATCATGAATAGGATAATCAGGTTCTGTGCTGACAGTGACCAGATTTTAGTTGACGATATATTTCAATTATTGATGAAGAGCTGAAGGAACCGCGCCTGCCATATGGATCCATGGTCGTCCCAACAACTGATTATACCCGGTAGGGATCTTCAGGATTTTGTAAAGGAATGTTGAAAGTGAAAGGGCCAATTTATAAAGGAAGTTCAATCTCCCCCACGGTATCCTTTCTTGATCCGTCGAAAGCTCGTACCACCACATGGCTTTCCCAATTCCGGTTTAGGTTGATCTTCATCTTCTCTAGAGTATCCAACGGGCAGATTTTTAAGGACGATCCTCCATCGATTAGCACTCCACCTACCACATATCTTGATGATACGAAAGCGATATGCATGGTTTGTGATGCCCAGTTCCTTTGGCTGGCATATCGTCGTCGGTGAATGATATCATATTACTGTCCAGTACATGGCTGATCAGGTGCTGAAATTTCTCAATATCGATAGTTTTGGGTAAGTGTGCTTCCTCCAATACTTAGATTAGAATTTAACTATGGTCATCAGAATCTAATACCAAATCCAAGATGGATATTTGATGTGGTTCCGCTTCCAACTGCTTCACCGTCCTTGCTTCGTCGTGCCCCATTTTATGGAGGAAATCTGCGATCTTTCCAGTCGATACCTTCCCCAATACCTTGGTTATCAGTTTTGCCAAACGCCCCAAGAGGTAAAATGGACTCTCCCTAGGTACGATGGCTGTATAATTAGGTGCCAATTTTATGCCCTCTCCGTAATTCCACGGTACCTTCTTCAGGCTAAGAATTGGGAGTTGCGGTCAAGGAGCCAACATCAAGGGTTTGGGCGCTGGTATCTCGAGAGTGGCTTTGTTTCTCTGCACAGATATTCCTTTGATGGTTATGGGTCTGTACGACGTTCCTTCCATACAAAGGATAACCGCTACCATTCCCTCCGAATTCCTAGGTCCACGAGGGTAGATTATCTCTTCCTCAGAGAAGATCTTAGCTTTGTTCATTAACTTCAGCTCTCTTGATTCGATCAGGTTCTGGATTAAATGTTGCAGGGCCCAATATTCCTCCGTGGCATGTTCAGGAGCATTTGAATTGTAGAGGCAGGATCTGGAAGGATCAAAACACTTCGATCACAGATCTGGGAGTGGTAGAAATTTCATGATCTTCCCCTCCTCGATCAAGGTGCAGAGAATTTCCTCCCTGGATTGTCTCAAGGGGGCGAATTTCCATTTGGCAGAAAATTCTTATCGGCTCTGCAGTCTAGCTTCTCGGGCCATCTTTTCTATCCATTTATTTTGCTCTTGGCAGCGAATCCGATCCCTTCTGGAGGTTGAAACATCTTGGATAGTTATTGGGTCGGTTGGCCTTGGTAGGACCTGGTTTATTAGCTGTCGGGTCAACTGGTGTGAAGCACTAATATAAAGCAATAAAACATTCATTCACATGGATTCAATGTAAAGACGCAGCATTCATGCATTCATTCAATGTAAAGACACCGCATTCACACATACGCAGATATGAACGAGAAATTTTGAAAAGATTTGAGCGCGGCCTAAGCCCTCTTCTGTCCCCAGTAGAGTCGCCACCTGTCGACGTTGGGAAAAAATGTGGGTCGAGTTGGACCCTGGATCTTTCTCTCTTCCTAAGTTTTGTCTACCCTTATTTTATCTTTTTTATGAAAAAGGTTTTGAAGGGGTTTATTAGGAAAAGGCCAACATGTATCATGTCAACGATTTGAATGTTTTATAGAGTCGCCAGTTGGTAGTTTTGAAATAGTTGTACCACCTCAATCGAGTTTTGTTTGAAAGGAAGCCCAATTGCTGGACACTGTCGAAACTAAATCTTTGAAATTGAAGTTCTAAGTTCGGGGGCTTGGTTTAGTGTGGAGAAGGTGTTAGGCACCCCACAACTCCCGTGACAACACGGTACCGCATCTTTTCAATATTTCCCTTTTAAATCTGCAATGTGTGTGTGTGAATGCTGGAAGAAATTGGGCCTATGCTTGATTGATTTAAAAGTATGGACGTGCTTCGTTGAACCTATATATGAATGGTTTGATTTGATTTGCAAAAAGTCCTTTTTATACAAGATATTAAAAATGATGTTTTGAAAGCCGGTTTTCAAACCCTTATGCTCTCATAGGAATAAAAGCCTGTTGATTCTTCTAATTTTTATCTTTTCAGCCTTTTGGCTGAATTTAAATGGTGATTGTTGAGCTGCGAAGCATCCTTGACCATGGAATATATACAAGTGTCAGGTCTTCTCATGGGCATGACAGCCATCGGAGTGACTCTAACACGACAAACTATATTTTCACTATGTTGAGACCTTAAACCCGGATAATCATTTTAAGGTCTTTTGAATGTACATTTTTTACATAAAAACTAGCAGGGTACATTTGCAAAGTGGAGTGGGTACATCGTGAGAATCAGATTTTGATTAATTTGATCGTGATTCCCATGATTCCTAGGCTCACAGAGGGAAGCCAATAAAACCTGCACAGCTCAAATATGTACAAAAAATGGATATTTACATCAAAAGGTCGCAATAACCAAGGATTTATCAATAAATCCTGGCCTACGCATTGCCAAAGCGTCTCATTCCCACTATATAGCGATCTAAAGGCCGCAAGATTGCTTCTTGAATGAATAAAACTAGAAAAACAGCTAGATTTAAGTAAATCTTAGCCATTCTAGCTTCCCGGTTCTGTCTGAACCTATTTTGAACCATTTGAAAGGTAGAGTTGGTGAGATTTAAAGAAATCAAGTTCTCCCGAAGAGATATCAGCGCAGATTCATATCAAATGAATATTTACAGCAGCAATATAATCACAAGGAATAAAGGATATATATATAGTTATATATATACGAAAGCTATAAAGGGCGATGGGTTTTCACTCCGATGCCCAGATTGTAATGAAAATATATATATACTTATAAAGGCTGTAAAAAGCCACAGAGTGATCCAGGCTGCACAGAATTGAAATATATATATATATATATATATATATATAAGCGATAAAAAGCCACGGGATGATCCAAGCTTGACAAAATATAAATATATATCTATAAAAGCTGTAAAAGGGAGATGGGTTTTCACTCCTATGCCCGGGCATAAATATAAATATATATATATATATATATATATATATATATATAAAAGGGATAAAAAGGCCACGAAATGATCCAGGCCAAGACAGAATGTAAATATATATACATATATATATAAGCTGTAAAAGGCGACGAACATTCTATCCTTTGCCCGGACAGAAATGTAAATATCTATATATTTATAAAAGCAGTAAAAAGGCCACAAAATGATCCAGGCCAAACTGGAATGTAAATGCTAATATATACAGTTAATATATATATATATATATATATATATATATATATTAAAGCAATAAAAATGCCACGAAGTAGAAATCCATGCCCAAATAAGTAAGAAAAATTTATGTATATATAGTTATATATATAAAAACAGTAAACTACCACGGATTTGACATCCGGGCTTGACATAATTGAAAAGTTAGTATATATACAGTTAAATATATACATTTAAAAGTCAAATCGGGACTGAGTGCGTTATGTCTAACTTGTTAGAAAGTCAAGGCAGAACACCAGAGACCTAGCGGATTTCGTGGTTGGTCTTCCAGCTACTTAGAAAGGATTTGACGTAATTTGGATGATTGTGGATCGACTAACGAAGTCAGCCCACTTTCTACCAATCAGGATTAAGTACAACCTGGAGCAATTGGCTAAGTTGTACATTAAAGAAATTGTCTCTCGATACGGTGTTCCGGTGTCAATTATGTCTGACAGAGATCCACGTTTTACGTTGAATTTCTGGAAGCGATTGCAAGAGTGTCTGGGAACGCAATTGCGAATGAGTACAGCATACCATCCTCAGACCGATGGCCAGAGCGAGAGAACAATTCAAACGCTTGAGGATATGCTGAGAGCTTGCGTGATGGATTTCAAGGGAAGCCGGGAGGATCATCTACCGTTGGTGGAGTTCGCCTACAATAATAGTTACCACGCGAGTATCGACATGCCGCCTTATGAAGCGTTATACGATAGGAAATGCAAAACTCCTTTGTGTTGGGATGAAGTTGGTGAACGGCAACTGTTGGGACCGGAATTGGTACAACAAACTGCTGAAATCGTGAAGCTGGTCAGAGCAAGATTGATTGCTACTCAGGACAGACAGAAGAAATATGCCGATCAACATCGACAGAACCGAGAATTCTTACTAGGGAGCTTCGTTTTCCTTAAAGTATCTCCCTAGAAGGGGTAGATTTGATTCGGCAAGAAGGGGAAGTTGAGTCCCCAATTTATTGGACCTTTCGAGGTACTACGAAAAGTTGGCGAGGTAGCTTACGAAGTGGCATTACCTCTGGAGCTTGACAATATACATAACGTATTTTATATTTCGGTGTTACGACCTTACAAGAACGACTATAAACATGTAATAGAATATGAGCCTTTATAATTTGATAAAGACTTAACTTATGAAGAGGTTCCTGTTCAAATAGTTGATAGGAAGGAACAAGTACTTAGGAATAAAGTGATACCTTCTGTTAAGGTAATTTGGAGAAACCACAGTGCTGAAGAAGCCACGTGGGAACTCGAGGATGTAATAAGGAAATAGTATCCTCAATTATTTGCTTAATTGATTTGTGTAACCCCTTTTATATCGATTCTGGGAAAAAAATCCTTTTAAGGGGGGAAGAATGTAATAGATGAGAATTTTTTTTATGAGAAATTTTAATGAGAATTTTTTATGTTGTGATTCTGGGGACAGAATCCTTTTAAGGAGGGAAGACTGTAACGATTGAAAATTTTATATATTAATTGTAAATATTTATTAAATTAAATAAATATTTTATTGAATTTATTTGTTGAGGTAAATAAATAAATTGTGTGGTTATTATGGATAATTTAATTAAGTGCTATGTGTTTAATTAAATTGATATGTTAGCAATGGTGTAGCATAATTATAATTTAGTTGAGAATAATTCAATTAAATTTAATGTTATATGCTAAGTATTAATAATAATTTGTTACATGAATTATGTTTAATAAAAGAAATTCAATTGTGTGATAATTTGGTATTATGTGAATGTTAGTTTATTTAATTGAATTAGAATGTTGTAATTTAATTAAATAAGTGTAATATTTACTCTATGGATTAAGGATTTATTAAAATAAAGAAAAGGGTTTTAAAGTGATTTTCCAAATAAGGCCTTACTTCTCTTCTAAATTTGTTTTACCAAACATGACTTAGCTAATAAAGAGTTTGTTTATCTAAGATTGCCAAACATGGCCTTGAGCTTTTCAAATTTCATAACCTATATAATTAGTGATATTTATTATGCTAATTAGTATTATACTTATTACTTATAGGTTACATATATATTATATATGTATATATATATTATATAATATATGCTAAGATAAAAGTTACGCTAGTTTTACAAAACAAAGAAAGAAAGAAGAAGAGAGTTAGAGAGAGTTATCAGAGAAGAAGAAGAGGAAGAAGAAGAAGGGAAAGCTTTGAGAAGACAAAGCAAGCCCCATAATCATCATCTTCATCTCTATCTCTTAATTAAAAACTAGTAAGGTTATAACCCTAACCCTTGTACTCAATTCTTATGTGTTGTATTTCTTCTTTATCAAATTAGGTTTTGATAATCATGAAGTTATATGTATATATGGTGTTCATATGTAATTTTATGCCATGAAAGGGTTTTCAAAATACAATTGTTGTAAAAATAAGTTTTCAAAGCATGTTTTTCTATGTTCTCATGGTTTTAGAATTCTATGTGAAAGTCTCTTTATGAAAGTTCTTGAGTTTGATATATGTATGAGATGTGTACATATATATGTATATATATATATATGTTTACATATGATTTTTATAGTTATTTAAGAGTTTCAATTCACAAGTATATGATGAACACTATGAAATCATGTTCATAGTACTCTTTTATGAAGTGATGTTGAAAATTATTTTTAAATCCTTGATGTGAGCATGACATATGTGTAATATGTGATATAACATGATTATATATG
The DNA here is from genome assembly GCA_020205555.1 of Panax stipuleanatus. Taxonomy (NCBI): domain Eukaryota; kingdom Viridiplantae; phylum Streptophyta; class Magnoliopsida; order Apiales; family Araliaceae; genus Panax; species Panax stipuleanatus. The sequence goes on along the minus strand of CM035124.1, from coordinate 120,872,777 downwards.
AGTTATATGGTTGTGTTAGTAATTCAAACCATGAATGTTTGATAAAAGATAGGAATTTTGTTCATAGTGATTTTCTTTTAATCAATTTCTAAAAAATGGCTTTTGAAACTATCAAATTGATGTTTGATTATGCGTTATTGTTAAAATTGATAATGTGTTATGTTAGTATATTAAGAATATAAGTTATTACAACTGGAATCACTTGAATTGATTGAAAAACGAGTTCGTAGTAGCAATTTTCGTCAAGAACGCTTAAAATTGTGTTTTTCTTCGAAAATCATGAAATCTTGATTTTTGATTATGTGGTATATGGATTTTTAATGTTATAAGCATGTTAATAAGTTTAAAATATTATTTGTATCAAGTTTCATGTTTATCATGTTGGGAAAAATCGAATTCGGTGTGAAGGAATGAGCCAAATTTGCTTATTTCTCCACCAGTTCGCGAACCAGCCCTCCCATCAGAGCATGCACCCACCCCAGCAGGGCTGGTAGGCCTTGGGGACCCGCCCCAGCGGGTAAACAATCTGTCCGAAAAAGTTGCTTTTTAGCTTTTGAGTTTTCATGCCCCGGTTGTTTAGCTAACTTGCTTCTATGACTTGGAAAGTGAAATATGTAATAAGATAACATGATTTTAATGTGTTTAAGTTAGGTTGAAGTATTTTATAAATGTGTTACATATGTATGATTGTGTTACCTTCTTAAGGTACACAACACGATTGATAGTATTATAAGCTTATGAATGTATGTCGTGAGTATAGACTCACGTACTTGGCTAGTTAGCAACCAATGTGGTAAATTACATTGTGAATTGGACTTGGATATAAAGTTCGATGGTTTAAATGTTGTAGTTGGATACTAATAGATGATTTGAATGTAATATAAATGTGTAGGGTGTTTGTGAAGTGATTGTAATTGTGTTTCAAGTGTAGCTTGCGCTTAAGGCAAGTCTTCTAAACCCTAAACTCGTTAACGTTAAGCAAGTTTCCTATCTCTAAACTTATTATTGTGCAAGTTTTCTAGTTAAACAAGTTTCCATTTCGAACTTGTTATTTACTTTGTACAAGCGTTGTTGTACTCTAGTATTCCTAATGCTTAAATATTGAAGTATTATTGAGGTATTATGATCTTGACTTAGTTGTTCAAGCAAGATTCACTTATTCTTTCAATTGCTTTGAATTACTTCTAAAGCATGCCTATCTATTATGAATTTCATTGTCATATGTTATAGTTGGGTCATGATTCTTATATCATGGAACTGTTAAAGTACTACGAGTCGATTCAACTACTCCTAGTTGATGATAGTTGAAACTCCAAAGTTCCCTTATCTATCCAAACCAAACTTTCTTTGGTGCAGACTTGTATTCAATTACTGAGAATGAACAACCCTATTTATTAGGGGATACTTATGCGAAAGCGTTAAGATGGTTGTGCACAATTCATGGTACAAAGGGTTGATCCCCCTGAGTACGAGTTAAAGGTCCATAGTCTTATTGACTGTTAAAGGTTTAAATAGAAATATTTATAACCTAGGATAATAGTTCAAGGTCTTATGACCCTCAGATGATTCTATATTCGAATTCTATGTATTGATGAAAGAATTATAATTCAATTCTTTATATTGATGAAAGTAAAGTTATTCAAACTCTTTTGAAACGATTCACTTATGTCATATCATTGTTGTATTTTCAAGTGAGCTTTTGTTTGCTAACTTTTGCATGTTTTACCACCACTTGCAGTTGAGTCTAAGAAGGTTGACATACCATCAACAAGTAAAGGAAAAGGAAAGATGAACAAATGAAGGCTTGTGGTTTCAAGTTTTTATTGTAATAAGACTTAGTCGATTATGTTATGTTTATTTCCGCATTTATTGTTTGATGTTAAGGTTAGTTAACCCTGGGATTTTTTTGTGCAAGTTGTATTCCTTTTTAAAGGAAGATTTTTTTTATTAAGGTTTATGAAGGTTGTAATTTACTTTGCAATTCTTTATTATTGAGTAGATGTATGTTTTATTAGAAAGTGAAAACCAAATCATATGGAAACGAAGTACCCGAATTTTGGGGCGTCACAATTAGAATGGCGAGGAATAAAACTCGAATAAAATATTGAGCAACATGAATGGAATTAAAAATTCTTAAAGAACGAGAATTGATTAATAAACAAGAAGATTCAAAGAATAACCTTGAAGAGATATAGAGATAAAAACCAGGAGTTGCCTAACTCCAATAATAAAGATGACGAATAACGATGAATAGACAGAGCCTATAAGATTTAAAAGTAGAATGAAATCATAGTATGATATGATGAGAGGTAAAAATAAGAAATTTTTTAAAAACAAAACGATGATGAGATAAAAAAAAGAATGATAAGTGAGATGATTATAAAATAAGATCACGACGTGATCTTTTATGTTTTAAAAGACAGATGGTCTGTAATGATTGAATAGTTATAGTTTGATGCTATAACGAGAATGTACTATGATATAGTACGAGATTAACTCACGAGGAGTTATAAATGATGAGATACAGAAGTCTGTATTGAGTATAGAGCGAGAAGTTATAAGTAAGATAGAGTTAAGTGGGATTTCAACTGAGGACTCATGTGGTGGCTGAGTTATACAAATCTTTGTATGGGCAGGGTTTTGTGCTTACACGTGGTTTATCATATTGATAATCATTGGAAGGTTGGTGTCGCGCTATCGATATATATATGACGAGAAGGTGATTCTTTTCTCATATTATATTTGATAGTTAGAGTCAATAGAGGATAGATTAGATGATATTAAGATTACATTAGATGATCTTAAGGTTAGGCGAGTTCTTAAAACTCATACTTATGGTAAGTTCGTGACTCATAGTTGTATGTATATTTTTAAACCCCTAAGCATATGGACAGTCTCTGATCAGTTCTTTGACTACGTATTGTTAGGACAAGTTCCCAAACTCATATTATTGTGGCAAGTTCCTGAACTTCCAAAGTGTGGTAAGTTCGATGAACTATACTGGGTATAGAAAGGTTATGGTATAGAAAACATTGATATTGTTTAAGATTGATAGAATGATTAAGTAATGGTGGAGTAAAGAGTTATATTGATGGAGAAAACTTTGATATTCTAAATCTCCTAGCTTTGCTAGATTTTTGAAATTTATTGACTTCGTGCTGATGTTACATTTCTGTTTTCTTGAAAAACATTGGATCAAATGATGGAACCAATGGATTTTTTAAAATAGTGTTATTATTCACATGTCTATGCTAATTGCTTCAGCTAGACAAAAATGATTTTAAATTTTCAAAATATATTTTATATATGCATCATTTGATATGGTGTAGAAACAATAATCGAGGAAGTTATCAATGCAGTTAAACCTAGTGTTGGATGTGATCGTATGATCGTCAGCCCACTATGGTATGATGTAGTATGACGACGTCATGTAATGACGAAATCCTCAACGTACCATTAATACGGTACGGTATCAGGATATTATGAAAAGATTGATTTATTTATTTTTGGTTTCCTTAAATGAAACAAAATATATTTTTTTGAGTTGGTTAAAGATATATATATATATATATATATATATATATTGATTGATGTCCGAATTGTTGCTAGAAGTCTATGCTACTTGATTCAGCTAGACAAATATTGAAAGATGTTTATGAAATTCGAGTGTTCTTGGTGAAACTATGCCAAACCAAATTATTTTGGTGCGAATTCAGATGTTAAGAAGCTGAGGTGAACAACCCTATAAAAAGGGAACATGTTATCGGAGACAATAGTTTCGAGTGTAACGCATATAGTCGTTACGATGTACTACATTTGGGCCCAACGTAGGGGTACGATAGGCTGGCCACCTAGAGTACCGATGCGATTTATAGTGTGAAGTACCGGGGGTGAAACACTATTAAACCTAGAAAGAAGTTCAAGGTCATATGACCACTCAGCATTATTGGAATCTTTTAAATTCCTGAGTTATTTATATCGCTTCCCAATTATTGAGCAATTGTGGAATATTCTTATTATTTTGAAGGAGAATGTAGCGAGAAGAATAGCCCTTAGAAAGAAGTAGTTGTAGAACGCTTTAATCCAGTGAATAGAGATTAACGTAAAATCTATTTTGATAGTTTGAATGAATGAAGATTAATAAAAATTTCGAGGACGAAATTCTTATAAGAAAGGGTGAATGTGATAACCCGAATACTTATAAGATAGTGAATTATGAAGTATATGAATTCTACGAGTAAAGTATATAGTAGTGATCCTTAGAAAGAAAACAAACGAGTTAAAGAATATATAATATTTGCTATACGATTGAGTTTAAATTGAAGATTATGTAATAAAACCTAATAGTTGTTGAAGAAATGAATGAAGTATATATATATGTACAACTTTTTGCTAAGTTAACGTGTTGAAGTTATTCAACGATAATTGTGAAAGAGATTTTGCGAAAATCGAGTAAGGGAGGTTTCGTTGATTCCGAGGACGGAATCCTTATAAGGAGGGAAGGATGTGATATCCCGAATTTTTAAGAATTTATAAATGAGAATTTAATAAATAAAATTTTTATTTTAAGATGTTCAAGTACGAGTATGTGTATATATTATATATTGTGAAATATGTGATTTGGTGTGAAGAGAATTTAAATGTTAATTTTAATATTTATTGAAGTAAATAAATATTTTAATTGAATTATTTATTGAGTTAAATAAATAATTATGTGATTAATATGGAGTAATGTAATTAAGCGTATTATATTAATTAAATGATTATTTAATATTTTATTTAATTAATATGTAATAATTTTATGTTATAGTTCTAATTTAGTTGAGATAATTAAATTAGATGTAGTGATGTGGTAATTGTTACATGAAGTTATAATTAGCGAGTAATTATAATGTTATAATTTTATGTGATTAATTGATGTTAAACTTTTAATTAATTAAATTAATGTTAAGATTTAATTAATTAAAGGATAACATTAAGAATATGTGTTAAAAGATTTATTAAAAGAGTTAAAAGAGTTTTTAAAACCGTTTTCCCAAACAAGGCCCTTACTTTTGTTTTAAATCCGTTTTGCCAAACAGGGCCTTAACTATTAAAACCTGTTTTTAAAATAATGAGTTTTGCCAAACAAGCCTTAGGGCTTTTTAAATTCTAAATGTGTAACCTATACTATTAATTGTAATAATTGTATTTATTATAAATATTATAGGGTCATTATGATTATAAGTTATATATTATGTAATATATGTATATGTAAATGATATGTATATTATAATATGCGTTAGTTCAATAGAGTTAGAGTTACGTTAGTTAGAATTAGAAAAGGGTTAGTCTGTGTTAAAAAGAAACACAGAGAACCTAAAGTGAGAAGAAGAGAAAAGAAGAAGAAGCTTTGTGAAGGCAAAGCAGGCCCCATCATCATCTCCACCTCTTCTCCTAATTCAAACTAAAAGGGTATCATCTTAACCCTTATAATCAATTCATATCTTTGTGTTTATTCTTTGTCAAATTAGGTTTTTCATAATCATGAACTTTATATGTATATATGGTATTCATATGTAATTGTATGCCATGAAAGGATTTCCAGAATTCAATTGTTGTAAAAACAAGTTTTAAACTATGTTCTTCAATATTTCTTAGTTTAAAACTTCTCTGTAAAAAGCTTTTCGTGTGAATTACTTGATCATGATGTATATATGTGATGTATATGTATATATTGATGATTATATATGAGTTATATTATTGTTTTAGAAATTCCATCCATGTATTTTGATAAGCAAGAAGAATTGTGTTCATATTGATTTTCTGTGAATTAATTTTTGAAAAATGGCTTTCGAAACTATCAAATTGATGTTTGTTTATGGGTTATTGTTTAGATTCATTATGGATTATGTTATTATGTCAAGAATAAGAGTGATTACAATTGGAATTACTTGAATGGATTGAAAAACGAATTCGTAATAGCAATGTTCGTCAAGAACGCTTAATATCGTAGTTTTCTTCAAAAACCATGAAAACCTTGGTTTGATTATGTGTTGTATGGATTTTATATGTTCAAATCATGTTAAAGAGTTTAAAATATTGTTGTTAGCAAGTTTCATGTTGATCATGTTGGGAAAAATCGAATTCGGTGGGAAGGAATAAGCCAAATTGGCTTATTTCTCCGCCAGTTCGCGAACTGGGATGTGCACCAGCAGTGGGACACGCCCCAGCAAGGTTTTTGGCCTTGGGGGACTCGCCCCAGTGGGTAACTTTGCTGTCCGGAGTGGTTTAATTGTTGTAATGCAAAACTATTTTGACCTCCGTTAGTAAAATGGCCATAACGTTTTCATACGAACTCCGATTGAGGAGATTCAAGACGATCCGGAACGAGCACGAGTATACCTACAACTTTTGTTCTTTAACATTTTTGATTTGAGGTCGTTAGCAGGGGTCAAAATGGTCATCTTTGTGACTAATGCGTATTCGGAAGCAATCGGAGGGCGTCGGACATGCACATACGCAAGTATAGTGCTGTCGACGATAATAAATGTTGTTCTAAGTTATAAAACATGAATATTAGTAATCATAATGATTCTTAACATTAATAAATGATATATTAGATAAGTTATATAAGCACACTAAGCATACATAAGAGAGACGATTCGGGCGTGTGACGAATGAAAGTCGAAACGCCGTGACAAGTGTTAATGAACGTAAAATGTGTTTTAAGTCAAATGAAATGAGCATTATAAGATATGAAATGGGATTAATATAAAACCCATAAGTAGTCCTAGCAAGACTTAAACACTTGAATGAATTTTGAATATTACTAAAAAGGAAATATAGTGAGATATAAGTCGAAAGTTAACACAATCAAATTAAACATTGTGTATTAATAGTATGAAGGGTTATGAGATGTAGATTAAAGTTTACATTACAACTAATATGCGTTGCTATGTGACTAATAGTTGATGTGCATGATTATATAATTATGTAGGGCACGTGAAGTGCAGATAGCTGTAAGCTGTTAAACTGTTATTGGTAAACAACGATCAAGACAAGTCTTTCAGTTCCTATTTTCTACGTGGACTTGATGAACTGTTTTAAATTGCATGATATGTTATATGTGTTGTAAGCGAGCATGATATGTTATACATGTTATAATCATGAAATGTTAAAGTCAATTTATGACTACATTATTTTGGTTAAATAATGATGATTGAGTAAGAAACTCAATCTTTATATTTGCTATGTGAATTAAAGCATGTATGCAATGTTACTTTAATTATTATGATATGTATGTTGAGCATATTATTATGTGCTATGTGATGCATGAAAACTGTTAGAACTTGCTAAGCTGTCGAGCTCACTCTTGCAAATAATAATTTTTGCAGGTCAATATTTTAAGGTAAGGATATGTGTTAAGTGAATTATAGAGATCCATATTCACGAACATTACTTATGTTTTATGAGAAATGTATTTAATATTTTGAATGTAACATGTTGTTGAATTGTAAGTTGAGCTATCCGGTGTATATGGATATTGATGTATGATGTAAGACTTTGTATAGTCATTTTGTTGTAACGATTCATGATATAAATTTGAATTGAAGAGATGTATTGTAAAGGTTGCGATTTAGGGCAATACAGAAGGAAATGTATAAAAGTTTTAAATATTCCGTATTTTTAGTGATTTTAGTATCGAATAATGATGTAAAGATAGATTAAAGATGTATTGTTAATGATCGAGGATGAGGATTATATTGTATGAATTTTGGGGTCATTACAGATGAACTTAGTGCTTTCTTAGACTTAGATCTAGTAACAGGACCAATTTTTCACCTACAATAAAATGTAGGTGTGTCAATTTCGTGGAATAGGTAGGGATAGGATGCATGCCATGATGTGTTTTTGTGATTTTTTAATCTTATCCTGCAAAATTGAGGTCAGTTGTTTTGATGACAGGATGACAAGATGTATATTACAAGGAATGTAAAATTTATTATGATATTTACATTGTGCTCCTTTACATTGGAATTGAAAACTTGACATTGAATTTAAAGAGGAAGGCATAAAAAAGCTTCCCATCGGATTTGGTTAATCAGAGGCTGACCTATCTTAGGCTACTCTCGCGGCTTTTTTGGCATGAAGGTCCCCAGATCATTGCAATCTACTAGAGGGGAAATTAATCTGATCTTTCAACTGGAGCGAATCTGGGTGGTGCATTTTCATGAGCCCCGAAGACTTATTCGCCCTCAAAGACATTACTTATCACCGACTGGTTTGCCTCCTGGTGGAGGAATCGCACAACATACATTCACATATATCGTGTCTCACCGTTATGTATATGATGACATTGGTGCGAAGCACTAAAAGTAGGAAAGCATTCATTCACATTCATTCAATGAAAAGACGCAGCATTCACGCATTCATTCATTGTAAAGACGCAGCATTCACACATACGCAGATATGAAAGGGAAATTTTTGAAAAGATTTGAACGAGGCCTAAGCCCTCTACTGGTCCCCAGCAGAGTCGCCACCTGTCGATGTCAGGGAAAAATCAGCGGGTCGGGTCACAACCCGGATCTTTCTCTCTTCCAAATTTATCTGTACCCTTATTCTTTTTATTTGTGAAAAAGGTTTTAAAAGGTTTTTTAGAAAAAGGCCAACATGTATCATGTCGATGATTTGAACGTTTACAGTAGATTTGAAATGGTTGTACCAACTCAACCGAGTTTTGTTTAAAAGGAGGCCCAATTGCTGGACACTGTCAAAACTTGATCTTTAAAACTGAAGTTTTGAGTTCGGGGGCTTGGTTAAGTGTGGGGAAGGTGTTAGGCACCCCACAACTCCCGTGTAACACGGTACCGCATCTTTTCAATATTTTCCTTTTAAATCTGCAATGTGTGTGTGTGTGAATGCTGGAAGAAATTGGGCCTATGCTTGATTGGAAGTATGTTTATGCATCGTTGAACCTATATACGAAGGGTTTGATTTGATTTGCAAAAAAGTCTTTGATTTGATTTGCAAAAGTTTTTGATTTGCTTTGCAAAAGCTTCTTTTTTCGATAAGATTATTGAAATGATGTTTTGAAAGAAGGTTTTTAAACCCTTACGCTAACATAGGAATTGAAGCATATTGATACTTCAGTTTTATCTCTTCAGCCTTAAGGCTCAGTTTGAATGGTGATTGTCGGGCTGCGAAGCATTCTCGACCACAAAATATATACAAGTGTCGGTCTTCTCATGGGCATGACAGCCATCAGAGTGACTCTGACACGACAAACCATGTTTTGCACTATATTGAGACCATAAATCCGGATAACCGTTTTAAGGTCTTTGTATGTACATTTTATTACAGAAAAATTGGCAGGGTACATTTGTAAAGTTGAGTTAGTCCATCGTGGGAATCAGATTCTGATCAGCCTGATCATGAATCCCATGATTCCTAGGCTCACATAGGGAGGCCAATAAACCTGCACATCTCAAAGTTGTCCAGAAATATATCCAACATTGCCAGAACTAAGGATTCATCAGTAAATCCTGGCTCGCACAGGGCCGAAGCATCTCGTTCCCACTAGATAGCAATCTAAGGGCCGCGAGGTTACTTTCATAACTGAAACTAGAAAAATACTAGATTTAAATAAATCTCAGCCATTCTAGCTTCCCAGTTCTTTCTGAACCTATTTTGAACTGTTTGAAAGCTAGAATTGGCAAGATTTAAAGAAATCTAGTTCGCCCGCAGAAATGTCAGTGCCGATTCATATCAAATGAATATTTAAAGCAACAATTTAATAAAAATGAGTAAAGCAATATATATATATATATAATTATATATATAAGAAAGATGTAAAGGGCGATGGGTTTTCACTCGCAAGCCTGTACTAAAATTAAAATATATTTATATATATATATATATATATATTTCTAAAAGCTATAAATAGCCACGGAATGATCCAGGCTTTGACAGAATTGAAATATATATATATATATATATATATATATATATATATATATATATATATATGAAAACGTAAAAAGGGCGATGGGTTTTCACTCCTGTGCCCTGACTGGAAAGTAAATATATATATATATATATATATATATATATATATATTTATAAAAAGTTGTAAAAGCCACGGAATGATCCAGGCTGGACAGAATTGAAATATATATATATATATATAGAAAAACAGTAAAGGGCGGTGGGTTTTCACTCCGATGCTCGTACTGGAATGGAAATATATATATATATATATATATATATATATATATATATATATATATATATTTATAAAAGCAGTGAAAAGGCCACAGAATGATCCAGGCCGAACTGGAATGTAAATATATATATATATATATATATATATATAAATATAGTTAAATATAGACAGAAAAGTAGTCAAACCCGGACTGAGAAGATAACCTAGTATGGTGAATGGTGCAAAAATAGTAAAAAGGCCACAGAATGATCCAGGCCGAACTGGAATGTAAATATATTTATAGTTGAATATAGACAGAAAAGTAGTCAAACTAGGATAGGGAAGATAACCCAGTATGGTGAATGTTGCATATATAGGTGTGTATATATATATATATATATATATATAGAAAAGTAATAAACTACCGCAGATTTGACATCCGGGCTTGACAGAATTGAAAAGTTAGTATATACATAGTTAAATATATACAAAAAAAGCCAAACCCGGACTGGGAAGATAACCCAGTCCGGGGAAGTTGCTTAAAATGAAGATATTAGTATATAAAAGCTAATAGAAGCGACAGATCATCAATCCGAGTTGTAGGAATGCCAGAAATACATTTAGGTACTAAAATGTACCAAAAGTTAACAAAAACGGCCACGGAACTGAGTTTCGGGCATATTTATAAAACGAAACTTGATATGCAAGTGTATAAAAGTGCAAAGAAGTAGGAATAACTTTCTGATCGTAAAAATACTCACAACGGACTGCTATACGGGCTCTTTGCCAAATCGTAGACTTTAAACGTCCAAATCTACTGGTTAATTTTTTATATGTGGTAGTATGTGGGTATATCTACGTGTTAGAGTGAAAAAATTTGGATTTTAAAGATAAAAAAATAACTGGAAAACAAAACGGGCAGGGGTTCAGATCGTTTCTGAATTCTTCAAATGAGCTGGGGATGAGCTCATATATATAGACCCATGAGAAGCTGCTCTACCTGCTGCTACCACAGGTCAAGGTGCGGCTCCACGTGGCAGGGCCAACGTGGTGGGTTCCGTTGCATCGAAGTACGTGCACTCTGAGTAATGCGATGTCAGGTTCGAAACTTTCTAACTTTTGATCGGAGCGTCCGTTTGAGGCGTGCTATACCTTTCCGAAAAGCCCTCGCCGAGAGTGTCATAATAACATGGGATAAAACATTTTTTGAGTCCAAGAATATAGGTTCAGTACCATGTCTTCTATTCCTCGTAGTTTATTCGTTGAGCTGTCTTGTGCTGTTTGCACTTGGGATCATTGTTATGGTTCGTTCTGACCTTAGTGGCATTAATTCAGCTTGAGTTTGACTGAATCGGCTTTAAGTTGGTAAAATAACCATTTTGCCCCTCCCGGAGTTTCCTTTAGTGCTGGCATGGCCTTCGGCTGACTTCTTGGGGTTGTTTCCAAGGTTTGGATCTCATTCTAGTCTGTTTGTCTTTAGTGTTGTCTCTGAGGCTAACTTGGTCCTTCCAGGTTTTCCTCTGGAGATGTTATGATGCTTTAAGATTATTTTCAAAGTTTACCTGACCTCCCGGGTTAAGACCGGGGCTGACCTGTACCTCCCGGGTTGAGACCGGGGCTGATCTGTACCTCCCGGGTTAAGACCAGGGCTGACTTGTACTTCCCGGGTTGAGATCGGGGCTGACCTGGACCTCCTGGGTTGAGATCGGGGCTAACCTGTACCTCCCGGGTTAAGACCGGGGCTGACCTGTACTTCTCGGGTTGAGACCAGGGCTGACCTGTACCTCCCGAGTTGAGACCAGGGCAGACCTGTGCTTCCCAGGTTGAGATCGGGGTAGACCTGTACTTCTTGGGTTAAGACCGGGGCTAACCTGTACCTCCCGGGTTGAGACCGGGGCTGACCTGTACTTTTTGGGTTAAGATCGGGGCTGACCTGTACCTCCCGAGTTGAGACCGGGGCTGACCTGTACTTCCCGGGTTAAGACCGGGGCTGACTTATACTTCCCAAGTTGAGACCGGGGCTGACTTGTACCTCCCGGGTTGAGACCGAGGCTGACCTGTACTTCCCGGGTTGAGATCGGGCTGACCTGTACCTCTCGGGTTGAGACCGGGGCTGACCTGTACCTTCCGGGTTGAGATCGGAACTGACCTGATAACCCGGTATTGAGATCGGGGTTGAATTGATGACGCGATATTTAGATCGGGGTTGATTTGATGACCCAGTATTGAGATCAGGGTTGATTTGAAGGTCCGGTATTGAGATCGGGGTTGAACTGATGGCCCGGTATTGAGATCGGGGTTAAACTGATGACCCGGTATTGAGACCGGGGTTGAACTGATGGCTCGGTATTGAGACCGGGGTTGAACTGATGACCCGGTATTAATGGGGTTGAACTGATGACCCGGTATTGAGACCTGGGTTGAACTGATGGCCCGGTATTGAGACCAGGGTTGATTTGATGACCAGGTATTGAGACCGAGTTCAATTTGAGAAGACAGTTTTATCCTCTTACAATGTTAGTAACAGGGAAACGAAATTTTGAGTGTCTACATATAGGATTAATTTGGAGAACGTGAGTTGTAAATTATAGCTTACGCGCGAGGCAAGTTTTCTATCCTTGACTTATTATCGTTACGCAAGTTTCTTAACTCTACTTTAAATTGAGCAAGTTCCTAAATCCTATTCTTATATTGAGCGAAGTCTTATTCTTGTTTATTCAAGTTAATGATTTCAATTGAGATATTCTAATCCTTCTAAAGGTAATACTTCGATTATACAATACTTATTCAATTGTATACCTTTGAGATTTATTATTTGATTTGAGTATCAATTATATTATTGAACCTTGAAAGACTAGCGAACCCTTATTAATTCGACTAGTCCATAGTTGATGAGCGTTCTAAATTCTAGAACTATTATTTAAGCTTATCCAAACCAAACTTTCTTTGGTGCGGACTCTAATGTCAAACTGAGATGAACAACCCTCCATAGGGGATTATTTACGCGTTAGCGTTGAGATGTTGTGCACATACATGGTACTAAGGGCCGATACCCCTAAGTACAAGAAGTAAGGTCCATATAGTCTTACGACTGTTAAAGGTTTAAAGTAGAAATACTTGATAACCTGGAACATAGTTCTTGGTCTTGTGACCCTTAGATGTGCTTTTGATTCTTGTTATTTATTCTTGATTCAAAAGCTGAGCTTTTTATTACTCAGTATCCATTGATTATCCACATGTTATTATTATTTTTATTGTTATACTTATGGGCAATTGTTGCTTACTCTTGCATAATAATATTGCATCTAAGGTTGAAAGAGTTGACGAGCCATCCACTAGTAAGGGAAAGGGCAAGGCAAACAAGTGATGAAGACTTGTTTATTATTTATCTGAGAATGTTATTGTTAAGACTCACTATGTTATGTTTAAGACTTATTTGTTTATGTTATTTTTGCATTGATGTTTTAAGGTTAGATAAGATGGGGATTGATTATTTATGATGTTATAACCTTTAAGGGGAGGATTTCTATTTTTAATTATGAGTTTCATTTATTATGGGTAAATAGATGTGTTATTATTGGACAGTGAACACCAAATCCTATGGAATTGAAGTACCCAGATTTGAGGGTGTCACAAGTTGGTATCAAAGCTGTAGGTTATGAACCTTAGGTGGGGAAACCTAAGGGTAATAGCCTTTTAGGAGATCGATAACATAGTGGTGATAAACTTTTATCGAGTTCTAAGAAATGAATTAAGGAATTCATTGAAGATAATAAAAGACTTTATGTGCAATGTGATATGTGATATACTTATGTACTTGCGAGTATCTATTAGTATCACGTAGTAACTGAAACTTAAAATTTTGATTGTTAGGATATCGGATGTTGAAGGATCCAGTCAGCCTAGGGAGGTTAAGACCCGAGTAGCTAGAGAGAAGGAGCCCCGAGACATTCATACCATATGGGAGCAATTAGTACAGAGAGAGTCATCTCCGTTGATCACTGTTGTGGGTCAGGAACATGATCCTGTGTTTGATCAGTAGGATGAAGAGGAGACAGACGAAGAGGAGGATCCTGAAGAGTTTCCACAAAACTCTATCAGTGTCATGATGTACGAGGAGGTATATGACCATAACATAGAGTTACAGGATCGAGTCAAGGAGTTGGAAGAACTGGCAGATACACAACGGACTGCTATAGAGCAGAAGGATGACAAGATTGAGAATCTTGATGAATGTCTTGGAGACGTCGGGTGGAAACTAGTTCATGCAGAGAGCCAAAATGAAGAGATGTCAACAAAGATAGAGAAACTGAAGAGTGACCTAAGGGAGGAGTCAGCACAACGTGCTAGAATAGAGGACGTTTGGATGAAGGCTTCACGATGTGCAGATCTCGTTGAAGACAATGAACGGGCAAAGAAGGCTAAGATTGAGGAGAGGGACTACACTTTTCAGATAGCAATTGATAGGGCCCAGGATCGAGTTGTCTACTATCCAGTCCAGTTCAAGGACTTACCTTGGTACATGCTGGATCATAGGACGATGTTCCGTATAATGGAAGAAGAACGCCGAGAAGATGTTCGACGTCTTAGTAGACCTTTATAGGAAGATTATGTGAATATCTGTGGTAGTTAATAATGTAAATTCCAATATAAACAATGGAATATGATGATTTAAATCCTGAAGATTCTTTATCTCAGGATAGTTGATGTAAATAGCAGTGATGCTATCTTTTCTATGTTTAAAACTTTTGAATGAATAAAAATATCAAAGTTTATTTGATGATGTTATGTGTTAAGTGATAATCTTAAAATGTTTAAGTTAAGTCTTAAATACTTAATAAATTGAGTAACGATCTAATAAATGTATATCCTAAACAGAAAGATGCCACCAAAAAGATGCCCAACACGTCAACAAGCTCAAGAAGGATCGACTAATAACAACAACGCAGATGCCAATGCTAATCCCGTACAACACTTGGTAAACCTTTTAGCTGGAGCCCTTGTAAATCAGCCGCAAGCTCCACAGACCACGTCATTTAAGGACTTCAAGGCTGTAGGAGCGCCAGAGTTTAGGGGATCCATGAACCCAATCGAAGCTTAGACTTGGGTAATGGAGATGGAGAAGGTATTCGACGTTGCTAGGGTTGGTGATGACCAGAAAACCGCCTTCGCAACATTTATGCTGAAGTTAGAAGCTAGCTGCTGGTGGCAGGTGAACTAGGTTCGAGGAGGACAGGGTGTGATCACATGGGATATATTCAAGGAGATGTTCTTTGAGATGTACTTCCCAATGAGCTCTCAGAACCAGATGGAGGTTCAATTTTTGGAGTTGAAGCAGGGTAACATGTTTGTACCGAATTACGCCTCGAAGTTTAACGAGTTGGCTAGGTTTGCAACTTATCAGGTGAATACAGTTGAGAAGAAAGCTAGGAGGTTTGAACAGGGGTTGAAGCCATGGTTGTACAACATGGTGTCAATGTTTCAATTGAACACTTTTGCAGGAGTTTTGGAGAAGGCAATCATAACAAAAAGTGGAAGCGATGCTCTGACCAGGTATAATCAGGAACAAAAAAAGAAGAAGAGTAAAGCTGAAAATAGTAAGTCTAGTGGCAACAATGGAGGAGGTGGTAATAATAAGAAGAGGAAGTGGAATGATAACATGTCTACCAGAAACCAGCAAGGAAATCAGAAGAAGAGGGTGGAGGTTTGTCATACATGTGGGAAGAATCACCTGGTGGTATGCATGAAAAGGAAGAGGGTCTGCTACAATTATGGTTAGGAAGGCCACATAGCACCAAATTGCCCTAATCCTAAGAATATCTCATGCTTCACTTACGTGTTGAGGGGTCGAGGGATCATCTGACTAGAGATTTCCCCAAGAAGGCAGCAGAAGGAGTAGGAGGGAGTGGGAGTAGAGGAACCAGCGGTGGTAGCACTCTAACTATCACTGGATCGACGCCAACCAACTGACCTACCGCCAGGACTTTCAACATAACCGTTCAGGATGCTGTTCAATCACATGATGTGTCAGGTATCATTCTGATCAATAATATAAATGCTTACGTGTTATTTGATTCGGGTGTTACTTTCTCATTTATATCCGATGACTTTGCTAAGAATTTAGACTTGCCTACGGAGGAATTAGATTACCCTTTGAACATAGAGATTGCGAATAGGGAACTGATTCTTGTTAAGTTTGTATACAATAACTATAGGGTGGACATTAAGGGAAACGTGATGATCGTAGATATAATCCCGATTAAACTTGGGGAATTTGACATTATTTTGGGAATGGATTGGCTATTCAATTATAGGGCAAAAATTGATTGCCAAAAGAAGTGTATTAACCATATGACCCTGTCAAAGTTGTATTTTATAACAGCAAGTCTCCTAGACAAGCGAGTTGTCTGACGATGATGTAGGCCAGAAAGCTGTTGAGACAAGGTTGTCTAGGGTATTTAGCCTACATAGTTGATAGTCGAAAAGAGAGTTCGAAACTAGAAGACTTACCTGTCGTTAGAGATTTTGTGAACGTATTTCCAGACGATTTGCCAGGACTTTCGCCAGATAGGGAACTAGAATTCGTGATCGATTTGGCTCTAGGAACTGCCCCAATATCAAAAGCCCCATACCATATGGCTCCGGTGGAAATGAAAGAATTGATTGTACAGTTGCAAGAGCTATTGGATAAGAAGTATATTTAGCTGAGCGTTTCACCGTGGGGAGAGCCAGTGTTGTTTGTTAAGAAGAAGGATGGGTCGATGCGACTTTGCATTGATTACAGAGAGTTAAACAAGGTCACGATTAAGAATAAGTATCCATTGCCAAGGATTGACGATTTGTTTGACTAGTTGAAGGGAGCTAGATATTTTTCGAAGATATACTTGAGAAGTGGTTACCATTAGTTGAAGGTGAGGAAGGAAGATGTTCCGAAGATAGCGTTCAGGACTCGTTATGGTCACTATGAGTTTTTGGTGATGTCATTTGGTCTAACAAATGCTCCTGCGGCATTTATGGACCTAATGAACAGGGTGTTTAAGCCATTTTTGGATAAATTCGTGGTGGTGTTTATCGACGACATTCTGGTGTATTCAAAAACCAAGGAGGAGCATGTGGAACATTTGAAGGTGACATTGGAGGCGCTAAGAAGAAAGAAATTGTACGCCAAGTTTTTGAAATGTGAATTCTGGATAGAGCAGGTGCAATTTCTTGGACATGTGATTGATAAGGACGAAATTTCGGTAGATCCATCAAAGGTTAAAACGGTACTAAACTGGGATTAGTCGAAGACACCGTCGGAAGTAAGGAGTTTTCTAGGATTGGCAGGTTATTACAGAAGATTTATTCAAGACTTTTCCAAAATTGCGACTCCGCTGAAGAATTTAACTAGGAAATTGGTGAAATTCGTTTGGACAAAGAAGTGTCAGGAAAGCTTCCAAGAGCTGAAGAAGAGGTTGAGTACGGCACCTGTGTTATCTCTTCCGGATATCACAGGAAATTTTTGTGTTGTATAGTGATGCATCGCATAAAGGACTAGGTTGTGTGCTTATGCAAAAGGGCAATGTCATTACGTATGCATCACGACTATTGAAAGATTATGAGAAGGGGCATCTGACCCATGATTTAGACTTGGCAGCAGTAGTGTTCGCTCTTAAGATTTGGAGACACTATCTCTACGGGGAGAAGTGTGAAATATATACAGACCATAAGAGTTTGAAATATATTTTCACACAAAAGGATTTGAACATGCGTTAGAGAAGGTGGTTGGAGTTGATAAATGACTATGACTGTGAGATTTTATACCATCCGGGTAAAGAGAATGTTGTTGCCGACGCCTTAAGCAGAAAGGGTAAGGAGAAATTGTCAATGTTAACTACTCATGAGGAGCTAGTTTCAGCAATGGCAAAATAAGAGTTAGAGGTGAAATATCCAAAGGAGTCTGACGAAAAAAATGTTTCAATTAGGAACCGGCCCAACTTTGGTGGATAATGCTAAGAAATCACAACTTAAGGATGAGGAATGTGAGAAAATCAGGAAAAGAATATCTGAAGGGGATGAAGTGAAATTCAAAATTGATAACGAATGATTGTTGAGATTCGAGGGAAGAATTTGGATTCCGCCAGTATAAGAGCTTAAGGAAGAAATTTTGAGCGAGGCTCATAGTTCAAGATATTCGATTCACCCGGAGAGTACAAAAATGTACCAAGATCTCCGATAATATTTCTGGTGGCCTAATATGAAAAGGGATGTTGGTGATTGTGTGGCCAAGTGTTTGATATGTTAAAAAGTGAAAGCAGAACATCAGAGGCCCAGTGGATTGTTACAACCGTTACAGATACCAAAATGGAAATAAGAACATATCACAATAGATTTCGTAGTAGGTCTTCTGACGACTCAGAAAGGTTTCGACGCAGTTTGTGTTATCGTGGATCGACTGATGAAATCAGCGCACTTCTTACAGATCAAGATCAGATTCAACCTAGATCAGTTGGCGAAGCTGTATGTGAAGGAGATTATTTTAAGGCACGATATTCTAGTGTCTATTGTATTAGATAGAGATCCGTGTTTTACATCGAACTTCTGGAGACGACTACAGGAATGCATGGGAACGCAGTTGCGTATGAGTACGATATACCATCCTCAGACCGACGAACAGAGTGAAAGAACGATCCAGACATTGGAAGATATGTTAAGAGAATGCATCATGGATTTTAAAGGAAATTGGGATGATCACCTACAGTTAGTGGAATTTTTTTACAATAACAATTACATGCAAGTATTGGCATGTCGCCTTTCGAAGCGTTCTACGGTAGAAAGTGCAGAAGTTCATTATATTGGGATGAAGTTGGCGAACGTTAATTGCTAGGACCAGAATTGGTACAACAGACCGCCGAGATCGTCAAGGTGATCAGGACAAGATTGATAGTTGCTTAGGATAGGCAGAAGAAATACGTCGATCCACGCCGCAAGAATCGAGAATTTAAATCTGGTAACTTCATTTTCTTAAAGGTGTCTCCCTAGATGGGAAAGATCAGATTTGGCAAGAAGGGGAAATTGAGCCCGAGGTTCATTGGACCCTTTGAAATATTACGAAGAATTGGTGAAGTCGCGTATGAGGTAGCCTTACCTCCGACATTAGAGTATATCCATAATATTTTTCATGTTTCTGTGTTACGACCGTATAAACTCGATTACAAACATATTATAGAATATGAACCCCTACAATTTTAGAAAGATTTATCTTATGAAGAAGTTCTTGTTCAGATAGTTGACAGGAAAGAGCAAGTTCTTAGAAACAAAGTGATACCTTCTGTTAAGGTAACCACAAAGCTGAAAGAAGCTACGTAGGAACTCGAACATCAAATGATGAAAACTTACCCTTATTTATTTGCTTAATCTATATATAGCGATTCTGGAGACAAAATCTTTGTAAGGGGGGAGAATGTAACGGGACGAATTAATTAAATCGTGATTCTGAGGACAGAATCCTTTTAAGGGGGGAAAGATATGACGAACGAGATTTTTATAATTTATTTTAAATATTTATTGAATTAAATAAATATTTTTATTGATTTATTTATTGAGTTAAATAAAGATTTGATGGAATTGTGGTAGATTAATTTAATCAAATGTGTTACATTAATTAAATTGATGTGGAATAATTTTATAGTTCAAAGTGTGAATTTGATTAGGATAATTAAATTAAATGAGTTGTTTAATAATTATAATTTTATTCTAATTAATTTAATAAATAATTAGAGATTTATGATTTGTCATAATTAATAAATGAGAATTTAATTATGTGATAATTTGATTTAATGTGTAATATTGCCTTTAATTTAATTGAATCTAAATAATAATATTTGATTAATTAAAGTGTGACGAATAAACTATATTATAAACAAGTTAATTAAAATAAATGGAAAAGGAAACAAATAAGTGACAAACCAAACATGGCCTTAAGAACATGGGAGCAGTTAAGGCCAGATGCACTTAACCGCTACTCATATTGCGCCAGTTTATATTATATGTATAACTAAGTATTATGTCTGTCATTTGAAAACATAAGTCAAAGAAATACAAAGCGAATAGAGAGAAAACTTGAGAGAGAATTGAGATTTAGGAAGAAGTTTGGAGAATTGGAGAAGAATTCCTATCATCTTGCGTAATCTAAGCAAGAAAACAAGGGTAATTTCTCAATCTCAAGCTTTATCTTTGTTCTTGATTTTTCTCCATGATAGTTTATTTTAGTTCTCTGTAATGGAGTTTAATGGCCAAATTGTTAAGAAAGTGATTATATATGTTTATTAGCATGCATAATCCTTTTGTATATGATTTGTATGTGATTTAGAGTAATCAAATTAATGAAATTGTGTTTAAATTGGAGTTTTGAAATTTACAGAGAAACAATATTTGAATATGGCTTAAATGTATGAAAATTTATGTTAAAATTGCATATTAATCGGAAAATTAATGACTGATTATGTTCATACATGTAAAAATAAAAAGAACAAAACTTAAACGGACTGATTTGGTGTTATAACAAATATGTAATATGTGATTTCATGAAAATTGATGAAACTTTGAAAATAGCAAGAACATAAAATTTATGGGTTTTAATTTAGTTGTTTATGTAATTTATGTTGTTAGAATCATGCTAGAAAGGTTGGTCAATATTTTTATAAAGTTCATAACTTGTGGGTAGTATTAAATTCGTTGATTGAGCGAAGTTTTAACCTACTTTTGGCATTATTATGTGTTCTTCGCAAACTACAGCAACTCTGTCTGCGTAGTGGCGCTGCCGCGCCGTTCCAAGGCAAAATCGGAGCGCTGCCGAGCTGTTTAAAGGCTTTCTTGTAGCGTTGTCACGCCATGTGGAGCTGTCGCGCCGTGAGTAAGGCTAAAACGAGCGTTGCAGCACCAGTTAGCAGAATCGCCCAGAAAATTTTAATTAAGTGTTCAAGTCCAGAAATGTAATGTAAAACCCAATATAATGAACATAAAAATGTGTTAATCATATATTTAGATGTTAAAAATAGATTATTAACATGTCGATGATGTTTTTATGTGATTAATTTATAAGTCGAATACATGTTTAAACTCGTTGTTCTTGAAATCTAATAATGTGTTTAAGAGTTAACGATTGTGAGTTTGATTAATATAATCGGATTCAGAGTTAAGATAGCATACTCAAGATGCTAGTTATGTTATAATTAATTTGTATTGTTAATGTAAATGGTATGTAGGATTAATTTGGAGAACGTGAGTTGTAAATTGTAGCTTACGCGCGAGGCAAGTTTTCTATCCTTGACTTATTATCGGTACGCAAGTTTCTTAACTCTACTTTAAATTGAGCAAGTTCCTAAATCCTATTCTTATATTGAGCGAAGTCTTATTCTTGTTTATTCAAGTTAATGATTTCAATTGAGATATTCTAATCCTTCTAAAGGTAATACTTAGATTATACAATGCTTATTCAATTGTATACCTTTGAGATTTATTATTTGATTTGAGTATCAATTATATTATTGAACCTTGAAAGACTAGCGAACCCTTATTGATTCGACTAGTCCATAGTTGATGAGCGTTCTAAATTCTAGAACTATTATTTAAGCTTATCCAAACCAAACTTTCTTTGGTGCGGACTCTAATGTCAAACTGAGATGAACAACCCTCCATAGGGGATTATTTACGCGTTAGCGTTGAGATGTTGTGTACATACATGGTACTAAGGGCCGATACCCCTAAGTACGAGAAGTAAGGTCCATATAGTCTTACGACTGTTAAAGGTTTAAAGTAGAAATACTTGATAACCTGGAACATAGTTCTTGGTCTTGTGACCCTTAGATGTGCTTTTGATTCTTGTTATTTATTCTTGATTCAAAAGCTGAGCTTTTTATTACTCAGTATCCATTGATTATCCGCATGTTATTAATATTATTGTTGTTATACTTATGGGCAATTGTTGCTCACTCTTGCATAATAACATTGCAGCTAATGTTGAAAGAGTTGACGAGCCATCCACTAGTAGGAAAAGGGCAAGGCAAACAAGTGATGAAGACTTGTTTATTATTTATCTGAGAATGTTATTGTTAAGAGTCTCTA
Source organism: Panax stipuleanatus (assembly GCA_020205555.1). NCBI lineage: Eukaryota > Viridiplantae > Streptophyta > Magnoliopsida > Apiales > Araliaceae > Panax > Panax stipuleanatus. Next base: position 120,850,489 of record CM035124.1, on the reverse strand, counting down.
TGTTATGTTTAAGACTTATTTGTTTATGTTATTTCCGCATTGATGTTTTAAGGTTAGATAACTTGGGGATTGATTATTTATGATGTTGTAACCCCTTAAGGGGAGAATTTCTATTTTTAATTATGAGTTTCATTTATTATGGGTGGATATATGTGTTATTATTGGGCAGTGAACACCAAATCCTATGGAATTGAAGTACCCGAATTTGGGGATACTGCTGTTCCCAGATTTCTTCCTGGTATCCAGGTATCTGTTCCTGATTTATTGGACACTGATTTTAGTCATCATCAGTCCATTCACTTGCATGTGAACGAGGTACTAAAGTTCCTATATTAATCTATTTTAATTCTCCATTTTTGCCAACAATCAATTTTTAACCTTAATGTCATGTAGGTTCCGGAGTTTACCCAGCCCAGGGGAAATTGGTTTAGTATATTCTCTTTGTATCAGTCGCTTCATCGTGAGTATCAGGCTCGAGTAGATTCTGTGGGTTTTCAGGATTTCTTCATCATTGCCCCATGTCGTTGCCCTTGGGGTTATCTCCGAGCTCTGTCTGAGAGATAGTTCCATCAGAGTCAATCTCTTCATCTGCTGGATTACGAGGTTATGATGACGCTTCTGGATTAGCGGTATATTACTGGTTTGCAATTTGTTGCGGACCGAGTACCTTTGGAGGCTCATATTACCGCCACTGCTGTTTGTACTCTTCTTGATTTTTCTCCTCAAAAGCGGGCCTTCAAGGCTCGTAGTATCCGATCAAGCTCTCTGAGTGTGGATGCGGTTCAGGGTACTTTATAAGAGCCTTTACCTGAGGACTTGGTAGAGAGAGATCGCAACTTGCGACGTCTATTCCTGACCATTATGATCATTGCGAATAACTCATCCACTGTTCCTTTTAGCATAGTGGGGGCTGTTCTGGTCGTAGATCGCATCGAAGACTACGACTAGGGATCTTTCACATTTATGATCTTCCTTCATGGGATGCGGCTGCGTTCAGAGGGAGTTACTGATGCTTGGCTCGACTTCTACCCATTTCTTTTGGTGAGTCATCTTAACCGATTTATGATTCTCTGAATCTTGATTTTCCTTTTCATGGCTAATGTCGGGTTCTTTGAATTGATAGTTCTGGGTTTCCGAGAGGCTTCCTTACCTCCGACTTCACACTATTTTGGGCTTGGATACCTACCATCTGGGTCGTAGATGGCATCAATCCACATTATCAAAGATTTTGATTTTGGTGGATTTCACCTATGCCCGCCTCCAGCTAGAGAGTTGTTATCCGCATCTGATGTAGTGTGGGTTCCCTATACTACCGAGCACTTGGCCGAGGGTTTTAAAGATGGTTTACCGACAGGACCAAAGTATTATCTGTCTACTCATTAGATTCATTTCCTGTTCGATGGAGGCTGGGAGCTCTACCTTAGATAACATGCCTTCAGATGTATCACTGGGGAGATTCGTCTTCCCTTCTTACCTCCGCCCCAGCAATTTTGGCTCTTGATCATGCCTGTTTCAAAGATTCCTATAGCGGGGTATTAGGGATTTAGCCTATCAGACGGCCCCATTACCTCTGATGACTTCTCTATTTGGTTGCACCTTTGCTCTATTGGAGCTCAGAACAGGGCTACCTAATTCCTGGGAGTCATGGTTCCAGGGTCAATTGTGATGACCAAGTGGATTGCTTGCTTTCAAGAGCCTTCTCATCCGTCCCATATCGTAGATTTGACTTATCAGGTGGAGGGGCTATCGATGTATTATCTCCATTTGGGCAGGGATTAGTCATTAGCTGGTACTTTTGATTCCCAAGGATATGAGGTCGGACCATCAGATACTAGTGGCTTTATAGATGGAGAGGGTACCTTTGATTATCGATCGAATGCACAGGACATGCCTCATCGTCAGGATACGCAGGATGTGCATTACCACCCAGATATGCAGGGTATGCCCACTTAGGATGATCTGGCTCAAGTTGATCAGTTTGATGATTCCAGCACCTTTCTGGATGATATAGATATTCTTCTATAGGACTTTGTTAGACATTGGGAGTGTGTGTCCCATTATCCTGTACTTTTTTATTTTTAGTTTTCACATGTATCATAGGTATGACATTAATGTATATATATAAAATTGATGTATTTATTTTGATATATATGATGCTATCTTTTCCGCTTGTTCATTTCATATGATGTATTATTGCTCATTACGATGCATGCTTTATATATATAGAAATGCTTGGATAGAGATTGACCCCTATATGGTCTTTTTGACATAGTTTTTACAAATGGCCTCTACGTTCGTTGTTCGCTTAGATTACCTTTTGCCTAGCCGGATAACCATTCTTTTGAGGTCTTGGCATGACAGTTTGTTTGATTCTAATCATATTGTAGTCAGCCACATGCTGGGTCATTCCCTATCTTTGTTATCCTTCCAGGGTCCAGACTCATTGGATCCCAGAGCGCCATGTCTTCAGGTTTGGCTCTGATGAGTTGACTCCCACTTTGGAGGAGTATGGTTGCATTTCAGGTTTGTCAATGGAGGGGCCTTGCGTTAGAGTTGCAGTGGGGTTGATGCACTTCCAGTTCATGTCTGTCACTGGTTTGAGGAGGGTGGTCGTCTTAGCTGAGGTTGGTGGTAGCTACATTATCTTAATCGACTTTATAATAGATCACTTTGCCTCTGCTGACAGCTTTGTCGTTCATCGGGCAAATTTTTCTATTTTTGAGGAGCGATGGCATACAGCCCGGGTGGATGTCCTGATTATGTGCATCATCTCTTATCTGTACATGCCCTTCTATTCTAATCACCTAGACGTAGGGACGTTGATGGTTGTCAGGGCTCTCAGAGATGACTTTACCATCCTTCCCCTTATCCTAGCAGAGACTATCATATTGGCATCCTTCTGTGGGACTATTGGGGATCAGGAGTTTCGTGGTAGCTCTGTCCTTCTGTACATCTGGTTCATGACTCATTTGAGACATATTGGTAGGCTCCGTCGTCCTAGATTCTGTTTCGGCCATGGTATGTCCTTGACCTACTCTTTACGTCCATCTTCATGTGTGGATGTGAAGTCTTGGATCGCCTTTTTGGAGGCCATGGAGGAGCTATTTGAGATCATTATGTACTCTGGTTATTGCTCCTTCCTGAGCTTTATCACTCATGTGGCTGACCTAGACTTCTTTCCTTTAGTCGGCTTGAGGGGTGTGACCACATATCATCCTCTGGCAGTGATGGGTCAGTTCGATTAGCATCAAGTGGTTCATGCGTTCGAGGGTGCTGAGGATTATCTCTTTCCTATTTGTCTAGCTACTAAGGCAGAGTTGATTAGAGTCTACGGGCTTTGGTCCCATCAGTGGACTGCAGAGTTTAGAGACAGCCATCCGGGCCGATCGGCAGAGTATTCAGGTTGGCTAGAGTGTGATTTGGCTCCAACCACAGTAGATCAGGCTGGGATGGGGGATTACAGGTTTGAAAGTAGCTCTAGTCAGCACAGCTCCAAGTTTTATTCTGGTTTCCAGGGTTGTACTGGATCGTCAGGTGCATCTATTGACTTTTGAGCAGGATCAGGCTTGGGCCTTGATGTTGACCTCCGTGGCAGGTAGGGATGCAACCATTACTAAGAGAGATTTGGCCCTTACTGCTCGGGATGATGATATAGCCGATACGGATACAGTCCGATCTTTTACGGATGGGCTCACTGGTCATGCTCGAGAGGTTATCCAGAGTAAGGAGGGTATTTTTAGGTCAGCGGTAGAGTTGTTGAGACGGGTTGATATACTGGAGCAGGAGATCAGGGTTGGTCCTTTGATTGCAGATACAGCTGTGTACTTGGAGATGTTATCTCGCCTGACCGTAGATTTGTAGTCCTATTTTACTTTCTTGCACGGACTATGTTATTATCTTTTGTCACATATTGGAACAGATTTTGTATTCAAAACAGTTGTATATATAAAAAGTAACAGGTTTAGGTTACTTCCCTCGTTTGAGCACGTCTAGACCTGTATGTTGATTGTCGTTTCTGGTTCATGGTTTATTATTTTGATATAGAGTTTCTCTTATCATCCTTGTGCAAAATTGGGTAGAGCGATGCCAAGATACCGGAAGATTCTTTTAGTATGGGCAGTAGACTTTGAGGGTTTTATATGGGTATTTTTGGTTTTTTGACAAATTTAAGGTTTGAGTTTAATATGAGGTAAAAGGGTTTGATTTTTAATTTTTAAGGGTTAGACTGCACCATAACTGGTTGCCTACGTACTCCCGTGGATGAGGGGAGATCAGGTCTTTCGTAGTTCAAGCTTGGCCTGAAAAATTGACTTAATTTTTTTTTCAAGACAAAGTATTCAACTTTGAGTGAAAAAGGGTCTTAGACATAATACCGTTTCACAGAATTGAAGTTGATCAATTGTGGGAATTCTTTTCCTACCATCTCTTCCAACCTTATGGCGCCGCTTGACAAGATTTCTTTGACAACGAAAGGTCCTTCCCAATTAGGGGCAAATTTTCCTTTGGCTACATCCTGGCCTAGAATGATCTTCTTCAGTACCAAATCATGCTCTTTGAATGCCCGGGGTCTTACTTTCTTGGTATAGGACTAGGACATTTGTTGCTGGTATAGTTGACCGTGAAAGATAGTTGTGTCTCTCTTTTTATCTATAAGGGAAAGTTGATCGTATCGATCTTATATCTATTGGGCTTCCTCTATCTGGGAGTCAAGAATTACTCTTAGTGATTCTAGTTCAACTTCTACGGGGAGTACCGCCTCCATGCCATAGACCAATAAGTAGGGTGACGCCCCAGTCAAGGTTCGAGTTGACGTTCGGTATGCGAGCAAGGTTAAGGGCAACAGTTCCGACCATCCTCAGTGGTTTGCCGACATCTTCATCATTATTTTCTTGATGTTCTTGTTGGCAGCTTCCACCGCGTCATTCATATTTAGGCAATAAATAACAGAGTTGAGGTGCTTAATATTGAACTTACTGCACAATTCTCTCATCATCTCATTATTTAGATTCTTGGCGTTGTCTGACACGATAACCTCGGGTTGTATGTATCGACAGATGATGTTGTTTCTGATGAAACCAACAATGACCTCCTTAGTAACCTTGGGGAAAGAGGCTGCTTCCACCCACTTAGTAAAGTATTCAATCATGGTGAAGATGAATTTGTGACCGTTACTGGATTTAGGCTCAATGGGTCCGATCACGTCAATTCCCCACATGGAAAACGGCCATGGCGACTGTAGACACTCGAAATTTTTTGTACCTATTACTAACACTATAGGAGGGCAAGATTATCTTTTCAAATCAACCCCGGTCTCAATACCGGGCCTTTAACTCAACCCCAGTCTTAATATCGGGTCTTCAACTAAACCTCGGTCTCCATACTGGGCCATCAAATCAATCCTGGTCTCAATACTGGGCCGTCAACTCAACCCTGGTCTCAATATCAGGCAATCAAACCAACCCCGATCTCAATACCGGGTCATCAAATCAACCACGATCTCAATATCGGGCCTTCAGATCAGCCCCGGTCTCAACCCGGGAGGTACAGATCAGCCCCGGTCTTTACTCGGGAAGTACAGGTCAGCCCCGGTCTCAACTCAGGAAATACAGATCAGCCCCGGTATCAACCCGGGAGGTACAGATCAACCCCGGTCTTAACCCGGGAAGTACAGGTCAGCTCCGGTCTCAACCCGAGAGGTACAGCTCAGTTTCGGTCACAACTCAAGAGGTACAGGTCAGCCCCGGTCTCAACCCGGGAGGTACATGTTAGCCCCGGTCTCAACCTAGGAAGTCAGGTCAACTTCAGAACCAATCCTGAAGCATCATAACATCTCTAGAGGAAAACTTGGAGTGACCAAGTCAACCTCAGAGACAACACTAAGGACAAACAGACTCGAATGGGATCCAAGTCATGGAAACAGCCCCAGGAAGTCAACCGAAGGCCATACAGACACTGAAGGCAACCCCGGGAGGGGCAAAATGGTCATTTTACCAACTCTAAGCCGATTCGGTCAAACTTAAGCTAAATTTATGCCACCAAGGTCAGGACGAACCATAACGATGATCCCGAGTACAAACATCGCAAGACAGCTCAACGAATAAACTGAGGGGAATCAAAGACCTGTTTATGAACCCGTCTTCTTGGACCTAGAAAATGTTTTATCCCATGTCATTGTGACACTCTTGGCGAGGGCTTTCCAGAAAGGTATAGCACGCCTCAAACGGACGCTCCGATCAAAAGTTAGAAAGTTTCGAATTAGACCTTGCGTTGCTCGGAGTGCACATACTTTGAGACGACGGGACCCATCACATGGGCCCCACCACGTGGATCTGCAACTCTACCTACGGCAGCCACAGGTAGAGTGGAGGCTCCCTGGCCTATATATAGAGGTGCACCCCCCTCTCATTTAAAAATTCAGAAACGCTCCGAACCCTGCCTGTTTGGTTTTCTGTCTAATTTCTTGTCTTCCAAATCTAAATTTTTTCACTCTAACACGTAGATATACCCATACACTACCACATATCAAAAAATAACAGGTAGATTTGGATGTTTAAAGCCTACAATTTGGCAAAAAGCCTGTGTAGCTGTCCATTGTGAGTATTTTTACGATCAGCAAGTTAATACTACTTTTTTGCACTGTTATACACTTGCATATCAAGTTTCATTTTCTAAAGACGCCCGGAACTCAGTTCCGTGGCCGTTTTTGTCTACTTTTGGTACATTTTTGTACATAAACTCTTTTTCTGGTATTTCTACAACTCGGATTGACGATCCGTCGCTTCCGGCAGCTTTTATATACTTGAATCTTCTTTATTAGCAACTTCGTCGGATTGGGTTATCTTTCCAGTCCGAGTTTTGCTTTTTTTTTTATATATTTAACGGTATATATACTAACTTTTCAATTCTGTCAAGCCCGGATGTCAAATTCGTGGTAGTTTACTGCTTTTATATATAAATACGCATATATAAGCAGCTTTCACCATACTGGGTTATCTTCCTAGTCTTGGTTTACTACTTTTCTGTCTTTATATATATATATATATATTTCAGTTCAGCCTGGATCATTCTGTGGCCTTTTTACTGCTTTTATATATAAATATGCATATATAAGTAGCCTTCACCACACTGGGATATCTTCCTAGACTTGGTTGACAACTTTACTATACATTTACATTCATGTTCGGCCTGGATTATTCTGTGGCCTTTTTACTATTTTTGGCATCATTCACTATTATTGGGTTATCTTCCCAGTCCTGGTTGACTATGTTTCTGTAAATATTTATATTTCAGTCCGGGCACAGCCGTGAAAACCCATCGACCTTTTTACTATTTTTCTATATATATATATTTCAATTCTGTCCAGCCTGGATCATTCCGTGGCTTTTATACAGCTTTTATAAATATATATATTTCAATTCCAGTCCGGGCACTAGTGTGAAAACTCATCTCCCTTTACAACTTTCATATATATATAATTGTATATATATTACTTTACTCGCTTTTATTAAATTGTTGCTTTAAATATTCATTTTATATGAATCGGCACTGACTTATCTGTGGGCGAACTAGATTTATTTAAATCTCGCCAACTCTAGCTTTCAAACGGTTCAAAATCGGTACAGACGGAACCGAGAAGCTAGAATGGCTGAGATTTCTTTAAATATAGCATTTTTCTAGTTTTAGTTATGAAAGCAACCTCGCGTCCCTTAGATCGCTATCTAGTGGGAACGAGACGCTTCGGCCATGTGCGAACCAGGATTTACTTAATGAATCCTTGGTTCTGGCGATATTTGGATATATTTCTATACAAATTTGAGCTGTGCAGGTTTATTGGCCTTCCTATGTGAGCCTAGGAATCGTGGGACTCATGATCAAACAGATCAGAATCAGATTCCCACGATGGACAAACTCCACTTTACAGATATACCCTGCTAGTTTTTCTGTAAAAATGTACATACAAAAGACTTTAAAACGGTTATCCGGATTTAAGGTCTCAACATAGTGAAAGTATGGTTTGTCGTGTCAGAGTCCCTCCGATGGCTATCATGCCCATGAGGAGGCCAACACTTGTATATATGTTATGGTCGAGGATGCTTCGCAGCCCGACAATCACCATTCAAATTGAGCCTTAAGGCTGAAAAGATAAAACTGAAGCATCAATATGCTTCAATCCTATGTTAGCGTAAGGTTTTGAAAACCTTCTTTTAAAACATCATTCAATAATCTCATCGAAAAGAAAAGCTTTTGAAAAATCAAATCAAACACTTTTGCAAATTAAATCAAAGACTTTTTGCAAATCAAATCAAACCCTTCGTATATAGGTTCAACGATGCATAGACATGCTTTCCATCCATCAGAGGCCCAATTTTCAAACAACATTCACACACACATTTCAGTTTTTTAAGAAAAATATTGAAAAGATGCGGTACTGTGTTTACACGGGAGTTGTGGGGTGCCTAACACCTTCCCCACACTTAACCAAGCCCTCGAACTCAAAACATTTTTTCAAAGATCAAGTTTTGACAGTGTCCAACAATTGGGCCTCTTTCAAATAAAACTTGGTTGAGTTGGTACAACCATTTCAAATATACCAACTGGCGACTCTGTAAAATGTTCAAATCGTCGACATGACACATGTTGGCCTTTTCCTAAAAAACCCTTCAAAACCTCTTTCGCAAATAAAAAGAGTAAGGGTAGAGATAACTTAGGAAGAGAGAAAGATCCGGGTTGTGACCCGACCCGCGGATTTTTTACCGACGTCGACAGGTGTCGACTCTATTGGGGACAGTAGAGGGCTTAGGCCGCGTTCAAATATTTTCAAACATTTTCCTTTTAAAACTACGTATGTGTAAATGTTGTGTCTTTACATTGAATGAATGCGTGAATGTTGCGTCTTTACGTTGCATGAATGTGAATGAATGCTTTCCTGTTTTAGTGCTTCACACCCATATTAGTGCTTCGCACCAATTTCATCATATGCATAACGGTGAGACGCGATGTATGTGAATGTATGTTGTGATTCCTCCTTCGGGAGGCAAAACCCGTCGGTGATAAGTAATGACTCTGGGGACGACTAAGTCTCTGGGGGCTCATGAAAATGCACCACCCAGATTCGCTCCAGTTGAAAGATAGGATTAATTTCCCATCTAGTAGATTGCGATGATCTGGGGACCTTCATGCCGAAAAAGTCGCGAGAGTAGCCTAAGATAGGTCAGCCTCTAATTAACCAAATTCGATGGGAAGCTTCTTCATGCCTTCCTCTTTCAATTCAATGTCAAGTTTTCAAATTCCAAACGTAAAGGAGCACAATGTAAATATCATAATGAAAGATTTACATTCCTTATCATATACATCCTGTCATTTTACCCTGTCATCAAAACAACTGACATCTGTTTTGCAGAATAAGATTAAAAAACTATAAAAAATACATCATGACATGCATCCTATCCCTACCTATATCAGGAAATTGACACGCCTACGTTTTGTTGTAGGTGAAAAAATTGGTCCTGTCACTAGATCTATGTCCAAGAAAACACTCAGTCCATCCACGGACATGACTTCCAGTGCTCAGCCAGAATCTAACCCTGTCTCTAGGGAAGAGTTTAAAGGACTGAAAAATTAAATAGCTGCATTGGCCAGTTTTCTGAGAGAACAAAGCAAGGCCCTTAAAGGGAAGCAAGCCCAAGTTCACACAGAACTGGGAACACCTGGTGGTAGTGGTGGCGGTCAAGAGATCGAAAAAGCCAAAATTCAGATTCCTGGACCACAAAACCAAGACCCAACTAACAAAAACCCCTAAATTAACCATCCTCAACAAAGAGCAGGAAGCTGGTGACATTATGAAGAAAGTACAATAGATGGAAGAAACCATACGGTCTATCAAAGGGACTGGGGCATTCGGCAGTGTTAATTACTCTGACCTCTGTATATTCCCTGGGGCTCATTATCCCGAAAAATTTAGAACTCCTGATTTTTGAGAAATACGATGGATTGGGAGACCCTTATACTCACTTGAAAGTATTCATTGGAGAACTCGGATCCTATGTAGAGGATGAGAAGCTTCGAATGCAATTATTTCAGAAGAGTATGACCGGAGAGGCTAGAGCCTGGTACGCCCGCCTAGACAACTCTAAGATTCACAGCTGGGAAGAGTTGGCCCATGCCTTCCTCAGTCAATATAGCTTCCAATCTCAGCTAGCTCCAAATAGATACCAAATAACCAAAATGAAGAAACAAAACACTAAATCATTCAGAGAGTATGCTCAACGATGGAGACGAGTCACAGCACAAGTCATTCCACCTATGAATGAGACTGAGATAGTCATGGCCTTCATCGATATCCAAGAAGCTCCATATTATGAGAGGGTCCTAGCACGCATAGGAAAACCATTCTCTGAAATGATCAAACAAGGCGAGATGGCAGAAATGGGTCTCAAATCCGGGAAGATAAAGGATCTAATCGCCCTCAAAGCTGTTGCTGAGCATATCCAGTCTGGAAATTACGGGAGTAATCCCCGGAGGGTATATAAGAAGAAAGATGAAGAAGTGTCCTTAGTATTATAAGGACAGAATCAAAGAGGCGAATCAAACAGTATGCCTATTCAAAGGAGGAACTATAACCCTTTCCAAGCTCTAGCACAGCCTTCAAATCCTCCATTTTAGAAAAATATGGAGGTCAGGCGTCGAAGAACTTTCACCCCTCTAGAGGATTCACTCAAGAATGTGCTAAAGTTGTTGACGGCACAAAAGAAGATTGTACAACTCCTTCCACCAACCAACACTGGTGGACGGAAATTCAACCCAACAAAGAAGTGTGCTTACCATTGTAGATCCTCGAGCCATGACACTCAAGACTGTTGGTCTCTCAAGCATAAAATCCAAGACTTGATTGACAATGGAGAGATTGTGGTGACCAACCCAGACAACCACACGTACAAGACAATCCCCTTCCACATCATAAAGAGGAGAATGTCAATATGATCAGCACCAGAAATGGAGAAGGATCCAAATACCTCCGTTATGTGGGAGAGTCAACTCCATCCAGCAGCAACAGCCCAGACAGTTGGGAAGTCTCAGAAAGACGATTCTTGATAGAGCAAGAGATAAGGTCTATCAGGGAACAAATCGAACAGTTAGCAGAACTGGTCGTCTACCAACGTCAAGTCACCAGGCAGCTGATAAACCAGACTAACCCACCTGATGCAAATTCTCCCACACCGGAGATCAGTCCACCAGAGATCAGTCCCATCTCCACGAAGGATCACTACCGGTCTCATGAGCATGAACCTTGGACTAACAAGGTGGCCAAAGATGAGAATTCCCAAGCTGGTAGGAAATTCTTATTTCAAAGGAATTTCACCAACCTGAACCAGCCAATGGAGAAAATCCTCTAGATGTTAATCAACGAGGGAATGGTTGCAGATCTATTACCTCCATTAAACCCTCGATCCAAGAAATTTAAGCATGACTAAATATGTCAATACCACTCCAATGCACCAGGCCATGATACTGAAGATTGTTGGGTGCTTCGTAACTTGATTCAGAATATGATTAAAAGCGGTGACTTGATAAAAGGGAATCAGGATTATAGCCTCCCAGATGAAGATAATCTTTTTATCCCCACTGCATGGAATTAGGATACAGTAGCTATGGTTTCCTATGATAAGGAGCCATCCCTCACACCCTTAGTACTGCCAGGGAAAGGGGTCAAAGGAACACAAGATCCTGTGAAGGTGGCCGCACCTGAGCCTTTAATCTTGCCCTTCAGACCTCAGTATCTAGTTATCAGTCTAAAGAGGGTCCCATGGAACTACGGGAATGATGAAGGTTCCACTTCAAACAATATTGCCATCGTACCAAAGGATAATCCATTGTACCTGCCTCAGTGAGTGATCAAACCAGTCATCAAGGCCAAAGAAAAGGTGGCTGAAGATAAAATAGAAGAGTTCCTCCATAAAATGAGACATAATGACATCAAAGTGGTGCAAAACCTGAAAGACGCACCCAAACAAATGTCCATCCTATACTTGGTATTATCCTCAGTGGATCACTGCAACATTCTCGTGAAAGTACTGGAAGAATCCCATCTGCCACATACTGTGGATGCCGAGAAATTTCATCACATGGTAGAACACATTTTCAATAGCAATGTGATATCTTTCACTAATGATGATATCCCTACAGAAGGGACGGGCCATCGTAAGTCCCTGCATATAGTTGTGATACCTTTCGGGTATGTGATCGGAGGTGTGCTCATAGATGGAGGATCATCCCTCAATATTTGTCCCTACGACACCTTGGAGAGAATGAAGATCAACCCGAACCGGATTAAAACCAGTCATGTGGTCATCCGGGCTTTCGATGGATCTCGCTGATAAGCTATGGGAGAAATAGAGCTGCCATTAGAGATTGGCCCACACACTTTCTATGTGTCTTTCAGGTGCTCAACATCGCCACTGGATACCACTTGTTGTTGGGCAGGCCATGGATCTACATGGCAAGGGCAGTACCATCCACCCTCCATCAACAGCTCAAATACGTTATCAATGGCAACCTCATTACGGTCAACTCCGGACCAGAATACCCTGTCTACATATAGGGAGACATGCCAGTGATTAGCATGGATGCAGGGATTGAACCTGCAAGTTTTCAAGCCCTGGAGGTGAGTGATACTCAGTATCTACCTATCGGAGCACCAGCCCTGAAACCAAAGGTCTCCACTGAGGTGATGACAGTGGGCCAAGAGACGGTATCTTTGGGTTTCCAACCTGGAGAAGGGTTAAGAAAGAACCAACAAGGTTTCAAGAGTCCAGTCCAAATCCAGAGCCAGATAGGGAGAGCTAGATTGGGTTATTCATCTGGGTCAAGCCGTCGGAATCCACATAAGCACTCTAAAGCTCATGCTTCCACGATTTTGCTGCCAAACCTTACGGGTGTCGGATGAGTGAAACCAATGAGGAAAATCCCAGCTATGGTATTAACCATGTTATTTCCTCCCATTATACCAATAAGTGAGAGAACAACTCCCAGATCCCAAATGGATAGCAAAAAGGGAAAAGAAAAGATCATGTACAAAGGACGAGACCCATTTGCTAACATGCGAATTATTATAAACTATGAGGGTATAAATGATGAAATCCAAGACAGCGACGACAAAGATCAAATTCAAATTCCTCGCATCAAGAAGGAAAAAGGGGGCATTTCAAAGAGAAACCCTGGCCCTATTATAAAAGATGTCTCAGTCGTTATCCGAGAAGAGAAAGATCACCACAAATCCTTGATCCTCCCTGTTCATGAGGATCTAACCCTGGATAACTGGAACAGTGTCCCTTGCCTCAGTCAAAAAGGGTAAAGGGGCAGATAGTCTGTCTGCCCTTTAAACATGCTTTCATTTACTGCTTACTTTTGATTGCACAGCTATAGCAGTAACTTTTGTCATGCTTTGCCAAATGCTCTGTATATTTAAGCAGTTGTATATATTGAAATGAAAGCATTTTTGTTTTCAAGACTCAAGCACTGGATGTGTTTGTCTCTGCTGATGAGATGCCAACCTATCAAAGTGACTACAACTTTGATGTAGAACTGAACTTCGACTTGATGGATATTGATCAAGAAGAGGAAGATGACTATGAGGTGCCCGAGGAGATCAAAGAATGGGTTGAAGACAAGCCCAAACCAAACCACAACCAAACCACCACCATCAAAATACACTACAAAAAAATGGCTCTTTGGCAACAAACAGTTTTCGTTGCTAAATGTGTGAAATTTCGTTGCCAAAGGGCATTTGCAACGATTTTTCAATCGTTGGGCGTTTCCTTGCGCAATGAGCGTTGCTAATTATCTAGCAACGAAATATTTTTTTTGTTGCCGAAAGTAAGATATTTCGCAACGAAATTTTGTTTTCGTGTACAATCATAGATCATTTAGTAACAAAATATTTTGTAGCAAATTTATTAAGAAATTGTTACTGAAACACAACTTTCGTTGCAAAATCCACGTAATTGGCAACGAAAAGAATCTTTTTTTTCGCAACGAAGATGAAATTCGTTGCATTTGATACACATTTGCCAACGATGTTTGTCGTTGCTCAACAATATAGAAATTGTTGCCTTAATTGGATTTCGTTGCAAATTATGTACTTTTTGGCAACGATGTTTGTTGCTAAATGTACAAAATAAACCGATTATATATTAATTTGCAACGAAATTTTGCGTTGCCGTTAGTTTTGTTATGGATAATTATGATTAATTAGAAACGATACTATTCGAAGGTGATTGTTTTTAGAGAGCAACAAAAGTTATTGTCAATTAGCAACGACACTATACGTTGCGATTTGCTTTATCTATGCAACGATAGTTGTTATGATTTGCAACGATATAAATGTTGCCTTTTCTTTTGTTATGTAACGAATGTCAAAATTATTTTACAAACAAAATAAATTGTGGCTCAATAACCCTATAACAAATTATGATAGAAATACAAAAAACTCAAATATTATTAATTAAATAAAATCATCCAATACATGATCATTCATCATCTTTACAATCAACTATCATCTTTGTATGACTGAAAACTACAAAGCCAGTCTTAATTGACACTATCTGTCATCAAGAGGTTAACACTAGTGATATATAAAAAAGAATCAAGAAACAAATGTTTATAATGGAAAACAATACTTAAGATTGGTACACAGGAGTTTCAACCATGGGTCATCCTCTAGGTATTCTGCCAATATTGAAACAGCATCAGCCATTACACCAATAACGAGGTTAATAAAGGAATTTAAAGATATAATTAAGGAACTGAAGCAACTTCTAAAGGACCCATTTCAGAGAAATTCTTTCTGTACCTAATATAGTGTTTGCAAGATCCACAGCAATGTCGGGCCATATCATTAGTTAAGGCAGGATCGAAAAAGTTAGAAAACCAACAAAAGGTTTGGGGAAAATAAAAAAGAAGCTCCAGACATGAATTACTAGCTTATTTTCAGGCTATAAAAAGCATAAAATATTAGAGCAAGTGAACTAAGACCTGCATATGAGTTCATTACTTACCCAATAAGATGAAGCAATTCCAAGTTCTGTTCCAAGAAACCATACTTGCGTTGTTGCTTGCTTGGTTTCTGACATTTCAACTTCATAAGCACTAGTATCTGAAACATTCTCATTCTCTATTGTCATCTGATTGAGTTTTTGTAGTCTAACAGCACACAGCTCATGCCTGATAATTGACACAATAAAAATAACATAAATTTCTGAGTGGGAGAGAATGAAGCTGAAATTGATAGTTCAAGGATGGGTGAAAAAAAAATGGCATCTTCATAAAACTTCTATATCAATTAAACCAAATTCACATGCTAGCTGCAGCTAGATTAAGGAAGTTTTTGGCTGGATATACAGGGAAATTAAACTACCATAATTGATAGCAGTAAAATGGACTGAAGTTACATATGCAACACAACTAGGGTAAGTACTAGCCACTTCTCTCAACCAGCCATGCATGGTTGCACTTTCTCGCGAACATTTCTACAAAACCTCTTGATTATACTCTACTTCATCAAGTATCACATTCATGGGCAAAAATGAGATAGTATCTTTCAAGACATCTGCCACTTAATAATCTCTGGAAAAAATTGCTTTGGGCAGCCATGAGGTGAATTATACATAAACATCTTCTTACACCAAAAGAGTCACGTGGACCAATTAAAAATATATAATTACCTCATAGAATCAAACAGAAAAAAACAAGCTACTTCTTTTTCTCAAATAAGTAAAGATCATAGGACTTACTCAGCCAAAAATTTTCTAGCAAGTGAAAAATATATTCTCCAAAATTGTCTCTGTTTCAAGTAGCGTGGGCATAATTTAAATCTAAGTTGCAACAGTTCCTGAAAGAGGGAAAGGAATAACAAAAAAGTTGAGAAGAAGATTGCATAGTTTCAGTCAACGTATTAAAGCAAGCTGAAGCACACAGAAGATATTAAGCCTAAAAACAACAACTAAGAACAGCCAACCAAGCTAAATTTAAGTTTTTTGGCAATCCCTTCCTCCAAATGCATTAAGCAAATCTCTAATGATACTATAATTCTTATGAAATATATAAAGATGCAATTCACATAATCCAATAGACTCTAGGAGAATAATGTTACACCTGGAGAAGCGTCAAAGGACTCAAAGCTATATAATTGGACTGTACAAGAAAACATTCAGTTGTAATCTCAATTCATATAAATATTTTCCCCTTCCAACTAGAATGAGAAAAAATAGACCAAAAAGAAATTGAAAAAAAAAGTACCATTAATGAGTGTAAATATTCAAAAAATAATGACTAACTTAAAAGGTAACAATTAGTGAAGATTGGTCATCAAGGTTTACTCAAAGATTAGACACTATCTATAGTGGATTTACATTCTCTATTTATGGGGCTAGTTGGGCTAAGAATCTGTTCCAGCCATACCATGCTTACTAAATTTATATAGCTATTACAGAAGCAATTCTGATTTAATCCAATATGAGAGCAAGTATATGGAGTATGGACAGCTTTATTTTGTCTAGTTTCTATCATATCATAGAAACTTCAATTTTCCTTCTAGTTGATTGAAGCAACAAAATCATATGAACCAGTTAACATCATACTGTAATAAGAACTACAATTAGAATGCTGGTTGTACCAATCAAATAATCAAAGTATATGAATATATGATCACATTGTAGCAATTATGTGTGTCAGATAAAACAACTCTTAGTTCAACATTGCTTACAGAAGAGAGCTCCCTTGTAGGGGAAAGAATGAGAGCATGTGGAAACCCATCTTTTTTTCTTCTCTCTAAAAGTAGATCAAAGTAGAGATTAAAGTATCATTATTTCTATGCGACATGAATCCATTACCATGTTAGTTTTGACAGTATGATTGATCACTTTCAACTTTTGATTGTTGTTGGCTTTCTTTGAGGAAAAACACTTCGCAATTACATGGGTAATAATCTCATCTAGCACAACTCTACGTGATGCTTTCATGATTCCAGAGTGCAGTTGCGAGCAAACTTCTTCAGAAATTTCAAATTTAAAACTCAACAAAGGGCCAGTCTCATGGACCTTGTTGTCAAATATATAGACATTTTCACGTCCAGCTGTTCTCCAAGAGTCTATCACAGATTACAAAATGAAGGGCTTAAACTTATTGTCAGCATGACAAATCTGAACATTAGAATCATAAAACAATGTAAGACCAGGATAACCAGAAAAGGTATATACATAGCAGAAACTATAGTATTGGCAGGTTGGTGACCTCAACTTTTAATACAAAACATTAATAGCATATGTCGAACTATTGGACACACTTAATTGTGTTGACTCTGTTGACAACAACGCAGTAAGTCTAGTATTGGCAAGCTGTTCACCTCGACTTTGTATACAAAACATTAATGGTACATGTCAAACAATTGGACATACGTGATTCAGAATATCAGGATAAATTCAAAAACTATGTATCGGTATACCAACAATAGGCTCACCATCAAGGAATCGCGAAGATATCCATAGTGATGCCAAGAGTAAAGTTCCACAAGAGAGTGTGGTCCAAGTTTCCTCCCCTCGTCATCCTCAAACAGCCAACAAGACTCTGAACCTGACTGTGCTTTTACAAGGATAAGAAGGGATAAGGGTTAGCTAATTATTGAAATGCACAGCACCAAAAACATGTAATCCAACTATAATTCATAAATAATATATAAGAGCCTTATTTTTTGGGAGTGTTCACAAAAGTATGAGCCAAATAAATTTCAATTACCACTGGCATGTATGGCATATTCGAGCAAGCTACACCAGGAATTGGGTTCTGCTGGTTGGAGTTAGTATTATTGTTGTTGAAATATGAATGAAATGCTGCCTGCGAGTTGTAAGATACACTTGTTGAAGCAAACTCTTGTCTGTTTGATGCTGTGTTGCTGTGAAAAATTGTGGGCGACTTAACTCCAAAGACAGACGCATGTAAATATACAAAGGCAGTGGCGACATGGTCGGGGAACTACTTATAGTATTTCAGTGGCACAGGGTTGATTAAACTCCCATTCATAATAGGGTACACAGGAAGCTCATCCAGTAAGAAACCAGTAGACAAACCCTCGTATAACTGCTCCTGAATGTAAGGGCCACACATTTGACCTTGTTCATTGACATACATCCATGCACTCACAAATGCTGGAGAAACTGGGGATGGTATACAAAGTACAACAGTTAGCATGATGCATAGACAGCAAAATAGCAGGCTATATCAATATCACAAAAATGTGACTGAAATGATTTGTATGTTACAAAAAAGGCATACCTTATTTGATGCTAGTTTTGATCATCTTCCTCTTCCTCGTCCATACTTTGTTCTTCCTCGCTACGATAATCCACATGTGTATCATCCTCACTATACCCCTCCTCATCTAATTCATCCTCCTCAAAATCGTCGTCATCGACATCATCATTTATGTCTTCATCTAATAAGATATTGTGTTGTATGTTAATTTTCTGAGTTCTTTGTCTTAAGACATTGCTATTTATTGTTTCTAGATCAACGTCAACTCTATCCATTGGACCAATAACCATATCCTCAACAACAATGTCGATATCAGGTGAGTCATCATCAAGGTTAACAACATTGTCAGTGGTATATTCTTCAATCTCATCCATTTCATCCTCCGGAACATCAAATACATGTCAGTGGTTAAACCTTTGAACAATTTTCCAGCTGCCACCTAATTTCAAATCATCCACATAAAAAACTTGTTTTGCTTGAGAAGCTAATATGTATGGGTCGTTTCTATACCATGTGCTACTTACATTTGCACTTGTAAAATGTTTATCCTTCCTAATACCCATTCACCGATTAGCTAAATCAAACCACTCACAAGAAAATATGAACACATTATACCCTTTTCCATACTCTATTTTGATAATATCATTTAATAAGCCATAAAAGTCAATACTTTTCCCATCGTGTTCTCCTTCACATGATATTCCACTATTTTGGCTTTGCTTACGATTGTCACGATCTTTGACAAGAAACCTTACTCCATTTACAATGCATCCTTTATATTTTCATACTCATAAATTTGGACCACATGCTAATGCAAATAGTTGATCACTAATGACATTTGATGTGGTATTCCAAAGATGATGTATCTATTAGAGGAAAAAATTTAAATTAATCAATGTATTTCAAATAGAAACAAACAACTTTCAAAGGGTAAGAAAACATATTTTACCTTCTTTTTAAACCACTGAGGAAATCTTTTTTGCAATTCGATATTGTTTTAGTAATCTCGTTTCAATTCCTCCTCACATTCCCTACAAGAATAATATTAGTAAAAAAACTAGTATGCAGCAAGCAGGCTTTGAATAATTTAATATGCAAAAATGTTTAACTTACTCAATATAAGGTTGCACGTCTTCACAATTATTCAAGACATACTAATGAACTATTTAAATCTCACTAGAATAAGCATAATCAAAAAGAAAACCACCTAATGGTTTAACATTTTGAGAAAAGACAGAAAGAGCATCTTTTCTAACTTTTCCATCAGGATTACGTTCTTTTTTATTGAACTTGCTCTCACCTTGTGGTAAGTACAAGGAACAAAATGTCAAACATTCATCTGCGACATACCCTTCAGCAATTGATCCTTCTGGATGTGCTTTGTTCCTTACGTACTTTTTCATAGTGCATAGATACCTTCAACAAAAAATTACGTACTTAAGTATGAAACAACTATAGAGTTCATACATAACCAGAAAGATATAGTTACGTACCTTTCAATTGGATACATCCACGAATAGCATACAGGGCCTGTAAAAATTGCATCTTGCGGTAGATGAACAGCTAAGTGAACACAATTATCAATGAAGGCCGGTGGATAAATCCTCTCAATCTTGCATAAGATAATTACAATATCCTTCTCCATTTTTCTTAAGTCATCCACTTTTACTGTCCTACAACATAGATTCTTGAAGAATACACCCAACTCAGTTAATGTTGTTGCCACATCATCATTAAGATTCCCTCGCACTCCAGCAGGTATTAATCATTCTAAAAGAACATGGCAGTCATGCGTCTTGTATCCTGACATGCTATTGTCACTTGTATTAACACATCTAGCAATATTTGATGCGTATCCATCTGGGAATTTGACAGACCGTATAAAGGACAAGAATTTGTCTCTCTTTTTTGGAAAAAGAAAAGGCTGGTTGTGTGTAAGACCCCAACTTTTATGAATAAAGATTTAATTTTCTTTATATATTATTTTGAAATAGTAAGGTGTTGATTTGATAAATACGAAAAGTTATGGGTGAAATGTGCAAATATTTTAAAATGAGCAAGTGGGTATAAAATATTCTTGTTGTCGGGGAATATTCGTTTGGTCGTGGAATATTCTTGTTGTCGGGGAATATTCGTACGACGGCGCAGCTATTTGTGGGCCCCACAACGGAATAACTGTCGAATATAGAAAGCGACATAAATAACCTTTTTATAAAATAACGGCGTAGTTGTTAAAGTTAGTAATGTTGAAATATCCGGTGGTTAAAATACAGTGATACGCGGTGTTGCACAATAGCACACGGTATTGCACAGTATTTCGAATTATTGAGTCTTACGTGAGAAGTCATTACTCAATAATTGTTACAGTAATTACTGTTCAATATTTTATTATTGATTCAATAATTGCATAATATTTTATTGACTCAATAATTGTTGCATTGATATTTTATTGACTCAATAATTGCTACGTTGCTATTTTATATGATTGATTCAATAATGGCTACAGTTGATATTTTGGTATTATTGATTCAATAATTGTCACTGCACAGTATTTCATATTATCAACTCAATAATTTATATTATTTGAATAATATTATTAGATAGCATTATTGACAATGTCTAAGAAAGTTCTGTCTAGGAGGGGTTATTTAATTACGCGCCAGTAAGGAGAAGTCCTTATCGGAAGGCCCCCTCTTTTCTGTAAACGACCTGGTTGTCAATATTGTAGTTCTGTAATATTATTTATGAATAATTAATTATTGATTTATATAATAAGAAAATATTTATTTTGTGGATATTAAAGAAGGAATTAGCACTGAAGTGTTTTTATCAGTATTTTGGTGTGAAAAATCATCTGTTTATGGATTTCAGGATAATTTATGTTTGGAATTTGGAAAAACTTCCTTCTGCAAAGTTGTAGAGAATTAAATTTTCTATAAAAAGACATAGAATTTGTATTTTTCTGACAAAAGGGCTATTTATTATGAATTATTGAAATTTTGGAAAATAAATATTTTTTTTAATAAAAGGGTGGGCCCCACTTTTGTTTGGAAAAAAAATATGCTGATGGCTTTTTGGGAAAGCAGCCGGCGGCTGGAGGAAAAAAAATATTATTTTATTCAAAAGTCTACTTTGGCATTCCTAAGCTTTTCCTATAAATAGGGTGCTTAGGTTAGAATTGAAAATCACACCAGAATCAGAAGTTTTCTCTCTCTATAATATTGAGCGTATTTTTGTGAGTATTTTAATACTTTGAGTGTTAGTATTCAGTGCAAGTTTCCTTCGATATTATATCCGATATTCCAGTCAGAAGTACTATCCTTTTGAGGTAAGGGATGTTATTTTCTTTCATAAATGATATTATTCTCTTCAATATCATTATACAGAAATATTGGCATGGATTTTATTATGAAATTCTTACTTTTTCCGTCGAGGTTACTATTCACGTATACGGCACTATTCACGAAAAAATTAAATTTTCGTCTATATGTCCAAGTTGCTTGTTAAAGTTCTTATCTTTGATTGGATCTAAGTTTTGAGCTTTATCCTTGAATTTTGCTCCACAAAGTATTATTATGAAGTATTTTTAAATTTGGATAAACTAAAATACGAATCCTTAATCTTATCTTTTATTTCACTAGATTCGTTATTTATATGGTTTTTCATCATCCTCAGTCCTAAGTGGTAATATAATTGAATATCTTTGGTCTGTAGAGCAAAGATGAATGATTACCTGATGAATATCTTTGGCCGTAGTGCAAAGATGACAGGTGTTGAGATGAACATGACCACTGATGATACAAATGAATATCTTTGGCCTGTAGTGCAAAGATGAATATTGATTCGAGATGTATATTGATTGATGTTAAAGGGATAAAATATTGATGATGAACTTTTAAATCATAGAAGATAGTAGACTTCATTCTCTACTTAACTCTTCTAATGAATTGTTATTTCCGCTGCGAATATTGATCTAAAATTGGTTGTCCATTATATTTTATCTGATTTATTGAAGGCTAAAGATAATTTATTTTCCATTATCTTAGTCATAATATTCTTTACTGAGTTAGTTGAGCTCACCCTTTTTATCTGTTGTCCTCTTCATGAAATGAGAATGTCGCAGGGACTACTCGGAGGACAGAGTGATGGTCCGAGTTAGAGCAATAGTAGTCCTCACTATTTTTGATAAATAGTGTGATAATAATTGTAATGAGGACTTAGTTTGAATATTAATATTTTTTACATATTTGTATTGACACTCACAGTTGTGTGGTCGTATTTTGCACGACCGTATGATATAAAGTATGTATTTGAATTCTGTACCATGTATTTGGCGACTCAGAATGGGTTGGGTTGACTGGACCTATTCTGGGGGCGTCACAGTTGGTATCAGAGCTTAGGGATATGATCTCTGGCGGAGATCGGGGGAATAGAACTAGGAGGGGAGAGACGAGTAAATCCTTCACTAGTATGTCCTACCTAAGCTTATGTGGTATTTAATTGGTCAGTCAGAGCATAGGGTTAATATGTGATATGTTATTTGTTTAATTAACCCTTGTTTTATGGAAGTATTTGAGAATGGCAGCTGAGAATGTTAACAACGAAGTGAATGAGACCGTGGAGACACCTTTAATCACTAACCAGGAGAACGTGCAACAAGAAGGCAATGTTCATCCTGAAAACAATGCTGGTCAGACGATAAACGATGAGATGTTTAGAAGTTTTTTGCAGTTCATGCAAAACCAGACGAGGGAGACTCGTGTGCAGCATACAGGTGGAGATAATAACAGCTCACGAATTGTCACTGCCAAGCAGTTCAAAGAATTGGGACCACCAGAGTTTCTGGGAAAGCCGGATCCAATCAAGGCGGAGACGTGGATTAAACAAATTACCAAGATATTTGATGTCTTGGGATGTACAAAGGAACAGAAGGTTCCATTCGCCACGTTTATGTTCCGTGGAGAGGCAGATTATTGGTGGGAATCTGTGAAGCATACCCAGCCTGCCGCACTCAAGATGTCTTGGGAAGCGTTTCAGAAACTGTTCAATGACAAGTACTTTTTTGAAAGTATTCGTCATATGAAAGAAGTAGAATTTATCAGACTCGAACAAAATAATATGACGGTATCCCAGTACGAGGCTAAGTTCGCGGAGCTGTCCAGGTTTGCACCTCATTTGGTGGAGAATGAGGAACGTATGACGCGGCTGTTTCTAAGAGGTTTGAAACCCGAAATACGTCAATACTTCATTTCTCAAAAATTTTCTCTATATTCGGATGTAGTGAACAGGGCCCAGTTGTTAGAACGAGATAATGATTATGTTCAACCGAGGGACCACAACCAAGGTCGTACCGGTGGCAGCAGTCATCGGAGCAATGACAACCAGCGAGGAGGAAAGTATGACAGGAGCGGTAACCTCTCCGGTGGTAATCGTGGCTATGATAGTAGAAGAAGCGAATCGGGGGGAGATTTCAAGAAGAGAAGGTACAACAATGAGAACGTGAAGACGTCGACATCAGCACCAGCATCAACTGTTTCGAGGGGAGGAGAACGACCACCGGTCGTATGCTATAAGTGCGGGAAAGAGGGACACATCAGCCCAAACTGCCCATAACAATTCAAAGCATGTTATAACTGTGGAAAACAAGGACATATAGCTCGAGATTGTCCTATTATGAAACCAAATCCAGCGGGGGTGGTGATTCCAAAGGCGGTTTCGGACAAGTCAAAATCGGTGATTCCTGGATGAGTGTTTGTCATGACAGCTCAAAACGCGAGGAATCCACATGAGGTGATTACGGGTAAGCTAATCATAAACTCTTGCGAAGTTTACACCTTGTTAGATACCGGTGCTACCCATTCTTTTATTTCACCTGCTTATGCTCAACGTTTGAACTTGACTTCTGATAAATTAGACTTTGACTTATTTGTTGAAACTCCGTTAGGAGAAACCTTCGTTACATCTACGGTTTACAAATCTTTCTTGATTCAGATTGGTACCCTTACCTTACCTGTCGATCTGATATCTTTGAAAATACTTGCATTTGACATGATTTTAGGAATTTACTGGTTAACCACTTACCATGCCAAAATTGATTGTTTTCGTAAGGTTGTTAGTTTTCATATTCCTAATCAACCTGTTGTGCGAATCCAAACCACCAAACCACTAAAATCAGTCAATATCATTTCAAATCACAAGGCTATTCGTTTATTGAAAAACGGATGTCAAGCTTTCTTAGCTCATGTCACTGATCTAAACCAGAATACATCAGATTTGAATGATATTTCCGTTGTTAATGAGTTTCCTGATGTATTTCCCGAAGAACTTCCCGGTCTACCCCCAGAACGTGAAGTTGAAGTCTTTATTGACCTTGAACCCGGTACAAAACCCATTTCTAAAATCCCATATCGAATGGCTCCTATTGAACTTCAGGAGTTAAAGGTCCAACTACAGGAGTTGTTAGACATCGGTTTTATTCGTCCTAGTACGTCTCCTTAGGGTGCTCCTATTTTATTCGTAAAGAAGAAAGACGGGAGTATGCGACTTTGTATTGACTATCGGGAGTTGAACCATGTCACCATCAAGAATAGGTATCCGCTACCTCGTATTGATGACCTGTTCGACCAGTTACAAGGAGCACAATTCTTTTCAAAGATTGATCTTCGTTCTGGATATCATCAGCTGAAGATTAAAACTGAGGATATTCCAAAGACTGTTTTCAGAACTCGGTATGGGCATTATGAGTTCTTAGTCATGTCTTTTGGATTGACTAATGCTCCTGCTGCTTTCATGGATATGATGAACCGTGTATTCAAGGAGTATTTGGATCAATTCGTTGTTGTCTTTATTGATGACATCCTTATATATTCTAAAAGCCGTGAAGATCATAAGCACCATTTGAAGCTGGTACTTCAAAAGCTTCGTGAGAACAAGCTATATGCCAAGCTGAAGAAATGCTGAGTTCTGGCTTGAGGAAGTAGCATTTCTTGGGCACGTGGTATCGAAACGTGGAGTATCTGTTGACCCGATGAAGATTGAAGCAATACAAAGTTGGGAGCAACCTAAGTCGGTGACCGAAGTACGAAGCTTTCTGGGCTTAGCTGGTTATTATCGGAAGTTCGTAGAGGGATTTTCTCGAATCGCTACTCCATTAACTCAGTTGACTCGGAAAGATACAAAATTCGTTTGGAGCGAGGAATGCGAGAAGTGCTTCGAAGAGCTCAAGAGAAGACTTATCTAGGCACCTGTTCTGACAATACCATCTGGTTCGGATGGATTTGTTATCTACAGCGATGCTTCGGGCAAAGGGTTAGGATGTGTTCTCATGTAACATGGGAAAGTCATTGCCTATGCCTCGCGACAACTCAAAGAATATGAGAGGAATTATCCTACTCATGATCTAGAGTTGGCAGCTGTCGTTTTCGCGTTGAAGATCTGGAGACATTACTTGTACGGAGAGAAAGTGGAGATTTATACGGATCATAAGAGCCTTAAATATTTCTTCACTCAGAAGGAACTCAATATGCGGCAATGACGTTGTCTTGAGCTGTTGAAAGATTACGATCATACCATCCAATACCATCCTGGAAAAGCGAACGTGGTAGCTGACGCGTTGTGTAGAAGATCATATGTGAGAACAAGTGCGATGATGTCAAGTATACGCGTAGAACCAGCTTTGATTGATAAAGTTAAAGCTGCTCAAGCTACGGATGCGGAGCTGATGAAGATGAAGAAGAAGGTGCAAGAAGGTGCCATTCCAGAAGCAAGAATCGATGAAGAGGGAATACTTCGAGTCAACTCCAGACTGTGTGTTCCTAACGATTCTGACTTGAAGCATAGAATTATGATGGAGGCACACAACACACCATTCGCAATCCATCCTGGGAGTACCAAAATGTATCGTGATCTTCGACATACATTTTGGTGGAGCAATATGAAGAGAGAGATCGCGGAGTTTATTTCGAGATGTTTAACTTGTCAACGTGTAAAGGCAAAGCATCAAGTGCCAAAGGGTCCATTACAACCACTGGAGATTCCAAAATGGAAGTGGGACCACATTACGATGGATTTCGTTACGGGTCTTCCCAAGGTTTCTCAAGGCATAGATGCGATTTGGGTTATTGTTGATAGATTAACCAAGTCTGATCATTTCTTGCCGATACGAGAAACTTATTCCCTTGAACGTCTTGCTCATATGTACGTGAATGAGATTGTGAGATTGCATGGCATGCCAGTATCCATAGTTTCGGATCGTGATCCAAGATTCACTTCACGATTTTGGATCAGTTTGCAGAAAGCTATGGGCACGGATTTACGATTCAGTTCGGCTTATCATCCTCAAATAGACGGACAATCGGAAAGGACTATCCAAACTCTTGAAGATCTATTGAGACTCTGTGTTCTAGACTTCAAAGGGAGTTGGGATAAGTACTTACCATTGGTGGAATTCTCCTACAACAACAGTTATCAGGCAAGTATAGGTGTAGCTCCATTCGAAGCGTTGTATGGGAGAAAGTGTCGTTCTCCAGTATGCTGGAATGAGGTGGGTGAAGCAACATTGTTGGGACCGGAGTTGGTACGTATGACTTCAGAAAAAATTCAAATGATCCGACAACGGATACAAACCGCACAAGATCGACAAAAGAGTTATGCGGATCTTCATCGAAAGGACGTGGAATTTAACGTTGGGGACCATGTACTATTACTTATTGCTTCGTGGAAAGGAGTTACGAGGTTTGGGAAGAGAGGAAAGCTCAATCCACGATTTATTGGTCCATTTGAGATTCTTGACCGAATAGGAAATGTGGCCTATAGACTCGCTTTACCTCAAGCATGTCTTGTGTTCATAACGTGTTTCACATATCTGTGTTACGTAAATATGTGAAGGATCCAAACTGCATTATTGAGTTAGAACCAGACGAGATAGCCTAAGATTTAACGTACGAGGAGGTACCTGTCAAGATCTTGGATAGGAAGGAGCATGTCCTACGCTCGAAAATTATACCTCAAGTTAAAGTTTTGTGGAGAAACCATGCTATTGAGAAAACGACCTGGGAGTTGGAATCGGAAATGAAAGCGAGGTATCCTCACCTTTTCGACATAACAGGTACGTACGTCAATTTCGAGGATGAAATTTCATAAGGAGGGGAGGTTGTAAGACCCCAACTTTTATGAATAAAGATTTAATTTTCTTTATATATTATTTTGAAATAGTAAGGTGTTGATTTGATAAATACAAAAAGTTATGGGTGAAATGTGCAAATATTTTAAAATGAGTAAGTGGGTATAAAATATTCTTGTTGTCGGGGAATATTCGTTTGGTCGTGGAATATTCTTGTTGTAAGGGAATATTCGTACGACAGCGCAGCTATTTGTGGGCCCCACAACGGAATAACTGTCGGATATAGAAAGCGACAGAAATAACCTTTTTATAAAATAACGGCGTAGTTGTTACAGTTAGTACTGTTGAAATACCCGGTGGTTAAAATACAGTGATACGCGGTGTTGCACAATAGCACACAGTATTGCACAGTATTTCGAATTATTGAGTCTTACGTGAGAAGTCATTACTCAATAATTGTTACAGTAATTATTGTTCAATATTTTATTATTGATTCAATAATTGCATAATATTTTATTGACTCAATAATTGTTGCATTGATATTTTATTGACTCAATAATTGCTACGTTGCTATTTTATATGATTGATTCAATAATGACTACAGTTGATATTTTGGTATTATTGATTCAATAATTGTCACTGCACAGTATTTCACATTATCAACTCAATAATTCATATTATTTGAATAATATTATTAGATAGCATTATTGACAATGTCTAAGGAAGTTCTGTCTAGGAGGGGTTATTTAATTGCGCGCCAGTAAGGAGAAGTCCTTATCGGAAGGCCCCCTCTTTCCTGGGAACGACCTGGTTATCAATATTGTAGTTCTGTAATATTATTTGTGAATAATTAATTATTAATTTATATGATAAGGAAATATTTATTTTGTGGATATTAAAGAAGCAATTAGCACTGAAGTGTTTTTATCAGTATTTTGGTGTGAAAAATCATCTGTTTATGAATTTCAGATAATTTATGTTTGGAATTTGGAAAAACTTCCTTCTACAAAGTTGTAGAGAATTAAATTTCATATAAAAAGACATAGAATTTGTATTTTTCTGACAAAAGGGCTATTTATTATGAATTATTGAAGTGTCGGAAAATAAATATTTTTTTTAATAAAAGGGTGGGCCCACTTTTGGTTGGAAAAAAATATGCTGATGGCTTTTTGGGAGAAAAAATAATAATAATATTTTATTTAAAAGTCTACTTTGGCATCCTAAGCTTTTTTCTATAAATAGGGTGCTTAGGTTAGAATTGAAAATCACACCAAAATCAGAAGTTTTCTCTCTCTATAATATCGAGCGTATTTTTGTGAGTATTTCAATACTTTGAGTGTTAGTATTCAGTGCAAGTTTCCTTTCGATATTATATTCGATATTCCAGTCAGAAGTACTATCCTTTTGAGGTAAGGGATGTTATTTTCTTTCATAAATGATATTATTCTCTTCAATATCATTATACAGAAATATTGGCATGGATTTTATTATGAAATTCTTACTTTTTCCGTCGAGGTTACTATTCACGTATACGGCACTATTCATGGAAAAATTAAATTTTCGTCTATATGTCCAAGTTGCTTTTTAATGTTCTTATCTTTGATTGGATCTAAGTTTTGAGCTTTATTCTTGAATTTTGCTCCACAAAGTATTATTATGAAGTATTTTTAAATTTGGATAAACTAAAATACGAATCCTTAATCTTATCTTTTATTTCACTAGATTCGTTATTTATATGGTTTTTCATCATCCTCAGTCCTAAGTGGTAATATAACTGAATATCTTTGGTCTGTAGAGCAAAGATGAATGATTACCTGATGAATATCTTTGGCCGTAGTGCAAAGATGATAGGTGTTGAGATGAACATGACCACTGATGATACAAATGAATATCTTTGGCCTGTAGTGCAAAGATGAATATTGATTCGAGATGTATATTGATTGATGTTAAAGGGATAAAATATTGATGATGAACTTTTAAGTCATAGAAGATAGTAGACTTCATTCTCTACTTAACTCTTCTAATGAATTGTTATTTTCGCTGCAAATATTGATCTAAAATTGGTTGTCCATTATATTTTATCTGATTTATTGAAGGCTAAAGATAATTTATTTTCCATTATCTTAGTCATAATATTCTTTACTGAGCTAGTTGAGCTCACCCTTTTTATCTGTTGTCCTCTTCAGGAAATGAGAATGTCGCAGGGACTAGTCGGGGGACAGAGTGATGGTCCGAGTTAGAGCAGTAGTAGTCCTCACTATTTCTGATAAATAGTGTGATAATAATTGTAATGAGAACTTAGTTTGAATATTAATATTTTCTACATATTTGTATTAACACTCACAGTTGTGTGGTCGTATTTTGCACGACCGTATGATATAAAGTATGTATTTGAATTCTGTACCATGTATTTGGCGACTCAGAATGGGTTGGGTTGACTGGACCTATTCTGGGGGAGTCACATTGTGGCTTGTCAAACTTATCTCCCCGTGGTCTCAAGTGTAACTCTTTACGTATATTAATATCCTCTAAATTTTGTCGAGCCTTGTACGTACCCTTATTTTTACCTTCAATCTTTAGAAATGTCCCAAGTATGTTATCACAAATATTCTTCTCAATGTGCATTACATCTAGCTTATGCCTCAACTTCAAATCTTTCCAATATGGTAGCTTGAAAAAAATACTTTTCTTCGTCCAATTAGAGTTAGACGAAGTTGCTGTCCTCTTTTGCTTTCTTTCTTTATTCCTACTTACATTATTCGGATGCTTGCCAAAATCCCCAAAATTTATTGATTCTACATGATGTAAAATTTTTGATCCACTTAGGATCTTAGGTGGTCTACGGAGTTCCTCCTTTCCATCATAGTCTAAACTCTTTCTCCACCTACATAGGCAAGAAAAACCATATGAAGTAAATTATGTGAAAAATGTGAGGATAAAATTAAAATAAGTTGCATATTAGTAATACTTATGATTAGGACCGAGAAATGCACGATGCCCCCCGTAAGAGATTTTACTCCTCAACCTAGTCGAGCGTGTATCTATATTGCACGTTGGACAAGCCATGTACCCTTTGGTACTCCATCCAGAAAGATTTGCCAGTGCAGGAAAATCGTTAATGGTCTATAAAATAGAAGCATGCATGTTGAAATTATTTCCAGTGTAAGAGTCATATGTTTGAATTCCTTGTTCCCACAAATCAACAAGATCATCTATTAAAGGACGTAAATAAACATTGATTTCATTACCCGATGCTTTTGGTCCAAGAATCAAAAGTGACATTATGAAAAAGGGCTCCTTCATGCACATCCAAGGGGGCAAATTATAAGGAGTGAGTATTACCGGCCACATGCTATATGAATAACTTATATTTCCAAATGGATTGAATCCGTCCGTGGCTAGGCTGAGATGCATATTTCTTGGATCATTGGAAAACCATTCGTACTTTCTATCAAACTCCTTCCATGATATAGAATCTGCTGGATGCCTCAGTTCACCTTCTATTGAAATAAGTTTTTCCTTGTGCCATCGCATTTCTTTCGTAATTTTTTTTGACATAAAAAGTCTTTGCAGCCGCGGTTTTATAAGAAAGTATCTCAAAATCTTGTGTGGGATTTTCTTCCCCTTCCCATTATTATGTTTCCATTTTGATTCCCGACATACTGGACACTCTTCTAAATCCTTATTTTCTTGCCAAAAAAGGGCACAATCATACCTTCAGCAAAAAGGAGAAAGAGTAAGTATTTATGAATAAATGTTATACTAAGGACTTGTTGATATGTTATGAAACTTACTTGCATGCGTGAATTAGAAGGATATCCAAGGCCAATTTCATGTAGCATTGTCTTTGCCTCGTAGTATGATTTTGGCAAATGCGCACCATCAGGAAGAACATCTTTAATCAACTCAAGTAGCATGTCTATGGACTTATTTGTCCAATGGTTGAAAACCTTCAAATGCAGCAATTTTATAACAAATGACAAAATGGAGTACCTCTTGCATCCCGGATATAACTCTTTGTCTAACATATGAACCATTTGTTCAAATCTGGTATGGTTTCGATTTTGGAAGGTATCTTTTTCATTCCCACCAACAGTAAAGGTTCCTCAATTAATATCTTCCATTAGTGTTTCAAATTCATCCTCATCACCATCTAAGTCATTGTCCATAAACTCCTCATTTTGAGAGTGAACATATTGACCATGTTAATTGGTTTTACGTGGAATTGGTTCGCCGTGGTAAATCCACTTACCATAAGTAGGCATTATCCCATTTATGCAAAAATGTGAAGACACCTCTTCTTGGGTTATAGTGTACAGGTTCATACACTTAATACAAGGACATCTAATGTCAACGGTTAGGCCCATTATAGCACGTACATGATCAATGAAGCTTTTCACCCCATTGCGATAAGTCGCAGATATGCGTTCATGATGAGTCTAACTCTTATCCATGATATTATGAGTACCTACAAAATTGATCACCTTCTAACGTAAACATGCAATTAGTTTAAATAGTACTAGCCACAATTAGACATTTACCCAAAAAAATTGATTAATTGAGACAATCATTCAGATGAACGCATCTCTGTTTTTTCATTCAAAAGAATGTTATTCAGAATATAAAAAAGTTGCTACTACTCAAGCAATACAAACCCCATATGCGGATATCAATGATGTTCAAGAAATTGCTGCATTGGAGTGGGAAGAAAGGGAATCCAATTTTCTTCCAAGTAATTTAGATTTGAAGTTATTATTTGATTAATATTTCGATTATTTCCATGTTAAACCAATTTTAAATCAATATTATACAGTCTATAATGTAGTATCTCAAATGCAAATCAACGAAAGTGATCCCGAGGTTTCAGTTGAAACAGAAACTGCAACACTAGATGCTGAAGAAAGAGAACCAGATTTTCCTACAGGTAATTAGGCTATGAACATTTAATTTAAATTTTGTTTGTGCTTTTCTGATGTTAAGTTACATGGAGTTGCATTTTTAATATGAATGCTGCTAAATAAACAGTTTATGAAGAAGTATCTCAAATTATAAACAACGAAATCGAAATAGAAGAGGTCTCAATAGGGACAGAGATTCCTGATCTGAATTCAACTAATGAGAATCAAGATCATGACATTGTTTGTTTACATGAAGATCCTTCCACGAGTTCTACCAATTTTCATGAAAATCTTGAACATGGTACGCTTGTTTTTTGTTTTGTTTTATCACTTTAAAAATAAATTTTCTTCTTCTTTTCTTTGCTAATTTCATGACTGATAAAAATGAGTCTACTTTTCTTTTTCTTGAATGTCAGGCTCTGAGAGAAAATACCAAGTTGAATCGAGGAAATTATCGATAAACAATCAGTTTTCTCGAAGTAGAGACCAAAATGAGATTGAGGAAGAGAAGATTCCTGATACACCAACTTCATCAGACAATGTTCATCAGTTACACAAGAAATTGCTACTACTGGATAGAAAGGAATCTGGAACTGAAGAATCATTAGACAGAAGTGTCATAAACTAGTTTGAAGGTGTTGATGGAGTAATAACTGTTGAGCGCTTGACCTCAGCACTAGGAGCCGAAAGGAAGGGTTTACATGTAGTATATGTAAAGGAAATATAAACCAAGGCAATATTCTTCTCATGGATATGGCTGAAGACAAAAAAATTACCTACAAGGGCAAAGCGGTGCACCCAATGAATCTTTGTGGTCTGCCAATCCCTGTTTTCAAATCAACACAGCTTCTTCCACATCAGCCACTGATTAATTCCACACACACACACACACACACACACACACACACACATATATATATATATGTATATATATGTGTGTGTACATATATATGTATATGTGTATATGTATAAATAATATTTATTTTATACGGAAACACCCATATCCACTAGCCCCTTGCCCCCTTCTTGTGTAAAATGGGTAATTCCGCGTATAATGATTTGATGAAACTAGGCATATATGAAAGTTCTGTTCATCAACTATTCTAAATTTAAGATTACAAGGTTAAGGTCCTTTTGTGATAGGCTGAAACAATAACTGTGGTATAGCTTGCTGCTATTGTGATATCAAGAAACAGCCACCATGTGCCAATTCATTTAACTATGGCCAAGCTTAAATCAGTTGCAATATGAACGAATAGAAATAAAACTTTACTGAAATATGTATACAGTTATATTAGACTGTAAACATAAGGATTTCAAAATTTTGCAACAAATGGACAATACATCAAGCATGTGGTGCACATAAATTCAAAATAAAAATTGATTGAGCACCAAAAATTATCACATATAACCAACATCAGATTTGATTAAGCACAAATGGATGAACAAAGTGCAGATATTACAAATAAATAAACTGATATTAGATTTCTTACCGAATTGAAAGAGAATAGAAGAAGAAAAATAACCCTAAAACACGAAAATCATTTTCAGATGAGAGAAGAGGGACGTGCGCATGTGATAGAGGACATGTGGGTAAGCGAACCTACGGATGGAGTTGACCAACATATGATTTTTGGCGAAGGAAGAAAGGAGAAACCCAAATTGATCTCCATCCTTAATTCTGCCTCTCTTTTTTGCAGACCACACACAAATAGATGGTAAATTAGGGACACTGTTCCAAAAACAGAGTTCGATAACATTTACAAAAAACAATAGAAGGAATATTATAAGTAAATTATTATTATTTTAAAAACTTAAAAGATAAATTTAAAGTTTGTGATATTATAAATTAATTATAACAAACTGAGATATAACATTTTCTATAGAATAAAAAAGTAATATTCTAACATTTATAGTTTGTTCCACAAAAAGAGTAATAATTATTATACTGTTGTTTATTGTCAATTAACAATATTTTAAAATTTAAATTATTTAAATTTAATATTTTATTTAATACAATTAATATTTTAAATTACTCAAAAATTATTATTAAGAATAAAATTTGTATTAAAATATTAATTTCATTACAATTTGAATTGTAGTATATTATAAATTAAAGAATAAACTAAAACTTACTCTTTCTGTAAAACATATATTTTTTCTCTTTCTTTATGTTATGGTCAATGTATGAAATTTTAAATTTTAAAGTAGTGGAAAGTTATTTATTTTATAGATTATTATAAGAAATAATCGATATTGTAAGCTACTTAAAAAGTGTTATTAAAATTAAATTTACTATTGTTAAATATTAAATTTATTTATATATAATAGAATTTATATTCATTATAATTTATATCCTTCGTACCATCTAAATTTTATGAAAGAAAAAATATAAATTGTGAATAATTTTTCTTTCATAATAACTATATAACCACTAATTTTTGTTCCTTTCGTGTTCCCTCGCTAGAATACTCATCAAGCTAAGTGAATATATGAATTCATTCACAAGTTTTTCTTTATAACATCTATAGTTTTTTGTAGTGGATTAATATAAATATATATATATGGGGGTATGATCTATAACATGTATTTGTTATGGATCAAAAATGGGCAAATATCATCAAAAGCGTTCATTCTAATGATCAATAACTAAGATTAAAAATGAGGATACAATGTTCGCTAGTAATACTAGCAATCAAAATAAACAAACATATCAGACGATTATACCCGCTAGTCCACTTTTGAAAACAGTTTGCTAGTAATACTAATCGACGACAGTTGAAGCAACTATTGCCGATGTATGAAATATTATTGCAGATATTTGTATTAGATTACAAAACATGAAGAGACTGATATATACTGCCTCAATAACCACATCATCCCCATTAAATGACGATGGGATTGGTTTGAAATAGTCCCTCGATGAACCCTTTATATTTCTTGTGGTATTGTAAGAACCCGAATTTTTAGATATTATTAAATAAGGATTTAATAAATAAAATTCTTAAACTGTGAGATGGGTTCGAATAATAATATATATATGTGATATGAGGTATGTGGTATTATATTACATAGGATAATATGGACTATGTAAAATGTGTTTTTGTGATTTTAAAATATATTATTAATATATATTTGTTACTTAGCGTAGAGACGATTCAGTTGAGATAAAGGAAGTGGATAAATTCCTATCGATATTAAATAATTTATAGAATTATTTTATCATAGCAAGTTGGTGACATTAAATATCCTTAATGTATAATCACCATATTCTTGAGTATGTGTATTAATAACTAGTATGTTTATAATATAGGTTATTAATAGCACTTAAGCTATCCGTGAATAGGTTTGGATAGTGAAGCATGAGTTAGTTAAGGAATTAACTAATAAGAATAAATATTAGTTAATATAAGTTGTGAGTTATATTATGGAATAATATAATGTCAGTATTGAATCTTAATTAACTATGATGATATAGTACAATGTTTAATTTACTTAAGTAAATGAGTGAATTAATATGTGTGTTGAATATGTAATTATAGTTGATACTTTTTATATATATTACTTAGAGTGGTAATATGTGAGAAAGTCTAATGTGCGAATAACGTTAAATATATATATACGTTATTAAAGGGAGATGGAAATCATTATATGATTAAATGTATATTGAAGAAATTATTTTGGGGAACAATTTATAGAAAAGAAAGAGAAATAGTTATTATATATTTCTAATAAAGGATATTAAAATAATTTCTAATATTGAATTATTTTAATAAAAGGAGGAAATGTTATTTTTGAATAATAATATTACCTTATATGTTTTTGTATGAGGTGTGATTGGTTAATATAGTAAATATATTAAAACGTATTTGCTATATGTAATTAAATTGATGGAAACGATTTATTATAATAGAAAATAAACTTATTATCTATTTTCTATATATAATATATGTACATGTGTCATACATATAGTTATTTGATATTATATTAAAAATAATATCACGAGACAGTAAGTAAATTATTTTCTAATAACGAATGTGCTTATTTGGAGAAAATAAAATATTTTTATGTTATGGCTAAATACATAATTTGTAATGTATTTTCAAGGGAGTTTAATTAATGAAAGGAAACTAAGTTATTTTAATATATTAAATAACTTAAGTTATTATTTGATCGTGAATATTATTATTGGAATAATTAATAGAGTATATATTAATTATTATAATCGTAAAGGTTATACTTATTATAAGTATAATTAATTGAAGTAATTTAACATTTTAATAGCTTGAGTTATTATATTTCCGTAAAGGTTATATATAATATTTGAATATTCGATTTGTAAAATATTTATATGTGGACCTTGGATTTAATAGTTCTAATTTAATTGAACAGGTTATAAGTAGTAATGTGGTGAGAAATGAGTAAGTGATGAGAATAATGATAAGCTTAAGTTTGAGCTTGTGAGAGATGCCTTGTGTGGCACAATAATAGATTCGGTAATGAATTGACTAATTTAATGATGGAGGAATTATTAATTAAACAATTAATCTAAATTAATTGTTAATTGTTATTATGATAGTATGTTAAATTATTATGGCTAGTGATAGTATAATAATAAGGAAATCGATTATAAGTATAATCGGATTTGTGATGAGATAAATTGTCTTCTAATATTAATTATTGTTATGAACAATATACTATTATCAAGTAATTATTTGATAATATGATGATTAATGAGTTAATGATTTATAAATATAAAAAGATTTATATTTATTTAACTTGATAATAAATCATATAAAGTGTTAATCAATTAGCGTGGGAATTATAATTCCATGGATTAATGAGAAATGGATTAATTAATATTATTATTAATTAATTGATAAGATAAGTAATTTATTAATTTCTATGTGCAACCATGCGATATTAAAGTATAACGTATGATAGTTAACTATATGTTATGCGAAGTATAAAGTGCAATGCGACTATGCTATATATGAATATAAACTATATAGTAAAGTTATTGAGTTGTAATAGGTACATGAAATGTGGGTGTGACAATGTGTATATTAAGTATACAATAAAATAATATATCATGAATATATAGCAAACAATTATTGAATTAATGAAATTTAATAATAACGGAGACAATACACTATGATGATACCCGATAGAATTATATCCGGTAGAATGAAATGTACATGAATTTATATGTGCAAGTTAAAATTTACTACACGATAGTATTATTGGGACTACATTGTGACACATTAATTTATAACTTAAGTTATATAAAAGGGAATGTGTATAACTTAAATATATATGAAATAAATATATATAGCCTAAGTATATACTATATGTATACATATATAACATTAGTATGTGGGAAAACAAGTTGTTGAGTTCTCTCCTTGTCCAACATTGAGTGCCCATTTCTTCTTCACGTGAACCCATATGGCTACTCTACTCTTCTCAATTTCATCACAAGCTAGCTAATAATTGCAAAGGGTGTGGGATTCATGATGAGATTTACCAACTCTCACCAACTCTTTCTTATCCATTGAGCTTTCTTGCAATCCTTTGAATTAATTTGGAAGGTAATTGAGTTGTCTGGATATCCATTTGCCTATATAAGGAACTCTTTTCCTTCTCTATTTCAATTGCTGAGAATTGCTTAAGTTGAGAGCATATAGAGGGTGGATACTTGTATACATATTAGTAGAGGAAGTGAGGATTAGCAAGTTCTAATTGAATGTTGACAGAGGTATAATCCCTCCTTCATTGTTCTTCATTTATATTTTACTGTCAATTTTTCGGTTTTAGAATTGAGTATGGAATCCATGATTATGTGATCAAGCAATGTTTGTTAATTGCTCCTTAGTTGCTATACTAGCTTATACATATGTTTAGACTGTCATATGGCTGATTAGAATCAAGTTCGTATTAAGTTTCTGTGTTTGGGCTGGAAAACTGCCGAAGCAGGCTGCTCTCTAGCATGAACCAGACACGGCGCAGCTGCGCCGGTTTATAACTAAGGCGCAGCGCAGCTGCGCCGGTCCCCTGTCCCAGTTTCTGTTGTCTGTTAAGTACTGTTAAGTGCTAGCATGAGATATATAATTAGAACAAGCATGTGGACATAGATAACATACATATATGATTACCTTGATATGAAATGAGCATGTGTAACGATATTAGTACACACGATTGAAGAAAAACTTATAGTTTTGAAATGAAACTTATAGTTTCGATTGTGAACTTGGAC
Organism: Panax stipuleanatus; assembly: GCA_020205555.1. Lineage (NCBI taxonomy): Eukaryota > Viridiplantae > Streptophyta > Magnoliopsida > Apiales > Araliaceae > Panax > Panax stipuleanatus. The sequence goes on along the minus strand of CM035124.1, from coordinate 120,811,911 downwards.
ACATATGTAATATGTATATAATCTGATATTTTAAACATGATAGTATGGTTTATATTGACATGAAATGCATGATTAAAGTATTAACCGTACACTAGTATTAGAAGTTAAGATAATTTTCGAAATGATAAACTTAAGACTTTCGAAAACGAACTTAACCAAGACTAATGTCTTTTAGATTCTGGCCATTTGAGAATATTTATGTGGTTTAAATATGAGTTTCTAGTGTATATGAAATACATATAGATGCCATGCATGTACTATGATTCCTTGTTGACTTAGTGTGATTTCCAATGAAAAGCTAAGGACATCAATTACCATATGAAGTATGTTGTGATCATGTAAGCATATGCATTAGGATGTCATTATGCCTATAGACATGTTGACATGAGCATCATTTGATGGAGCATGGATATCACCTATGCACACGTATTCAAGAAATAAAATTTTAAAGCATAAACTATGTGATTAGGTATACATGTGTAGTATAAGCACGAGCATGCCTACTTAGTATTGTTTAGCCTCTTTATGTGGTAATATGACCTTAGTAGTTGGCCTTGAAGTATGGACTTGAATTACTTAAGGTATATGAAAGTCCGACATGAAAACCATGTAACTTTGAATTAGATTTGAATGTGCATGCTAGGTTTCAAACTTGAGTTAATGACCCTATAGATATAGGTACGTAATGGATATCAGTAATCTGAATGCTAGTGAATGACCTCGGGTTGTCCAGCAGAATGAAAGGTCATTTCTGGTTTGACCAGTGAGTGGCGCAGCTGCGCCACTCTTAAGGCTAATACCTGCGCAGCTGCGCCAGCCTGTTTTCAAGATTTATGCAGTCTGTTTGTTCTTGGTTTTTGTAGTAGACTCATATTATTACTTAAACTGCAAATCATGGTCGGACCCCTACTGGTTTATGACTATATAATGAATATAGAAACCGTGCATGACTAGTTTAATTACGACAAGGATTTTGAAAGGTAGAACTTAGAAAGTTGAATGTAATGGTTTCAATAAGGTTTGAGAAACGTGAGAGCGATATAGATCATATATCTATGAGCTTTAAATACGTGTCAAACACATAGCGAGTCGAGTAAGGGTGTATGAATGTCGATATTAAAAGTATACCTATACATACCTAGTTATTATAAGAGTATGTTAAGAAAGTGAAACAAAGGTTCAAAGAACCAAGATGAAAAACAATATAATACTTATTATTATATTGGGGATATATGGATGTATATAACTGATGAGTGTGATCTCTATGATTAATATGACTGTGTAGGATTACACGAAGTGCAGATATTCTTAAGCAGTTAAGTCGTAGTTGTTAAACTACGTATCAGGCAAGTCTTTCAGTTCCTATTTGATATATGAATTCAATAACTGTTAGTTGAATTATATTATGCTGTGATAATGTGAACTTATATATGAACTGTATATGAGATATAAATGAGATTGAAAGTTGATCTTTGATGATATACTTGTTATGTGAAAAGTAACATGCGTAGTAAATATAAACTGTTTATAAATGCATGAACTGAGTATGATGTTATATGCTATATGATGCATGAGGACTATTAGAATTGCTGAGCTGTCGAGCTCACTCTTGCAAATAACCACTTTTGCAGGTTAAGGATTTACGATAAAGACTTCGTGCTTCTTGATTGATAAAGATAGATAGTATCGAATTGAAGAAGTACTATTTAGATTATTGCTTGAACCCTGTTTAGATTCTAGAAGTATTACTTGATAGTTGTTTACACTGTTTAACACAGGTTGTGTTGTAAAGATGTATTAGTTAATACATAGAGGATATCAAATCGAGTTGTAAACGTTACACGATAACTCAAATATAATGAATCATATTTTATAAATGATTCAAGGGTTGTAATTGATTCAAGTTATGGAATCAATAAAAAGATTTTTATTCAAAGGATATTGAAAAGTTTAAATTATTCCGCATTTTAGTAACATCGAATATGATGTAAAGACGAGATCTTGGATATGAATAGAATTTATATTCTAAATTGTAATTAGTAAAGTTGTATTCTTTTAGTAATAAATAAAAGATATAATAATTTGGCGATAATAGTATCGTGACTGCACCGAATCCGAGGTTTCGAAGGAACATGGATTTGGGGGCGTCACAGGTATAATTAATGGCATTATATGAGTGTTATTCAAGAATATCTCTCTGCGTTCTTGCCCAACACTCGAGTCATGTATAAAGGATTGGTTTCAAATACCTCCAACGTAGTGCACTGTAGTTAATTATCACCGTTACCACCTAAAAAATTCATACTAGCAATTCCAATGATAACAAATTCCGAAACTTGACAATTGTAGTAAATTCTCTATAATTTATTATAATCATAATCACTTGACGTATATTTTTTCTTTTTTTAAATTTAAGAAATGGTCAATTTCACGTAGCAAAATCAAATAAAGGTTGTTGCGATTTTGGTGGCTACTTCTGCTGTCAATGTAATTTTAGGGCGTGAAGGTCATAAATCTTGAATGAGATTTAATAGCTAGAGTAATGTTTGTATTATGTAAATTATGGTTTCTGATTGGGTGGAATTGTACTTGTGTTGTTGTTGTTTTTTGTTTTTAATGCTAATTTTCACATACCCAAAGAATTGAACTCATACACCCAAACTTGTCTTGTTATTGTTTACACTATGGATTATTTTTTTCACCTTTAATAATTTAAGTCTACGAAATATTTATTGTTTTATGTGATTGCCTAAGCTTGTATTCAATATTTCTTTTTTTTTTGTATTCAATATTTCTTTTCGTTTTTTCTTTTTTGACAAATGATAAACATAGATTGAATTGAAGATATACTAAAAATAATTATTTAAATATATTTGTTTCCATTTATAAAAAAAATTGTGGTTTTTATTGTTTTAAAATATTTTTAGTTGATTTAAATTTTAAAAAATATAAATAAATTATTATATTTTGATTTAAAATGTCAACTAAGATACATATGATTATATTTTGTAAAATGATATTTTTTTTCTTTTTAATTTTTTTTCAAATTTGCCCCCATTGAATTGTGAGACTGGATCCGCCCCTGATACTAATTATCTAAAAATAATAATAATTATATAATAAATTAACAATGTTGTTATGTATTTTTTATAAATCAATATCATGTATATCACAAGTCAAGAAAAAGGAAATTAATTTCCATCTCTAATATTACAAACATGTAGAAAAGTGTTAACTTTTCCTTTAATTATTTAGTCTAAGACACACGGTTAATTTATTAGATAATTATTATTATTTAGTCTAAGACACACAATATTATTCTACTTTCTCCCGCTATAAGTTTCGTTCGCTATAAATTTCCCTCCCAATTTTGTCAACCACTTGGATATGTGATAACCATCCCCAAATTATATCTCTAATCCATGCCCTTAAATCAAATCCTCAAATATGCATACCCAATTTCAGTGTACTACATATTCGCACACTAAACCCTAACTAATTCGCACAGTCGGGATCTCATCAGCTTCGGAGAGCGATTCATCAAACAGAGAACTTCTTTGAATCCAATTCAGCCTCTTTCTCTCTCCTTAAGGTAATATTTTTATACTTTGAGTGATTAATTTTTGATGCATGTAATAGGTGCAGTTATGGTAGGAGAACAACTATCCTGTGCATGTCAGTTTTCTTAGATTCTTGAACAAATTTTATGGATCAATGAGTTGTATTGATATGTTGGCATTTTTAGAGGAAACATTGTTTTACCATATAAGTTTGCTGATGGCTTAAAGGATATCATCTTCATCTTTTTATCTGAATCTGAATTTCATTGTCTATTACTAATATACGTGAAAAATTGAATCAGTTCCTATACTTTGTGTGAATTCAGACAAATCAAATATTGATGCTTACATATCTTCAATACATGCATGGTGAACCTAGTTATGTTTTTGTGATGTATGACATGATTTAGTCTTACTTTCTAGTACTATACATATCTTATTTACTAATATATTTACCCGGTCTGATTATTTAGTTTCAGAAAAACACTCCGCTTGTATACTTGGTACTTGAAAATGTCTGGCTCTTGATTTAAAAGGAAAGGAGCAGCTCAAACAAGAAGATATGTAGCCTCGCAAAATGTTGAGGTCCTTGGGGATAATGAAGAAGATGAACTTAACTTAACTGAAGGGTCATATCCTCATGTGAAAAGAAGAATTTTGATGTCGTCAAGTCCTCCAAGAAGCCCAATCACAAGATCACAAGCTCGACCTGTGGGTCTAACAACCAAATTACGTGCAATGAGTGCACGTTCACCGAATGCCCATGATGGTCGTGTGAACGAAGTGCGTACTCCCAATTCTACCTCGATGCAACGTACTAATGACACTATAGTTGGTGAAAACTCTACCCCACCAGAAGAAAGTGGCCCGACACTGATGTTCGGTGAGCAAGGGTCTGAACCATGTGAGTTTAATCTAGACCTATTTAGTTAACATATGTTAAACACAATTGTGTGTGTATATATATGTTATACATAGTTATTGTTGTCTTGTTAATTTGTTGTTCCCTTTACTTTTTCACATCTAATTTTTTGAATAACTTCATCTTCAGCAAACAAAATACGCAGTCCTACTCGTGGCATTGGTCTTGAGAAACTCACCAAGTCAAAAGGAAAGAAGTTGGCTATCAATGTGTCACCTAGTAAAGGAAGGCCCACAGATCCTGTAAAATCTGCTAACTTGTCGTCAGAGATAGGATTGATGGTCCGCCACCACCTCCCAATGAATACCAAATTCAAGGATATTACAGAGGGAGTCATTGAAGAATCATTGTCCAGGGTTGAAGTAAGTTGTAGAAAATTATATTATGTCAAATATTGTTATTCATTAGGATACATTATTTGTTATATCAAAGATGCAAGTAACAGTTGAATTCATGCATTAGAGTTTTATAGGCAAATTTTGCTGATTTTGGATATGAATAGGGGTATTTTGCTGATTTATTTATTTCTTTAGGCTTGCTTCGATATCGACCTTTCTTAACCACATGTGAAGCGTGTAGCACTTGGAATATTGAAGGACAGAAATAGAGGGCAGAGGTGTAAGCTTCACAAATTCTTCAAAAGTTTTCCATCAACCGAAGATGCTAGGAAAAAGCCTCCAAACAACATTGATATTGCCAAATGAAATGAAATGTGTGATTATTGGACATCGCCAAAATTTATTGTATGATTATTCTAACTTTAGTCGTTTATTTTATATGCATATTATTTTCTTGTTTTTAAAAAAATTATAGTTATATTATTTGTTCAATGTTTTTTTTCCAGCATCGCTCAGAAGTAAACAAGAAAAATCGAGGCAATAATGGCATTCACAATGGAGGGTCAAAACCATTTGTTGTTCATCATTCAGAGAAGGTATGTATTTATATATGTTTCAACTTGGTTAAATTTATTGAGGATTGTGATCATTCAGAGAAGGTATGTATTCTAATTTGATTTTCAGGGAGATCCAATTGAAGGTTACAAAACCACACATCAGAAAAAGGAAACAAAAAAGTGGATACAACCTGAAAATGAATCTGCATACGTAAGTTATACAAACCTTATCTTATTTTTAAATTTGGGATTATGTAATGAATTAGTTGCATTTGTTGTTAATTTCACAGAATGAAATGAAATCATTTGAGACTGAATGCACCTCTGAGATGGACGCAGAATCTGGAAATGTTGACATTAATGACAAAAGGGAGATTATGACTTGAGTGTTGGGTAAGAAGGCAGGTAGATTGCTTGGTTTTGGATTTGGTCCTCCAGCAGAGAAGTCTTCAACTACCGAGAAAGAAAAAGTTGCATTGGCAGCAAAGTTAGAAGCGTCTCACAAATAGAATGAAGAGCTTCAAGAAACCATTAAGGCACAAATTAAACAGATGGACAATTTTGAGAATATCCTGAAAGGGCTGGCCGACAATCCACAATTTCTACAGTTGATTCAAGGCAACATCAACTCTGGGACTGAAAGAGATGAAGACAACTCTTGATCATTATTTATGGACATTCAAAACTGTTTAACTTTTGTTGGGGATACTTTTGTTGAACTTGCATTTCAATGCTTTACTTGGGGAAAAGAACTTTTGTTGAACTTTTGTTGATCATTTTTGTAAGGGATGGAGCCATTCACAATTTTTCTATGCTGATGACATATTTGGTTTACTTGTTTAATGGACTCAAAAGTTCCCCGTTGGTTATATATTTGATCATCTTACAGCTTTTGATGCGTAGTACTATTGATAGTCTGACTAGAAAATATGCACACTACGCTTTTCTTTTATACCTCCCATTTTAGGGGAATGATTTTCTTGTTTTATATGGTTTTTATAGCTTATGTTTGAATGTATTTCTGAGAAATTGTCTAATGTCTATTATTGTTTAGTAGCTTGGATACTTTTTCGTACGCGGGGGCCACCACCACCTACGAATCTTTGTACATGGGAGTTCCATGTGTTACTAGGGAGGTTCAGTACATGCTCATAATGTTGGCGTGAGTCTTCTCAACACAGTCGGTAAGAATTGTTCTTTTTCCTTCCTTGTTATGAAAGACTTCACTGATTAATCTTATGAATGTTTTATTATTTTTTTCAATAGCTTTGAGTATTTGTTTAATGTATTTGTGTTGCAGATGGCTATGAAAGGGTTCGCTGAAAAAATTGTCAATCTAATGAAGAGTGAAAATATGTACGAGTCTCAAGGAGGCCCCATTATACTCTCTCAGGTTGGAGTTCAAGTGTTTCAGCATTTCAACTTTTAATCTGTATATTATTACTTCTTTTAATTTTGAGCAAATAATTTATTGGGATTGTGTAACACGCTTACACTGGTTGCTTAATTACAAAAAATATATATGGCTGCTTGATATTAAAACCGCATTATCTTATTATGGTGTCACTGACTAGGCCTGTTGTGCAGATTGAGATTCTGGGCATGAATACATGACTTGGGCAGCAAAGCTAGCTTCGTGTTATCACCGATTGTTATTGCTTTTCTTTAGGTCACCATAACACGTCAGTCGAGCAATTTTAGCACCAAAAACATTTGATCTTTATTTTTTTGTCATTATTTACATATCTGAAAAGATGTAGATAGCTAATACTAGTACTTATTTCAATATTGGTTTGGAAGGGTTGGGATTATCGCTATTAAGCACCTTCTTCTAATTGTCAGCAAAATCATTTGTAACTATTTGTTACCACTACTGCAGATAAATACATGCAATGGATTCCATTGTGATGCTTTCTCCCCCAATAGACCCTACAAACCCACTATTTGGACTGAGGCTTGGAGCGGATGGTATAATTCTGTACTCGTCTAAAACTACTAGTTAAAAATGGTCATTTATCCTGTTAACATAGGCAAATGATAAGGTTTACCGAGTTTGGAAGCCCAATACATCAGAGACCAGTTCAGGATTTGGCATTTGCAGTTACTCTATTCATAGAAAAGGGAGGATCATTTTTCAATTACTATATGGTAGCTTTTCATTATTCCTATGATTTGGTTAAAATATAATTTAAATCTTGTAGTAAAATCTGAGTTCCATGTGCACCACGTGAAACAGTACCATAGAGGTACCAATTTTGGACGTTCTACTGGAGGGCCATTTATCATTACAAGCTATGACTATGATGCTCCACTTGATGAATATGGTGAGCGCAATCCTTCATGCTTTCTTTTCTCTTCTAAAGCACTTTATCCTTGAATAATTCTGACCAGGGGAATACTTTATCCCTGGATTTTGAGCACTCATTATCATATATCCATAAAAAACACAGCTTTTCATCCCAAAAGAAATGAATTTGATTCTGAAAATGCTTATGCATGCTGAGCAATTACTTGTCATGCACACGTAAGTTTTAACCTTATGCCCCGGCTAAATCTAATTTATTCAGTAACTTAACCTTGATAGGTTTGATCAGGCAACCAAAATATGGTCATTTAAAGGACCTTCACAGGGTTATAAAGCTGTTTGAGAAAGCTTTAGTTGCAGCAGACCCTACTGTTACTTCTTTAGGAAGCCTTCAACAGGTTATCACCTCTTTCTTGTTATACAATTTGTACCTCTGCTTCTCACAAACTCAAATTTCATTTAATTTCTACTGAATGTTGGCATTTTTCAGGCTAATGTATTTTCTTCAGAAACGGGAGATTGTGCAGCTTTTCTCTCCAATTATGACACCAAGTCTGTTGCAAGAGTGATGTTCAACGATATGCACTATAATTTGCCTCCTTGGTCCATTAGCATCCTTTCTGATTGCAGAAACGTAGTCTTCAACACTGCCAAAGTATGTGGACATTATAAACTAGTGGATTCTATTATTATAACTTAACTCATCAACGCATTTTATTCGAAACTAGTTGGGAGAAGCCAAAAATTAATCCATATGTAAGCATAAGAGTCGAAAGGCAATGAGAAAAATAAATTATAGAACAGAAAAACAAGAAAGAAACACAAAATACATAATAAAATAAAGAACAAAATGGAAATTAAAAAATTAATAAACCCACACCCACATATAGAAACATACATACATGATACATGAGGTTGATATTTAGACTTTAAAAATTCTTTTTTACTCTATTCTGATTTGTAAAAACTCTTTCCCTGAGATTGATATATAGAATTATGCCTACATTACAGGTTGGAGTTCAGACATCACAAATGGAAATGTTACCAAGCAACGTTGATATGATCTCCTGGGAGACTTATAATGAAGATTTATCTTCTCCGGATGACAGCTCAACATTCACTACTGTTGGTCTCCTGAAGCAAATTAATGTCACTAGGGATGCTAGCGACTATATGTGGTACATAACTAGGTGAGAATAATGTGTAGTTGATTTCTTTCTACTATACTAGTTAGATATTTCTAATTCCTTTTACTGCTGATTTTTTTTCGTGTGTCTAGTACCAATATTACAAATTTACCAAAGATATACGTAGACAGAATATGACCTAAACAGCATAACATACCCTCTGCCTCTTTCGATGTGCTTACAGTGTTGACATTAGTTCGTCTGAATCCTTTTTGCGTCGTGGGGAACTCCATACTCTCATAGTTCAATCAACGGGGCATGCTCTTCATGTGTTCATAAATGGACAGCTTTCAGGTATATTTTCAAATACTTCTTTAGATACTTAATGACTTGTCATGTATCTTTTTTATACATGCTAAATGATGACCCTTATACGTTATACCAGCTTAATGATGCAAAATTAATCATGTATTGTAGGTTCTGCCTCTGGGACAAGAGAGAACCGGAGGTTTTTATATACTGGAAAGGTTAATCTTAGCGCTGGAACAAATAAAATTGCATTGCTCAGTGTGGCTGTTGGGCTTCCGATCAGTTACTCCTTCATAGTTCCTACCATTTTCATGCTTGTAATTCTACAAATTTTGATCATTTCTTTTAAAATAAAAAAGTGAGTGGAAGGAGATACTGGTTCAACACTAAACTAGCTGCGCTAGATTTGCTATACTATAGGATCAAAATATCCAAGTCTATTCAAACAATTATTACTTTTGGACGCTCGAGATTCTTTGCCATAACGCCCATAACACTTGCCTCTTACTTTGTGTGCTTAGCAAACCAATGGACATTTCAAGGAAAAAAATTAAGGACCGTTTAAAAGTTTAATAAATTGTAAACTTATCAGTGTATACTGTTTGGGCTCTAGGTGAGCATATGCCTGAATTTTCATGGACTTTGTTCTCCTCCGTGATCATCGGATGTATGTTGTCTCTAAGCTACACAAACATATCACTCTAGAGATCCAGTTATATTGGACTTCAATTGTACCACACCTCTTACTTTAGATAAAATAATTACTTCACTTATTTAATACTTCTATGATATTGTCAAGAATATTGGGGGACATTTTGAAACTCAGAAGACAGGAGTGTCAGGTCCAGTTGCTCTGCATGGTCTTGAAAGAGGCAAGTGGGACTTGTCATGGCAAAAATGGACCTACCAGGTTGGGGTTCACATGACTGATCTTATAACTGGTGAGGACGATGATGATAATGACAACATTGATGACAATGAGAAGGTTAGCCAATCTCACATTCCATTGGTTGTCAGAGTTGCTAAAAGTCGTGTGCCCATTTTGGAGTTTGGGGTTACTGCATACCCTGATGAAATCTTAATTGACAGCTTATCGGTGAAGGACCCTGAAAGTTCTGAAGATCAAATTGCCTATGAAGGACCTTATATTTGCCTTGATATTAATTACTTCCTTTTTAATCTAATCTATATACATCTTCTTGGTCATTTTTTTTCTATAGGGACTTGGATGAGAATCTGCAAAAGGATTTCCACAAGTATCTGGCTATTAGGGGAATCAAGCCTAGCACTACCAATTTCCTTCACGAGTACATGATCAACAAAGACAACAGAGAATACGTGGTGTGGTTGAAGAACCTTCAAAAGTTCGTACAGGCATAATTTATGTTGGCTAAAATTTTTTGGGTGGAACCGAAACTCATAGACTAAGCAATTTTTCTTGTTTATATATGTTATTTCTTGTTACTATAGTAGACTGTACCAGTATGCAGGCTTCAAGTTAAGTTATTAGTACTAAATATTTTATGAAACCTTAGATTGGAAATCTTTCAAAGAGCTAAAATAGACTAAGTTATTAGTACTCAGCGTTTTATATTGGTTAAACTTTTGCGTATTCACAAGTGGCATCTATACTGAAGAGTCAAAATAGACCAACTTATTAGTACTCGGCATTTTATAGGAACCTTAGATTGGAAAGCTTTCAAAGAGCTAAAGGAGTTGGTTTAACTAGTGAGACTTTTTTGTACTCTTCAAGTGCCATATATATTGAAGAGTTGAAATGGAATGTACCTACATTTAAGTTTCCATCAATTGGCATCATGTTATACTATTAACTTTTTGGCTAGAGTATGTTGTCTTGTCCGAAAATAAAATGAAAGAAAAAAGGTTTGTATGCTATTTTAAATAAAAATGGGTTTGAACTGTTTTACTTAACAAAAATATTGATAAGGCTTTCTGCTGCAGCAAATTCTTCAGTTACATACTCTTTTGGCCTGTCAGTTGCCAATCTTTACAATTTATGAAATCCCATGGTAAAAAATGAACAAAAGCTTACATGAGCTTATTTGTAGTAACCGGCTAAAGAATTTAGACTAAAGTTTTTGGTGCTGGAAAAATATTCCTCGTATCTTCAACTTTTTGGTGTTGGAAAAACATTCCTCATATCTTCAAACAATCCAACAAATGACATGATTGGAAATGCTTTTATATATGTTTCTATATAGCGTTGAACGCTAGAAATTTGTACGTACTATAGTTCTAAAAACAATTGAAATGTTGGTCAAATCATGAATCAAGCAATAAAGGATATAACTATATTATTATCATTCTGTCTCATTAAATGTGACCAGAACCATGTGGAAGAAAAGCAAATTTTATATTCAATACTACTAATAAGAACAAATTAAAAATGACTGTTTCTTTCCTAAATTGTTGCTCTTGTCCATTTGGAGGCATAAACATTACCAACCAAATTTTGGGGAACTCCGCTGAATATCAGAAATTAAAAAACTTAACTCAATTCTTGAGGATTCAGCAGTTGCATGGTTTTCTTCAAACATTCCTGACATAAATCTTAAAGATTCAGCAACCGTATTGTTTCTTACAAGCTGAAAATAATACTAACGACTATTGATTTTTTGTATTTTATAGTGATATTCTAACTTTGAGAATAAGTTACACAACATAACATAATAGTAAAGTCGTGCTAATTCAAGAGTAGTATGACACATGTCTTGGAATAAAATAAAAGAAAATGCTAATTAAAAACTTAATCATCAATATAAACATATGAAAAAAGAGTTCGAAACGTGTTTATTGGGTTTATCTTAATTTTGGGCAACAAATTACTAGTCGTTGCAAAAAAAAAGTATAAAATACGCAACAAAAAAAAATTATTGACAATAAATCTGGCCTATATTCGGCAATGAAATATAGCAACATAAAAGTTTTCATTGCCGACGATAAGGAGAAATCTCATCGGCAACAAAAAAGTTAATATGCGGTGGGTTTTTTTTCCCGCAAACGATTTGGCAACAAAAGTTTGCAATGACCTATGAATTTCGTTACGAAAAATGAAAGCCTTTCACAAAATGCAACGAATGACAAATTTTGTTGCTAAACATGCATGTTTGGCAACGACTCTATAAGTCGTTGCCCGAAAAATCGTTGCCAAATGTCCATTTTTTTGTAGTGATAGGAACCTCAGAAAACATCAATGAAATCCAGATAGGCATAGACCTCACCCAAGACCAAAAAGCCAACCTGATCGAACTCCTAACGAAGTTCCAAGATGTGTTTTCATGGTCACATGAAGACATGATTGGCCTATCTACCGATATTGTCATTCATCGAATGCCCATTAAAGCTGGATTCAAGCCAGTCAAGCAAAAGCTTAGGCGATTGAAACCTGAATGGAGTCTAAAAGTTAAAGAAGAAGTCGTTAAACAATTCAAAGCCGGAATCATCATGGTATCAACCTACCCGGAGTGGCTGCCAAACATAGTTCCCATGCCTAAACTCAGAGGGAAGGTACGAGTTTGCGTGGATTATCGGGATTTGAACAAAGCCTGCCTCAAGGAGAATTTCCCCGTACCTTTTATCCACATCCTGATCGACAATACGGTGTAGTATGGCATGTATTCATTTGTGGATTGCTTTGCTGGTTACCATCAGATCATGGTTGCTGAAGAAGACCGGGAGAAAATAGATTTCATTACTCCTTGGGGAACCTTCTGCTATAGGCGACTGTCCTTCGGCCTCATCAATGCCGGAGCCATATATCAGCGAGCCATGATGGCCTTATTTCATGACATAATGCACAGGGAGATAGAGGTCTATGTGGATGACATCATCATCAAATCCCGGAGGGAGGATGATCACATCGACCATCTCAGGAAGCTGTTCAACAGGTTGCGTAAGTACAACCTCAAGCTAAATCCCGCCAAATGTGCTTTTGGTGTCAAATCAGGCAAGTTGCTGGGATTCCTAGTGAAGTAATCGAGGCATCAAGCTAGACCCTTCCAAGATCAAAGCCATCACTGAGATGCTAGTACCTCAAACAGAAAAGGAGATACGTCGGTTCCTGTGAAGGATCAATTTCATAAGCCGATTCATTTCCCAGCTCACAGCAACCTGTGAACCCATCTTCAAGCTACTAAGGAAGAATTCCTCTACCAAATGGAATGAGAATTGTCAACAAGCCTTCCTTGCCATCAAGAAGTTGTTGGTGGAAGCACCAGTATTGGTACCTCCGAGGGATGGAGTTCCCTTGTTCATGTACCTGTCCGTCAATGCCAATGCAATGGGCTGTATGATGGGACAGAAGGATGATAGTAACAAGGAGAGAGCCATCTACTACATTAGTAAAAGATTCAGCAATGGTGAACAGAAGTACACCCTGATCGAGAAGACGTGTTGTGCGTTAGCATGGGCCGCAATGAGGTTGCAAGACTATTTGCATGGGCACATGACCTACCTCATATCCCTCATGGATCCCCTGAAGTACGTATTCAACAAGCCAATGTTGAATTATCGACTGTCCAAATCACAGTTAATCCTACAACGGTTCGACATTATCTACGTGACTCAAAAGTTAATCAAGGGTCAAAGCATTGCAGATCAATTAGCTGAAGCACCTTCATGAGGGCTCGAGCCCCTGCAGACCTATTTCCCAGATGATGGTATCATGACAATTCAACAACTCCAACAAGAGAATACAGTCCAACCATGGAAAATGTATTTCGATTGAGCAGTAAACATAGAAGGTGTCGGAGCTGGGGCAATCCTTATCTCTGGTACAGGAGAACAGTATCTTGTGGCTACCAAACTTCAATTTGGCAACACCAACAACACAGCCGAGTATGAAGGCTATTTAATGGGGTTGAAATTAGCCCAATCCATGGGTATCAAACTTTTACTGGTCTTTGGAGACTCTGAGTTGGTCATCAGATAAACCACTAGGGCATATCACACCAAAAAACTACATTTGTTTCCCTATCATTGGCAGGTCGTCAAATTATCCCTAGAATTTGAAGACAACCTTCATCCATATCCCTCGGGGAAGGAATGACTTCGCTGATGCATTGGCGGCATTGGCTTCATTAATCCGCATATCCGATAAGAGTAGGATTCCTTGCATCAAATTCATCAATCAGAAGGCCCCAACATACGGGAATTACATTGGAGGCATATCAGATGAAATACCTCCTATCAAATAGCCTTGTTATCAGGACATCAAGGAATATCTCCGGGATGGATCTACACCCGCTGGGGCAAGCCAATCCGAACGAAAGCGGATACACAAAAGGGCTATGAAGTTCTATCTGTGCGGAGGCTGTGGTCCACACATGAGCGGTGACCTGCTGGCCAAGAAGATATTAAGAACAGGACATTATTGGATCTCTCTCAAAGATGACTGTGATGTTCACGTCAAGAGATGTTTTTAATGCCAAGTACATGGAAATGCCATACATGCTCCTCCAAATGAGCTAAACAACATGAGTTCTCCATGGCCTTTCTCTATGTGGGGAATGGATGTAATCGGTCCTGTGGAACCCAAAGCCAGCAATGGTCATCGATTCATCTTCACCATGATCGATTACTTCACCAAATGGGTTGAAGCTGCCTCCTTTCCCAAAGTCACCAAAGAGGTAATCATTGGTTTCATTAGAAACAATATCATCTGTCGATATGGACAACCGGAGGTGATCATATCAGACAACCCCAAGAACCTGAACAATCAAATGATGAAAGAACTGTGCAATAAGTTCCACATCAAGCATCTCAATTCCGTCATCTATCGGCCCAAGATGAATGGTTTTGTCTGTGACACCCCCAAATCCGGGACCGCCACTTGGTCTCTCGAATTCGGTTCGTCACGTGCTCATGGTACTACAATGATAACTAAAATCACACGTTCACAGCGGAATATCTAATTTAGAATAATATACAATGATTTATTATAATTATTTTCCCAAGTCTCGCAACCTACAATACTTAATAGATTACATAATAATATCAATTAATGACTCATTACATAATCTAACTTAAGCTTAAACATAAATAAATCCAGTCTTACTACATCATCTTAATATAACATTAAAGTATTTAAAAACATAAAAGCAAGTTGGTAGCCTTGCCCTTGCCCTTATCAACGCCTGAAGGTTCACCATGCTCTGCCTTAACTGAAATATTTTAGGAAAAGCAAGATTGAGCACAAATTGCCCAGCAAGTAATATACAATAAGGGTAAGTGATATAATTCTCAATTTTCAAAAGGGTATAACAAGGTTTGATAGTTCAAGGATAACAAGAATATCATCAGTTTTCAAATACAGTCGCTAAGGACATAATAATATTAATATGATTCAATAATAAATCAATTCAAGATTTCAAGATAACTGAATACTGAGCAGTCACTAAGGACTATGAACTTCTACTAGAATTAACAGTAATAAACTGAAAATTCAACAAAAACAGGTACAACAGGTGATCAGCCTAAAGTACCATCGTTATGCATAACAATCAATCATACTCAAGTGTGCACGTTGGTTCTCCGACAATTATATATTCCCTTCAAAGGAGGTTGTTCTTCTCAGTCAAATACAAGATCCCTCACCAATCAATTGGTTTGGGTCGCTTTTCAATAATATAAGTCTAGCCGAATCAAATGGCATAGACACTTTCACAATATTCAAGAACAATACTAAGTTCCACATGAATAATAGCTTTAATGAAATAAGAGTTCAAGTATGCTAATTCAATTCAAACGATTAAGTAAAGAAACTAGTTCGCAATATACAAGGATAAAATACTTGCACCGTAAAAGAGTGTAAGTTAGGAAACTTGCCTTAAGCGTAGTTTATCCCCGTAATTTAATCAAAACTTTTCGAATCCTATCGTAATATAGTTATGTATATATATGACATATAATTTAACTTCATATTTTATCTTCGAATATACGATCAACACATAAGCTAAGTTTTAACCTAGCTATACAGTTATATAGAATATAATTTCTATCCTTAACGTTCCTCTTTTCTTCAAGTTGATCATATTCTTACATCATTACTATCATGTGAGACTATCACAATTAGCAAACATACTCGCATTTTATTAATATCACATAAGACTACAAGCAATACTAAAATATATTTTATTTTAGCAAGTTATGGCATTCTCATAAGTTAACCATCAAAATCGGGTTCAAGTAACACATAACATATGATATCACAAAGTATGTATACATATTTACAGGATACTTTCATGCTTGTTCAACCTTTCTAATTCCAATCATATATGATTTAGTTTTAATTCACGATCCCTAACGACTTAGGGTTATACAATGCCATGAATTTACATAAGTTGTCATGCTTATCATTTAGACATATAAAGTAGTCATATATTTTATTGATATGCATGTTCATATGTTTCTATGTCATGGATGTGTGATTCTAGCACTGTTACTAGTTCGTGACTTAATCGAACTCAAGCTTGATTAACATGCATTACATCTAACAAGTACGTACATGTATGATGCCTTCAAAGCACATTCAATCATGTTGAAAATATCAGAATGTAGAGTCCTAATATAACATGTCAAAGTCCACATTTAAAGCTTATGTTGTCATTAGTAAAGCTTGCTAATAAGGCCTAACATGCTCATGCTATCTAGATTCATATGTTAACATATTTGATACGCATTTCAAAGTCATATAACATGCTCAAAAAATCAGAACCTAGAATCCTAATATAACATGTTAGAGTTCATGTTCAACGCTTGAGTTTTCGTTGGAAAGGTTCACTATTGAGGTTCATATGCTCAAATTACATTATGAAGCTTAGATACGCAAGTTAACATTCATATCATGTGTTTCTAGGTCATACAAATATGTTTCAAAAGTCAGAATGTCAATATAAAGCTAACATATCAAAGTTCCTCTTTTCATAACTTTCAGTTTTCTTTGAAATACTCAACTAAAATGACTAGCATGGATTACTATAACCTAGTACCCTTATTCCATATGTTATTGTGAGTTATATGCATATCCTAACAGTACAACATGCTCAATACATCAGAAGATATAAAAGAAATCATCAACAATTTCTGCAGCGGCGCGCGGCCGCGCCCAAATTGTATTAGGGAGACGCGCGGCCGCCCGGCTCCCGTTCCAGTCCAGAGAGTTCCAGCTTCGGCAGATATCAAGCCCAAATCACAAAATTACTTCACAAATTTTGATTCTACATAACTACATTGCAATACCAACATACTTATATGTCTATATAACGCTTAATCAAGCATTCTATAATCCAATTAACATGCTTTGCAAGCAAAATCAAGAAATTAGAATTTGACAAAAACAAAATGAAGAACTTGAGAGTATACCTCTGCAATGTAATTGGGCTTGCTGCTATCTCAAGAGCACTGATATATATATATATATATATACATATATATATATATATATAACTCTTAACTCAACAATTATGCAAACTCTCAGCAAATGAAAAGAGAGGAGAAGAGCTTGCATTTATAGGACAACTAATTTCCAGACATTGCTATTGTTCTTCATTTTAAACCAATGAGAATGTAGATTTGCATAATGGTAAATAGAGAGTAGGTAATTGGTTGTTCAAATCAATCATGATTCCCTCATCCTTGCTCATTATTTGCTATGAAGCTATGAAATGCCAGTTGTTGAGTTTGGGGAGAAGAAGAAGGAATAGCTTCTAGCCTTTATGTGTTACACGTGAATGAGAAGTGAGGAGCAATTTGGGCAATCAAAGTGGGACAAGGAAACTCAGCATTCTAGTAATAAGGAACTACCATATATTATACACTTAACACACATATATATATATCATATACTTATATTATATGTACTTTAAGTCATCATGAAATGTACCAATATAATTCAATGAATAGGTAATATTGCAATGTAGTAAATGTAATTTGTACATTTGTTTTACCGGATATAATTTAAATCAAATATTACCACATTACATTATCTCATTCATTATTAAATTCTATTGATTTAATAATTGTTTAAAATATATATCTACACATGATGTATTCATAACACATAGCTTTAATATGTACAATCATATAGTATATTTTAATTATACTTGCACATAACAATTAATATAATCTTATTATATTAATAACTTTACTTATTTGTTTCATTATTCATAATGTCAAATAAATAAATTATCCACCTTAACAATTAATTAACAATAATATTAATTAATCCATTCTTCGTAATTATTAATAACACTTAATTAATAATCATAGGATTAATTATCACATGGATATAGATCTTATTATGTTTATGAACACGTTGCTTATTATTATTAATTATTTACAATAATAATAATCCACACATCATTAATTATCATTAATATTTTATAACAATTAATTAATATTCTACGATAACAATTAACAATTAATATAGATTAATTATTCACTTATCATTATTAACATATCTCATCGCAGTGCCACACAAGGCTTCCCGAGTTTATTATAAACTCCACATTTTCCTCAATTATTATAATTATTCAATTTTATATAATTGAATTAATTCATATCATAACACAAAATCATTTATATATGAATAAATATTCACTTCCATTAATATATTCATTTAATAATATTTGGAAATTCTTGGATATTACATCCTCCACCCCTTATAAAAATTCCTGTCCCGGAATTGCTACAAGGTTACACGAATAGATTGGGATAATCCCTCATCATCCTATCTTCTAACTCCCACGTAGCCTCCTCGACATCGTGGTTACGCCAAAGTACTTTTACAGAAGATATAATTTTATTTCTCAAGGCTTGCTCTTTCCTATCTAGTATTTGGACAGGAATTTCGTCATCCGCCAAGTTCTTCTCCACTTGAATGGGCTCGTAAGAAATCACGTGCTTGTAGTCGACCTTGTACGGTCGCAACACGGAAATGTGGAACACGTTGTGGATGTGCTCCAACTCGGGTGGTAACGCAACTTTGTATGCCACTTCGCCCACTCGCTTCAGTATCTCGAACGGTCCTATGAATCTTGGCCTCAATTTTCCTTTCTTGCCGAAATAGATTTTTCCCTTCCATGCAGATACCTTCAAGAATACGAAATTGCCGACTTTGAAGTCTCGGTCCTGCCGATGCAAATCTGCGTATTTCTTCTGGCGATCTTGAGCTGCTACTAATCTGGCTCTAATCACTGTCACCACATATGCGGTTTGTTGTACTAGCTCTGGTCCGAGTATTCGTCGTTCTCCGACTTCGTCCCAACAGAATGGCGTTCTGTACTTTCTTCCGTAAAGAGCTTCGTATGGTGGCATGTCGATACTCGCATGGTAGCTATTATTATATGCGAATTCTACTAAGGGTAGGTGGTCGTCCCAATTTCCTTTGAAATCCATCACGCAAGTTCTAAGCATGTCCTCTAGCGTTTGTATTGTTCGCTCACTCTGTCCATCTGTCTGAGGATGGTAAGCCGTACTCAACCTCAACTGTGTTCCCATTCTTTCTTGCAAACTCTTCCAAAAATTGGACGTGAAGCGTGGATCTCGATCAGAGACAATTGACACCGGCACTCCATGTCGTGAGACAATTTCTTTTACGTATAGGCTCACTAACTGATTCAAACTGTAGCGGATCTTGATTGGTAGAAAATGTGCGGTCTTCGTTAGTTGATCCACGATAACCCAAATAGCATCGTAACCTTTCTATGTAACTGGAAGTCCTACCACGAAGTCCATGGTAATATGCTCCCATTTCCACTCTGGTATTTCTAACGGTTGTAGTAAACCACTCGGTCGTTGATGCTCTGCTTTAACGCGTTGGCAAGTCAAACATTTACTGACGTAATCTGCGACTTCCCATTTCAAATTGGGCCACCAAAAATGTTGCCTTAGATCTCGGTACATCTTTGTGCCTCCCAGATGAACGGAATACGTCGTATTATGTGCCTTGTGCAAAATCTCTTCCCTTAACTCGGTTACCGCTGGTACCCATACTCTTTCTTCAAATCTCAAAATACCATCTTTATCCATTCAAAATTTCTCTTCCTCATTTTCTGTGATCCTCTTTCGAATTTTCTCACACTCTTCATCCTTTTCCTGGGCTTCCTTTACTCTATCCAACAATGTCGGATGAGCTTCCATTATAATTAACTTCTCACCAGACTTTTCTGGTCCTTTCACTTCTATATCCAATTTCTCCATCTCTCTTATCAACTCTTCCTGAGTCGTCAAATTAAACAATTTTTCCCTTCCTTTTCTGCTCAGAGCATCGACAACCACATTTGCCTTTCCCGGGTGATAAAGAATATCGCAGTCATAGTCTTTGATTAATTCTAACCACCTTCTCTGCCACATATTCAACTCCTTCTGTGTGAAGATATATTTCATACTTTTGTGGTCCGTGTATATCTCACATTTTTCCCCATACAAATAATGCCTCCATATCTTCAACGCAAAAACTACTGCCGCTAACTCTAAGTCGTGAGTAGGGTATCGTTTTTTGTAATCCTTCAGTTGTCGTGATGTATACGCAATGACCTTGCCGCGTTGCATTAGCACACAGCCAAGTCCCTTGTGCGATGCATCACTATACACCACAAAATTTCCTGCATCATCTGGTAGTGATAACACAGGTGCTTCGCTCAATCTCCTTTTCAGTTCTTGAAAACTTTCTTCGCATTTGTCGGTCCATACAAATTTCACCGTCTTTCTAGTCAAATTGGTCAACGGGGTTGCTATCTTAGAAAAATCTTGGATGAATCTTCGATAGTACCCAGCTAACCCTAAAAAACTTCTTACCTCCGTCGGTGTTCTCGGTTGTTCCCAATTACTTACTTCTTCAACCTTCGCAGGGTCTACAGAGATTCCATTTCTATCCACCACGTGGCCTAAGAATTGAACCTTCTCCATCCAAAATTCGCACTTAGAAAATTTCGCATACATCTTCTCCTTCCTTAGTGCCTCCAAAACAATCTTCAGATGTTCGGCGTGTTCTTCCTATGTCTTCGAGTAGATGAAAATATCGTCGATAAAAACCACTACAAATTTATCCAAGTATGGCTTGAAAACTCGGTTCATCAAGTCCATAAATGCTGCCGGAGCATTAGTCAATCCAAATGACATTACCAAAAACTCGTAGTGTCCATAACGGGTTCTAAACGCAGTCTTTGGTATGTCCTCATTCCTCACTTTTAGTTGATGATATATTGTTCGTAGGTCGATTTTTGAGACACATTTGCTCCCTTCAGTTGATAAAATAAGTCGTCTATCCTCGGTAGCGGATATCGGTTCTTGATCGTTACACTGTTTAATTCTCGATAATCGATACAGAGCCTCATCGATTCGTCCTTCTTCTTAACGAATAATACCGGTGGCTCCCCAAGGAGACACACTCGGTCGAATGTAACCCTTATCCAACAACTCTTGCAATATGGAGCTTTCGAAATCGGTGCCAGTTCCCGGTGCTAAATCTATTACGAATTCGATTTCTCTGTCTGGCGGAAGACCAGGCAGATCGGCCGGAAACACATCTTGAAATTCATTCACTATGGATATATCCTTAATTTCTACTCCCTTTTTTGAGTATCAACGATGTAAGATAAATAACCTACACATCCTTTCCTTAACAATTTCTTGGCCTGCATCATCGTAACGCAACACGATTGCTTAAGCGATGAGCTACCATAAAACACTTCCTTAGACTTATTCGGAGTCTGAAGGTTCACACACTTGTTTTGACAGTCAATAATCGCAACATGGTTATACAACCAATCCATCCCCAGTATTACGTCATATTCTCCCAGTCTAATAGGAATCAAGTCTACGCTCAGTTCATGTTCTCTAATGTTTGCGCGATAATCTCGATAAACGTATTCTACAGGAATCACTTCTTTATTAGCAACTTCTATGATCAAAGGATTTTCTAATCGTTCTCGGGGTGTACTAAGTTTACTACCAAATTCTTCAGATATAAAAGAACAGGTGGCACCCGAATCAAATAATACATAAGCATTTATATCATTGATTGGGATTATACCTGACACCATGTCCTTCGTAGCCACGGTGTCCTGGACGGTCATGTTAAAGGTTCTGGTGGTTTGGCGGTTGGATTGTGTTGGTCCGCCGATCATCAGTTTGTTACCTCCCCCTTGTTGGCTACCACTTCCGCCACTTCCCTTCTTAGGGCAATCCTTAATACGGTGCTCAGTTGAGCCGCAAGCAAAACACCCTTGGATCTTCTTTGGCTTCAGACAGTTGGGCGAGATGCGCCCTTCCTGTCCGTAGTTGTAGCAAGTGCCACGTCCCTTCCAGCACTCGCCTTGGTGATTCTTCCCACACTTTGGGCATCCTTCAACCCTCTTCTTGAAACCTCCACGTAAATTCCCTGATTGATTATTGTTGTTTTTGTTGTTGTTGTTGTTATTCTCCCATTTTCTCTTTCCCAAGTTGCTTCCTCCACTGCTGCCTCCTCCAGTACGATTCTCTCCTCCAGCATTCTTTCCTTTCTTCTCTTTGTTGTACAAGCTCAAAGCTTCACTTCCTCCATCGGCAATAATAGCCTTTTCCAGCAGTGTTGCAAAAGAATCGATCTGAAGAACTGACACCTTATTGAACAGCCACGGCTTCAACCCTTGTTCGAAGCGTCTAGCCTTCCTCTCTTCATCTCCAACTTGGTGTTCCATAAATCACGCTAGTTCATTAAACTTAGCTGCGTACTGCGCCACTGTCATGTCACCTTATTTTAGTTCTAAGAACTTCACCTCCATCCGATTCTTCATACTCTTCGGGAAGTAATTCTCGAAGAACAGCGTCTTAAACTTATCCCAAGCTATTATCCCTTCTCCAGCTCTTTGTTGATTAGCCTCCCACCAGTAGTTCACTTCTCCCCTCATCATGTATGTGGCAAATACCGTCTTTTGATCTTTGCCTACGCGAGATATAGTGAAAGCTTTTTCGATCTCCTTGATCCACGTTTGTGCGACGATTGGGTCTGTAGTTCCCTCGAACTCCGGGGGTCCTACACTCTTAAAGTCTTTAAATGTTGTTACTGGCACAGCCTGAGGGTTTGGGCGAACGGGTTCATTGTTCCTTCCCCTTAATGCTTCTCCTAACAGGTCTACCAGTTTCTGGATCGGGTCAACTTGTTCCCTCTCGTTATTAACAGATTCTTCGGGTGCAGTCAATCTACGTCTGGACGGCATTATCTGCATCACAAGTTTTCATTTTATTATTATTCAAGTATATTACTTAAGTATTTCTTTTAATACTAAAAGAATAATTTATAACACGTTTCTGAAATAAACTCCATTTATATTCATATGCTATTTCATTTCATTACATGATTATCCTAGCATACTACTATAAATGTTATCACATATATCCCCTAATATCATAAAAGACGGGGAATATACCAACCTACTACCATACTACCCCTCTAACAAAAGCTAACTCGGGGTTTACATCATTATCCCACATCTTACACAAAAGATCGGGATTACAACATAGTATATACAATACATAAAGATAAATGCTACAACTACTACTAGACCATCTAAGGAAATTTCATCACATCATCTCGCGCTCCACTGCGCTCTTGTACTCCATCTGCGCTATATACGCAACCAGCTCTCGACTCAAGGTATGTAGAGTTTGTCCCTGCTTTTCCGGGTAGTGGTACACACCATCAATCACCCTCTCAAAAGCTGAACGGAACACATACTCCATCTTGTTCATCTTCCTCTTCTTACATCTGACCTCGTCCTCTAAGTCGTCAGCTCTCTCATTGGCCGCTTCCCACTTCTCCTCGAAGTGTAACCTATCCATCACCTCCAACTCTAGCTGAGTACAGAGTGCCTCTTTCTCAGTCTTCTCACTCAATTCTCTCTGTTCTACTTCTTCCAACTTCCCTGCTATATCTACATTTCTCGCCACTGACCTGTGAAATAGAGTCCCCATCTGGATCCCTGCCTCCCTACGGTAGGCGATCTCCACCTCTAACTCCTGCATGGCCAGCTTCCTTTGGTGGTCCTCGTCCTTCAGCTTCTGGAACTCAGACTCTCTCTCTTTTGCCTCTTCCTCCAGCTCTTGGACTCTGCAGTCTAACTCCAGAATACGCTCCTCGTACTCGCCTAACATCTGCTACTCAAGATTAGGCTCGTAGGAGTCCTCCATGGGCTCCTCCTATAAAGGCTCGTCCTCAACCGGCTCGTCCTCCATAGGCTCCTCCTCTGGATTAGACTCTATCTCAATCTCGTCCTAGTCGTCAGACTCGAACGGTGCAACAGCCTGCACTGGTGTAGCCTCTAGAGGTGCCTCGTATACTATATGTATATCTCTAGGCTCCTCCTCGGCCACTCTACTAGGTACTTCTGTGTCTGCCATCCTATAATCACAAACACAAGACAAGAAACAGCAACTCCATTAGAATGTTAAACAAAACATAAGTTCATAGTATAAAATGAAGTTACATTTCATAACAGACTAATCTCTCAAGGAAAACTCTACATGAGTTTTATCTCCTTCCTAACTTCTAAGTTCGCCTAAGTTATAGTCTAAGGACACTCGTTCCTAAGGTTTATAACTACGGCTTTGA